>JADFUC010000659.1:0-30052 GCA_019722365.1 Lithospermum erythrorhizon
ATGTTGTACTTCGTTCAGTTACATGTACTATAGACAGCAGCCACATGCCAGCGTTAAGCGGCTCATGGCCGGTTACCCGCAGCGGAAACACCCGTTGTTACTCTGCTCCCCAGTAACCTGCGAGATCCCCCGGACCGATTAAAGACACAGGCATAGAAAGCGGTAGTCTTTGGAGTGAGAATTAGTAGCGAGGGGCAGGCGACTCACATTTATGCTGACCGCGGTGTGATGGGCGTCGAAACCCAACTCGGCGGCCGCGTCACGGAAGCATCGTATCTTTCTCTTTCTCCCGCTGGCAGACGCTCGGCCAAATCCATACACATAAGGCATCGTTCGTAGTTCATGGAAAGTTGTATAATTGTTGAGTGATAACTTTGAGTGCGGATCTCGATTCATTCCGTCCCACTGAATCACCGTCTTGCTTTCCCTCATTATTCACCTCCAGTAAATGGCGAAGATCTTGAATCTTTCTAAATGGTCATTTATATTGCCCTTCTTACATTTGGATAAGTTCTACTCCAGAGGTACGACATATGCACCTTAAAAGAATAATCTCCCTTGAAATAATTCCATGAGGCGATCACTTGACACGGTGTCATATTGCATAAATCAAAGGTCGGTGTACATTCTCCATAATCTCGAAACTCCGCGTATATGTCTGTAAAGCTGCAAAATATAGTCCTCATTTCCCAGTAACTCCATGAAGCTCAAATATACTCTCGAGTCTCGAATGAATTGAATAGAATTAGCTCAGCGAACTTCGGCGGGTCCCGGCCGGGGAAGCGGTCAAATAACACTCTGTAACTCAGGTTCACCTTGGCTGACATGTACTACGGTCTCGTCTCGCTTGGCCATTTGCAGATCCACGTGGTCCTTTCATTTCATCATTTGCACCAATCATCACATTTCTGCGACTCTGGCGCCTCTCGCCCGACTTCCCACCATTGCGCCCACTTAGCTGCGCCCTGCAGGCTTACCAGCAAAACAGACTACGTGGTGGCGTCACGGCAGTACAAAGAAATAACCAAAGAATGGAAAGATCGGACCCTTGAGAAAACCCCCGATATCGACAACTCTCCCCAACAGCTATCAACTTTAGGCACGCTAACCGCGAGACACCGTAAAGACCACAGACACAGGCTCGATGCAGAAATTGTAACGGCCTTTAAGTCGTGGCGGCAGGGATTAAGATCATTGACCTTTGTACAGGTCACCCAATCGATGGATACAATAACAAATATGACTGCTTGACATTAACAAAACAAAACTCTACATTCCGTCGTGGTGTTCAACCAATAGCATCCAACAAAACAACAGAACTGATAAAATACAAATCCACAGATAATACAACCCGAGGATGCGAAATCCAAAATCTGACATAGGAAAGTATGACAACGAGACCCTCATTAAATCTGACACACGAGTACAGAAATATATATATATACAAATTAGGCAACAAAGGGAATGGTAGTGAGGACTTCCTATGCAGCTCTTGCTGCTTTATGATGTAGCATTTCGTGAGAGGCGGATCCTCGGCCACCTCGATGATGGCTCCTGAGAGACCTGGGTATAAGCATGTAGAAGAGTCATCTATTAAGGTGAGAGTGAATACAAATACCATGGAGCTTTGCGAGCACATATGTCGTACTTATATATAATATATGTATATACATTAATCAGGCTACATAATGAATAAATGTCCACAAATCACATAGAGTCCTCTTATACGATATCACATAATACCATACCGAGAAGCTTATAACCATCAACAATGCATATTAAGACAGGTATGATGCCAGCAGCACAAAAAATCATCAAAGCGTCAAATGATGAATCCGCCCTCCATAAATAATAAACCAATGAGAATCCACCTCCACAAATAACCAACAAATGAGAGTCCACCTCCATGATCAACTAAACAAATGAGAAATCCGCTTCTCGATTAATACACATATAGAGGTCGCCTCCAAATGTCCAGGATAGAGTCTCCACCTCGTCCTCCCGTCGAGAAACTCGCCTCGACCATATCGCGCGAACCTCGAATCCACGGGGCTACCCACCATGATATCATACCTTGAACCTCCCGGTCGGGTCACCGCTGACTCCCTTGATGTAATAAGCGATCAAAATACACTGCGCACGATTACACACGCGGCTCTGCGGCCTTGTGATATATCGTCATACGTGATATAACGCGAGAAATCATAACATGAATCATCACAACTATCTCGTCATATGAATCATAATCCACAACTATCTCGCTAATATGAATCATAATCATAATTAACTCATAAATATAAATCATAATCCCTTTCCATTACGTATCAAAATAGTCCATGATGATACATGCAAAATATAGACATAATATATGAAGGGTTCCATTCGTGAGATTTGTACTACTTTCAGAAACTGACCGATGATAACTCTAGGTAAGTCCTCGTGCAGTGCAGGCTCAACTCGTATTCAAAAGAAATTATACATTATAAGCGTCCAGGTAAGGATAGCATACTCTTAAATACATATAAGCTGATATTATACCACATTCACACTTCAAATTTACTTCCACTTACTTGATTATCGCATCCACGAGATTAGTATCGCCAAGAATTCCAACGTCTTCTGATACAATTGCGGCTTCTTAAAATCGATAACCGATTAAATCGCCTTATTATCCCACAATAACACTTTAGTCATGTCTAATCAATCTAACGATCGATTGCCATTAATTCATGAAATTAAATACAACCTCGATTCAAACACTAAATCTTATCTGGCTTTCCCCAGGCACCATTGATCTCTACATATCATATCGAACCAATGAATTCTATTACCCATTAAACTATATTAAAGTCCTCACAATCTCCCCCTTTATATAATTTAATGTTAATTCAGAAAAAAGTCAACTAAAGTCAACCCTCGGCACACACGGCTTTCAACCTCAAAAATGCGCTCCAAAGTCACCTCGAATCCCTAAACCAAACTTAAATAACATTTCTATCCCTTAATAAAGTGAATCTAAAAGTCAACACAAAATCAAACTAAAAATAGTCAGCTATGGCCCAAAATGATGAGATTTGAGGATTAAAACTTCGTACACCTTTGATGAACAGAGATGGGGAAGCGAGATTATGAAGCTAAATTTCACAAGATTTTGCCAAGAAAAATAGAAAATTTCAAGGAAAGTGAGAGGGTGGTTCGGCCCATTCATAGGGAAGAAAAGAATGATTTTGATGATAAGGTTGAAGTGAGGATAAAGGTTAAAGAAGTTAGTGGTGGTAGATTGGAACCTTTAAGTGCAGTTTAGGTCTCGTTTGGTTCGCAAATTTAAAACTCTCTTCTCGGTTTAACAACATAGATTAGAACCATTACCAAATCAAATTTCTATCCTCAGAGATATATTATCATTCAACCCGTATTATCATTATTCGATTTAAAATTTAACTTTGACCGCCAAAACCTCAACCGGGCAACTAAATCACGTTAAAATAATGCTTACTCAGGACGGGTTATTTCATTAACTAAGCGGGATAGATAAGCTCGTCATATATCGAACCGTATTCGAAGTTAGAGATTTCTCCCTTCTGACAGCGCCGTGCGTTCTGCCGAATGAGTAATATCAAACTCTTTGAGATGAGTATTTGAACCCTTGACTTAAATATTCTCCTCCTCTATAAGGCCAAAGAATCTTTATAGTCTTGTTCGATTAGTTCTTCTTATTCGTAAGTTCCTTGAATAAATTCTTTGTGTTCATCGGATACACGTAACCCGCATTCTTGTAATCAGCATTAAGTGTAATGAAATGCTTATAACCATCTAAATGCGGATGTGTTCATTAGCCCAGCATCGTTGGTTTGTATGATCCCGACAAGCGTTGCCTTCGTGGTATCCGGTGAAGGCGATTTGGTCATTTTCTCCAGGTAGGCACGATTAGCGCTTATCATATGATTCATAATCAAAACCTTCAAGTATTCCACGGTGTTTCTTGATATAGTTCGTTTATATGACCTAATTTCTGATACATAGGTATGTAGGATTTAAGTCGTTAGGCTTATTCCTTTTAAGGTTAACGTTATATTGCTTTAAATGAATGTGTTGAATAATGGTACTTTCGATTCGAGCCTTTTTTGAAGATAACAAATTGTTTAAGCGAACTAATCCGTTTAGTGAGCATTATGTCGAGGTTTATTCTTTAATAAGTTTAAGCGCTTAAAGAGTTGATCGGGATGTTCGGAGGCTCGAGGATGGAGTCTAACAAAGCGCGAGCTATTCGAGGGCTCGTGATCTTTATTGTTATAGGCGTTTGTGAAACTCTACACTTTAGTACATGTTGTTTAAGTATAGAGAGAAATGGCTTTGCGGTTTTAATCTGGAATAGTTTTAAAATTGATAGTCCGTAGTTTTTAATCCCTAGTATAGAATTGATTCATTGTTAAGGCTCGTACAAATGGCTGTGTGTATCATTTGTTTCGAGGTGGCTTGAAAGCGATCCTTATTTTAGTGAAAACAACGGACCATCGAGACCATCGAGAGAAATTTGGTCTCGATCAAAGGTCCGATGTCGAGACCCCATCAGCGAGGCTCGATGGGGTCCGATCGTCCGAGACCACGGCCTACCGATAGGGTGCAGGCGGATTTATATCGTTGCGTGGTTAAATCGAGGTTCGTGAGACCCGCACGAGTACCGATGGGGTCTCGATGGGGGCAGCAATTCTGACCTATTTTTTGCACTATAAGTTTCGCTATTTTAAAACACTCACCTTTTGACCTAATTCTCGGCCATTAGAATTCATTTCCAAATTCAAAAAGGCAAAGGTCAATATACCATTTTAATCTTCATTATCTTTGGTAGAGTTTCCTGATTCAATGTTACCAAATTTGTATTTACTCAATTATCAATTGTGTTTTAGTGAAATCCTTATGTGGAGTAGCATAGGGTTTGCTATTCCTAGTTGGAGTAGTGAAGTGAAATCCTAAGAGGGTGATGGGTTCTGTCTAGGTAGATTAGGTGTTGAAATCCTTAGCGGGTAGCTTGGGTCCAGCTTGGTTGAAGGCTAGGTGTTTGATAGTCTTGAGAGAAGTTGCTTGTATGTAATCAAACAATTCTTCCAAGAACTAGTTATCTTTGCAAAATCCGAGGTTGAAAGCCGGCGGTGACGGTAGGGGAATCGGCTTCGTTAAATCTGTGTATCGTCTTTCTATCTTTGCTCTTTACTTTCAAGTATTCTTGTTATTTTAACTAATCATATTTGTTTGTTTAATTCTTGACTAATCATTCGATCTTGGGTAGTCGGTCTATCAATTGATTTGTATTCATATCATTTGTTAATTCAGCGTTATTAAATTAAAACTCGAAAAAAGATAATAATTTAATTCAAAACTTATTCACCCCTAAAAGGTTATGTCTAGGCTAACAATTTGGTATCGAGCCCGTGTTCTCGACTAAAGCTTAAAATCTTGTAGAAAAAGATCATAGGTAGTAATGGGAATAGGTAGCTCGGGAACTTTTTGTGTGTTGAAGGTAGGTGAGTGCGAGGCCGCCGTTGCTCGATGGATGGTACATGACTATTGGTGCAGCCTTCAAGTATCACGTTGAAGCATTGATGACAAATTATGGAGGTGATCATCAAGGGTCCACTCATTCCCACTTGAAATATCAAATTCTCCAGGCAGGAGCTCATAGGAACTTGAGGTGGAGAAGGCAAATATAAGAGAGTTGGAATGCCGCCGTGGTGGAAGTCCCAGTGAGGGCGTGGATAAAGAAGGATGATGGAGTGCTAAGGGACAGGAACTCAAGAAAGTGGAGTTAAATTCTAAAGCCATTCCGTTCTTCACAATGCCATGTGCATGGAGGGGAGTATACTTTCGAGTCGAGGATGGAATCAGCCAGAATATAACAGCTAAAACGCCCATATTGGTTAGCCAAGTAGAGAAGCTGAGGGTTCGACTTTGACGAAGGTATCAAACCTTGAAATGTATCATGGAAGTCTATTAAAGACATGCATCAAAGGTTCAATACCATCATCAATAATTTGGATTCTCACAGGGAAGACATTCTCCTTAGAAGAATTAAATGGGAGGAGTATTGGAAACCGTCGATCAGAGTTTGGCCAAAAGTATGTGCCATAAATGAAGCCAAGGATATCAAGACTCTCTCCACTCAAGATCTCATTTGGATCCTTGAAAGCAAAAGAGGAAGTAATTGCTAAGAACAAGGCTCAAAGGTGAGGGACAAAAAGAAAATGGTCTTTGTGGCGGCTAAAGCACAAAAGTTGTTGAGAAGATTGAGACGAGGATGATGAAGACATGGCCATGTTTGCTAGAGACTACAAAGTTTCTAAGATTCAAAAGAATAATGATGATCATGGACATAGAAGTTTCAAGAAATACTTGGCAACTATGAAAGGAATCTGAAGGACAAGAAAAGGGCAAAATCAAAAGAGATAAAATGTTTTTTGAATCTGACAAGCCCGGACATCTCGAGAATGGTTAATCGTCCCAGCTAGAGGTCTCGATCAAGAAAAGTATCTGTGAGGCCAGCAGGAGGATGAATCAGGAAGTGAATCCGACTCCGAGTGGAACATGCAATAGTGTGTCGTAGCCTGAGACTCAGTGGAGGTACCTCTTAGCTTCTAATTCTCATCGGATGATGGGCTCGTTAGTGATGATAGGCACTTTCGACTAATAGTTTGACAAAAAGCTAAGCAATAACTATAATGAGTTGTTAGAAAGTTTTTGAAAAATTGCTTAAAGAAACAAGAACTTTCGAAAACAAATAAAAACTTGCTTCATTAAAACTATATAGAAAGTAAAGTTACTTGACTTAAGAGCGACTCCCGATCTTAAAAATGATGGAATTCTTGAAAATTGGGCTTAAACAAAATCTTAGTAAGATCGAGGTTGGAAAATGTAGAACTCAAAAAATCACTCGCTTGTATTCCTTGAGAACAAACAAGTTGAATGAAATGCTTGATGCTGGCGTTATCCGACGACAAAAAAAGGATTAGGTTATTCAAGTGATAACTCTTATCCTCTAATATTGCCGTCGTCCGATTATTAAATTTATTAGACCATATTTCACTTGCACTTATTGTGAGAAAAGAAATCATAGGAGTCTTCTAGATGTCGTTCAAAGGTTAGTGAGATTAGAACACATGTCCCCGAGTCTCAGACCCGAAAATGGATGGAAGTGAAATCCATTTATACTTAACCCCAAAGGACCCAAATCGCATTGGGTACCTCGAATGAAACTTGATTTTGTGTTGTTGTAGGTGGGCGGCTCATCATGAAAGACAATATTTGGATGGTGGATAGCGGATGCTCGAGGCACGTGGCCCAGGGGAGATGCCTCGGCTTTTCCTAAAGCTTAGTAGCAGGCGGTAGGAAATGTAAAAGTTATTAACTCTTGAAACATGAAAATCTTAGGTAAAGGATGCATTGGTAGAAGGTTGTTTAAGATTAAAAATACTTTGCTTGTTGATGGCGTTAAGTTTAATTTACTAAGTGTGGGTCAATTATGCGAAAATGATTATGAATTCGAGGATTTTGAAAACATAAATGTGTCATTCGAATACTTCATCTTCATTTTTGTGCATGGTTATCGATTGAGCAATGTCTACTATGTAAATTTTTATTTGGTTGAAGCTAGTAATATTTAAAACAGATAATGGTTCATGATGATGTGAGTTTATGGCATCGGCAGTTTGGGTCGTGCCCCAGCATTGTAATGTTACTCCCAAATTGCATAGCTCGCATGTAAAGGTCTACCAAGTATCGTACAAAAAGGATAAACTTTGTGATGCATGTCGACTGTTAAAATGCATAAATCTTCTTTAAATCTATAAATCTTGTTTCGTCAAACCATGTGCTCGATTTCACATATAAGTTTGTTTGGAGATGGATGTGAAGTGAGCTTAGGAGGGATCTAAATATGTCTTTGTAATTGTGGATGATTACTCAAGGTTTACTTGGGTAATTGGTCTTACTTAATAAGGTGATACGTTTAAAGAGTTGCTAGGAATGCGTGTAGAAAGCTCATGAATGAGAAAGAGACTCCAAAATCAAAGCCATAGAAGCGTCATGGAGGTGAGTTCGAAAATGAGGAGTTCGAAGAGTTTTGTAGAGATATAGGATCCAACACAACTTTTCGGCTGAAACTTACCTCAACAAAATGGAGTTGTGGAGGCGAAAGAATAGGACCATTCAGAAATGACTATGTTGAATGAACCTGACACCTTAAAAATACTTTTGGGGCCGTGGACCTGCATTTGTTATCACATCAACCGGGTATTTCTTAGACTGTTCTTAATGAAACTCATATGAAGCTTTGGTATGGTAAGATCCACCGTATTGATTACTTTAAAGAGTTTTTGGGTATAAATGCTATATTCTAACACCAAAAGATAGATTGGGTCAATTCGATCACAGCGAAATCAAATGGCTTGATCTTTCTGATTTACTATTAGTAAAGCATATATAAATATAATAAGAAGGATCGATGCGTGCAAGAATCTATTAAGTATTGCTTTGATGAATCTAATCCGTTTGTTGAAAGTTGTAGTAGATGAGGATTTTGATGATGATGATGGGGATGAAGAAAATGAAGGAGAAGGTGATGATAGTGATGGTGAGGCCCTCGTAGGGCAAGTAGCGAAATGTTCAAGCGAGATCATGAGACTTCGGCTAAATGAGTTCTTGCTTGGAGGCTGACAAGTCATTGAAGATAATCAAGTGCAACTCATGAAAGGGCAAGAGCGCTTCTCAAAGAAAATAAGAAGCTCAGAATTATGTCAAGGTATAATGAAGTTCCTACCGTGTTTAGGATCTGGAAATGAGAGAACCCGAGGCCAAGCAAAGAAATGCTTGGAGCATTCGGACGACGAGGACGAGGTTGAGGCTACTAGGGGAGGGGTCTGGTTCCCGTAAAAGGCTACCGCCGCATCCGGCCAGCTCTTCTCCCGGGTATTGGTATTGAGGACTACCTTCTTGATGATGATGATGAGGAGGATGCGATGGGGCCTTTCTTCGGCGCGGGGAGCGGTGGTTCGAAGATAAATTAGAGGACTTTGATGGCTTTACAACCCTTATGTTTTATCTTTGGTTGTTGTTTAATTTGTTTAGGTTTAATCTTTTGTGCCCTTTTGTGATGATACGAAGGAGTGTAATAGACTTATGCTTTATTTTATGCTTTGGATTGTTATACTTTCTTATGATAGCTTGTTGAATGTTTGATTACCTATTTAGATTGCCATGCTTGTATTTAATGCTTTATTGATATAAATCCGTAGTTATTATTGTTTTATTTCGTAAGAAAACTTTGGGAATCTTATGTTGAGGGGGAGCGTTGCTTATGATTTATATTTCTTTACCCCTTAGCATAAGTCAATTTGTTATCATAAAAAAGGGGGAGTTTGTTGAATAATGAATTTTCGATTGAGCCTTTTTTTTGAAGATAACAAATTGTTTTAAGCAAACTAATCCCGTTTTTCAGAGTGAACGTATGTCCGGGTTTATTCTTTAATAAGTTGGCGCTTAAAGAGTTGATTGGGATGTTAGGAGGCTCAAGGATGAGTCTAACAAGCATGAGCTATTCAAGGGCTTCGTGATGCTTTTGTTATTTATAGGCGTTTGTAAGGAAGCTTCTACGCTTTAGTACATGTTGTTTTAAGTATAGAGAAATGACTTTGCGGTTTTTAATACGGAATAGTTTTAAAATTGATAGTCCGTGGTTTTTTAATCCCTAAGTATAGATTGATTCATTGTTAAGGCTCGTACAAATGGTGTGTGTCATTTGTTTAGAAATTGGCTTAAGCTTGTTATATTTTGGAAGGTAAGCAGCCGGACCGTCAGACCCGTCGAGAGAATTTGGGTCTCGTCGAGTCGATGATCGAGACCACGTCGAGGTGAGGTCTCGATAGGGTCGATGATCGAGACCCTGGCCTCTCGATAGGGTCTCATGGGGCGGATTTATATCCATTGCGTAGTTCGAGACCCACGGTCTCATTCTGGGAATCTCGATCATTTGGCAGATTTTCAGCCTAATTTTGTGCACTATATAAGTTCCGCTTACATTTTAAAACACTCACCTTTTTGACCTAATTATCAAGCATTAAATTCATTCCAAATTCAAAAGCGAAAGTCAATAACTCGCGTTTAATCTTGCATTTATCTTTTGGTAGAGAGTTTCTAGTTGTCAATGCAAATTTGTATTACTCAATTATCAATTGTGTTTTAGTGAAATCCTTATGCGAATTAGCGTAGGATTTCTTATTCCCCTAGTTAGGTAGTGAAGTGAAATCTAAGAGGGTGTTCTTGGGTTCTAATACAGGTAGATTAGGTGTTGAAATCCTTAGCCGGGTAGCTTGGGTCACTGGTTGGAGGCTAGGTGTTTGATAATAGTCTTGAGAGAAGTTGCTTGTGTGTAATCAACAATTCTTGAGAACTAGTTATGCTGCCAAATCCGAGGTTAGGCTTAGGCGGTCGGCGATAGGGAACGAGAAGCTCGTTAAAATCAGCGTGTCGTCTTTCTATCTTTGCTATTTACTTTCAAGTATTCTTTTTATTTTAACTAATCATATTTTTGTTTGTTTAATTCTTGACCAATCATTCTCGAGCTTGGTGAGTCGGTCTGTCGAATTGATTTGTATTCATTATCATTTGTTAATTCCGCGTTATTAAGTAAAACTTCGAAAAAGATAATAATTTAATTCAAAACCTTATTCACCCCTACAGGTTATCTAGGCTAACAAAATGTGTCTAAAACATATAGAACATTTTGGAGATGCGTTCCATATATTATATCGTTCTTGGAGATCCTAAATACGTTGGGATCAATTGAGAAAATAAAAAACATACCGTTGTCCAAAGCGAAATGAAATAATATTCACAGCTAATAACGCAATAAACATTGTTCAAAATTTAAAACTAGGCCGTAGGCAAATTCAAACTAGCCAAGATCCCTCTTTGGCAGGAAAGCGACCTTGGCGCCATTCCTACCGTAGTCCATTTCTCCCTCTTTTCAGTCTTCTAACTTGCCCGCGGGTTCTGCTCAAATTTGAGAACAGCGGCCCGGTGTCAAGCACCCATGAGTAGAATTAGAGTTATAAAAGCCTCAATAACATATATAGCCATGTATACACAGCCAGAATTTGAGTGGTGGTTAGATCGTTCTTCCTATCTTCGAAAGAACTTCTTTGCGGTCGACTTCCGGTGACCAGGGATCTAGCAATAATGACAACTTTGTCCTCGCTTTCTGTACATTTTCTGCCCAGTCTTAGTAACAGAGTTTCTTGAATCCTTAGCCTTTACCATTGGCACTTAACTGCTAAATTTGTTTTTGTATTGGACGTAAAGCGAAGCGAGGAGTCTGTCTTCCCCAGATTTAATACCGTCGTTCCATTGTTGATCATCATGCGGGATTAGTTTAGAGATAACTCAAACTTATGCATGTTGAAGTTTATCAAGAGAACTTCTGCAGGAGGGACTTTAGGATAAGGTCTACGTCAGTTCTTCGAAACAACGGAGCCCAAGACATTGAGTCGTTCGACGAAACCCTATCGTTTTGCAATGACATGTGGAGCCATGAACTTGTTCATTTCAATCTTTGTCAGTAAGAAACACGAGATAGTGTCCTTATATCTCATTTAGCTTCTTCCGGAATAACTCATGAGGATTCTTTGAAGTACATGTCATATGCTTTCACTTACCATCTGAGTTTGAGCGCGAGGTTTCATATTGGTAGCGTAAAATATTTGGACATCTGACGTCGGACTTGTGCTTTACGTGGCTTCCCTTTTCCTATTGGTGGCGGCGTCATTTGAGTACGGATGGGACCACAGTGTTTCTTTCACCATTACATTCTCTCACCTTGAGAACTATCACGGTTCCGAGACGGTCGTCGAAGTTTGAGTTGTTGAGCTTCTTGACTTATAAGTATGGCCGAGCGAGTTTAAGGTGGATTAAGGTCATTTCAATTCTAAGAATAAGTATGCTTAAATGATATATTTTAGCAATCTATCATGACCAAACACTTACAAAATAAATTGTAAAGTAATACCCGATACTCCAAAATATAAAATATATTGGTATCGAGAGACCTACTATATTTGAATTTAAACGACAACAACTATGATACATTTTGAAAAGCCAACATAAGCGATATGTTAACTAACCAATTATCTAAGCAGCGACATAACTCTTGCGTATTCTTAGCATACTACGGGATGCTACCTAACGAGGTGTATCATTGAGCCCTTGATATTAGTGGAATTCGCGGTTAAGCGACCAATTAAATCAACTTATTACTTGGAATGATCAGCGAAAGCCCAGCGGCGTTAGTGAAAATGAAAACTGGCGTCGTTGCCATACTCGTCACGATACTAGTACACGCCATCATAGTGGGTACCCGGTGATCGTGATAAGTTCATAGCTTTAAGGTGGTTTGATCACAGTGCTTAAAATTTTATGGTGAGATTCATATTATTTGATTAATTATTTAACATGTTATACAACTTTCGTACTCAAAGTAATATACGCAATGAAAAATAAAATAAATATCTGCGTTTAAAGGATATATGATATGACACAAAATAATAAATAATAAACCTATTATGACAACATTAAGTCGTCTTGTGACCTTTGACTTTTGGAAACTTCAGTGACATGGTGGAACGCCATCTTGATACCTCATGGTTACATTTATTTTTAACTGACTAAGAAAGCACGAGGCTTGTAGGTAAAAATGAAATAAATAAAATAAACGACTTAGCAGTCGTGTCTGAATAACGGTCATGAGGCAGTATTTCAAAAACTCTGACTAGTCGTATCAATATATCCTTTTCCATTCATTTACAATATATAATAAAATTGAAACACACAAACTATTCATTTAATATATTAAATAGTGCAGGATTAAATGACTCATAGATGTCATTAAGTGAATTTAATGCTTATTAAGTATAAAATAAACAAGTAAATTTATTACATAATAAGCATCTTTATTAATAGCTGATAAATGTCACGATCAATTATATAATAAAATGTAATAAACATAATTATGAGTTGAATAAATACTTTCTCAATCAATTTAAATTTCAAATACATGATTGCGATGTATGATACTTTCTATTTTGATTATACAAATAAAAAATCAATCACATGACCTACAATTTAAATGTGATAGGAATTAATTCAAATTGAATCTAAATTATATTCATGAAATATATAATTAAAATACATTAATTTAAATATATTTTATGTCGATAGTTATTACCTTAACATTTTATTTATACAATAATATTCTTCTGATAATCATTTCAAATAATTTAACTAAAAATTATTTACCGTGATTATATCCTCGAATAAATACATTTATAAAAGGAAAAATAATGAAATATATTGAATTAAACTTATTATCATTAAAATTGATAATTCAATTATCATAATTATAAAATGATAATATTTTACAAAAGATGAAATTAATAATTTCAAAAAGCGGTTGAGGTTTTGTAACAACCCGAATCCGAGGAAGAGCATGACAGACTTGACCTACGTGGGTCTCAGATTCACACGGGCAAACCACGTTGGTGTGTCCAAAAACGTATCCAACGGTTGCGGAGCGTCGTTCCCAGCCACGGACCTTTCTGGAGGGCCGCAATTCGCGCCTCCATTTCTAAAAAAATTTCGGTTTTTGATTTAATTCAAATATTGGAAAAAATCGATTTGAAGGCCTTAAGCACATCCGAAAATTCACATTTTACCAGACATTCTACACAATTTTATTAAACTATTCAATTGGAAAATTATAAAAAACATTTGCAAAAGTAATTATACAATAAACATTTCAGAAATCACAAAATAGTTTTGGGACACTTAAATAATCCAAAAAATTATGAAATTTTTCAGAGATAGTTCTCGTCCCCTCTGAAATACAAACGAAAATTGGTGAAATTTAGAACATTTTAAAGTCCTCAAATCCAATAAAATGTTTAGATTTTAATCAAAACATGTTTTAAAAACCCTTTCAATTCATGAAACACAAATCAACTTCAAATCCTTCAAAATTAACAATATGATGAACTTGAAACACATATTTATTCATGAATTAATTTTTATAACATATATTCATGAGCAAGAATATATAATATGAAAATCGATATAAAATATTGTTTATATAGAGAGTATATATAAATGTAATCGAAATTATACAACTTAAGCCGTACTCGTGAGTACCCTTTGTTGAAAAATTACGCCTTGTTCATAATAAAATAAACAAATGCAACGAAGATCGGGATAAATGTATAATAGCAATTACGAAAACATATATAATAATACATACACGTATGAATACGAGAGTAGTTCTGATATGTAGTGGATGTTGGCAACTTTCACAAATTTCTTACGTATAATCCTCGGCGCCTCGAGTAGAAATGCCTCCAGTTAGTCCGCACCAAGAGGGGTTGAAATACTTGGAATGGACTTGCTAGAATCTCTGACGATTGGACAACAATTTGAGTCAAACTTTGACCAAAAATCCAAAAGGAGAGAGGGAGGCGGCGGGAAATTTCTTAGGTGAAAGGATGAAATGAAATTCTTGGTTTTCATTTCATGCTTTCGCTATAGTCCTTAACTTGGTTTCGGTCGAATAGCTTGACTCGTTTGATAAATAGTGCTTGTTAGTAGTTAACTAACTTATTCATGAGTAAGTAACTTAAAAGTTACTAATAAGCTTCCCTCGTTAAGAAATCGATGAAATAGAAATTTAATTGTGTCGGTTTGTCCAAGATTTATATTTACATTATCAATGTAAAATTCGATTGGAGTATCTCGTTGATTTGATCAACTTCCAATTTAAGAATCTCGATTTAATTCCATACATAAAATATAACTTCAGCGATAAATCGTATGTGTGTAATATAGGCTCGAGATAATAGTTGTATATTAATATAATTGACGTATGATTATTATATCGGTTATCGTGGGATCACAGGCTATCGTATAACTGATATTATCGTGAGTTCCATTTAGTAATTTATAATTACTATCTATTGAACATAGTTTGAGTAAATCTCATTTAACTAAAGCTAGTAAATGAATTATTCTATTGATTGTCATGGCATGCATAATTATAGAAATCAAAATATACGATTTCCAGCACAAAACCAACCTTAGAATATTCTAAGCATTTCACAGTTCACCGGTGCTCTTCGTCAAGTGCTATAAATCAAAAGGTGTAGAAACTCCTTTACAATCATAACTATTGAACTTCTTCAACACCTTCTCTATGTAATGAGATTGAGACAAAGTCAATTCATTAGGAGTCCTTGTAATCTTGATACCCAAGATCATCGCAGCGCTTTATGCTTTCACTTGGAAAACTATGTGGACAGAAGTTTTTTAGTTTCCTCAGCTGAGTTAGAGATCGGTGCCAAATATCGAATGTCGTGACATATAGACATATGATAACTCCTTTGTTTCCATTAAAATTGCAGTACACACACTTATTTGCATCGTTAATGTGAAACCCGTTTACTTTCAAATACCTCATGGAATTTTTATGCGGTATTTGGGGCTTGCTGAGTCATTACAAGGACTTGATCAAAACGACTTTTTTTTGCTCTTGGACCCGCACTTACGGTTGTTTCATATACACCACAATCGACCCGCCATTTAGAAATCACGGTTTTCACATCCATTTGGTGAATGGCCAAAATTGATTATGCATAGAAGGCGATGCAATTAAGACCACGATGTCGTTAACGACAGCAGTATAAGTGTCGAAATGTGTCTGGCTCACTTTTGGGAGTATCCTTGGCTACGAGCCGGGCAGCAAAAGCATCGATTGTACCATCGACTTTCATTTTCTCTTCTTGAAAATCGACTTCTGACCTACGAGGTTTACATCCGGGAGAATAGAAGTTCGCAATTTCCAAACTATGTTACCCGGCTGATTGAGTCAAATGCAAGCCGTGATAGCCTCCTACGAAAAAGGGCATCCGGAGACATCATAGCCTCACCAAAAGTAGCGGATCAAAATCCAAGTTATAACAAAATGGAATATAACTATTACTTGATTCCGTCTCTTTGCAGTCGACTGCAGATGCAGAATTGCTCGTTATCAAGAAAACCACCATACTTGGGTAGCTACTAATAGCGCCCGTTGTCAACTCTCCAATTTGGTCGTTGGTTATTGACTTTTTAGGACACCGATCATGCGATGTGGGAAGTGGCAAGCGAAGGAGTGCACCGTCGCTCTCCTCGTGTGTAACATCGTGGCAGGAAGGGTGCTGTTATCGCCCTTAACTACCGTGCCCTCGATATCTTGGTCGTACAAAGGATCGGTGTATTAATGATTTTTCTGAAGATGGAAGGTTTGTTTATGGAAGTTATCTCTAAACTTGTTTGAAACACTTATACTATATAAAGGCCTACCGATGCGGACTTAGAGACTACTTAGAAATAAAGAGTATTTTGCATTGTATTTTGTGAGGCAAAAGAGCTTTGAGAGTTTATATTTTATTATATGTTGAATGTACGGAGTTAATCTATAAAACTCCATTAGTTTGTACACCTATTGTTAACACCTTGTTACAACAGTCCTGCATTTTATTGATTACCGTGTAGTTTTGTAATAACCCGTTCCGTACAAATATTCGCGTAATTGTATACTTAGTTTCTCGGTGGGTATTTCGAGGAGAAATCAAAATTTTCGAAGTTGAATAGTGAAAATACAACGAATAAATTCGGTTGGTAGTATATTTCGGTTTAAGCAATTTAAAGTTTTGTCGAATGAATGACATTATTTGGGTGGTAATATAATGTGAGTATATAAATTCAATGTTAATGTTTGGAAGTTGGTTGTCGAGATAGTTAAAAGCGAGAAGTATCGATTTAATTAAGCGATGGGTTTCACATAAATTAAGTGAGCCAACCCGTTTTATTCCACCTTAGCCCGAGCCCAAAACAAAAATCCATATTCCCCTCCGGAGAGAATGGTCGGCAGGTAGCTCCACTCCCGTTGAAATTTCTTTCTTGATTTTCCTCAGTTTCGAAACTTTTGAACACCGAATTTAAGGAGAGTTTCTCCTAAATGCGTCCTCGTCGTTTCAAGGTAAAAAAGGTTCGATGCTGTTGGTATTTTGTGAGATCTCGAGTTGACTTTTGTATTCGAATTTTATTGCTCCAATTGATTCTTGGGTTCTAAATTAGTTATTCTTGAGTTGAAATATCGTGTTTGATGTGGAATTTCGGACGTTTTTAGGGCCGTTGACTTTTTGGAATTTTGGGTTGACTTCGGTTTTATGAGATATTATTGAATATAATTATTGTTTAGGCTTAGATTATAATCTAAGAGTTGATAATGATCGATATTTGGGATAGAAAGTGTTGTTATGGTTGAGTTGACTTTCGAGCGATTTGGGTTGACTTTGAGTTTTGGGATTTAAATTGGTATAGAATTATCACTTAAACTTAGATTGTGGTATTGGAAGTGATCATACTTGATGTATGGATTGAAATGTGTTGAGATGAATAGTTGACTTTTTGAGGAAAAATGTAAAAATGTAAAAGTATGTTGAGGAGATTAATATAGTTGTTTTGGGATGAATTAAGTTGATATTTTGGGTTGATTGAAATTGGTTGATAATATTGGGTATTTTGGTTAAGGTGTTGACCGATTACGGGATTTCGTCGGGATAGTTGAGATTAAGCCATGTTAATTGTCATTGAAACATAGGTAGCCATTTATGCTTAGATTGTCAATTTGTAATTAAAATAGGTTGGAAAGTCGAGGTTTAATTAGATAAGGGTTTAAATTGTTGCGAGTAGTAATTGTAATTTCGAGATTGTTTTTTTGATTAGGCAGTGTGGGAAAGGCACTTGGATCGTGAGGCAGGTGCGAACCAAGGTGAGTACTTATCTCACGTGTATTACTTTATGTACTTACTTTAAATTGTGTGAACATGTCATTGTGGTATGATTATGTGTGAATGGTATACATGTCCTTGTAGTATGATTATGTGTGAATGGTATACATGTGGTATGATTATGTGAGAATGGTATACATGTAATGGTTGTACGATTATGTGAGTCATAATATGATTATGTGGCTATATTTTGCGGCATTGAAGATTGGCTTGAGGTAAGTGATGACAGGCTCCCCAGCTATATTATTGTTATTCTGTGGCCTTGTCGGCACTTTCTGTATTTATGTGGCCTTGTCGTGGTTGTGATTGATTTACGATTGTGGGATGTTTTAGCTGTGTGCTTTGATATTGTTTGGGAGTAGAGTAGTTGGTTGGAGGTATGAGTGACTTTGAGGTGACTCGAGTATTAGGATATGACCCTATAGTTGGGATGATTAGGGTTAGGTGACTCGTTTCCTTGCGGGGATATGTGGCTTATTTATTGGCACTTATACTTAGTGTATAAGTGCGGTGTGCCTTATACTGTGTGTATAAGTGCGGTTGGCCTTATACTTAGTGTATAAGTGCGGTGTGCCTTATACTTAGTGTATGAGTGCGGTGTGCCTTATACTTAGTGTATAAGTGCGGTTTTGCCTTATACTTGGTGTATGAGTGTGGTATACCTTATCACGTTGTGTATAAAGAAGTGCGAGTGTTCCTTATACTTTATTGTATAAGTGCGGTTTGGCCTTATACTTTGTGTATAAGTGCGGTTTGCACTTATACTTTGTGTATAAATGCGGTTTTTGGCCTTATCTTTGCGGTATAAGTGTTGTGTGATTATCCGATTGGTCCATTCTGAGGTAGGCGGATTGAGCATATGATCATTAGAGGTTGGTATGGTTGTGGGGATATGGGAATAGATGGTTTGACTAGAGTTATAGTAGTTGTTGAGTCTCTTGAGTTCTTTACACGGGTGATTGTATTGCTTCTTGGAACTTTCTATCATATCGCCGTATATTTGTGTACGAGGCTTTCTTTGGAATTATGTTGTATGGCCTTATTAGGTAGTCCTGGGTATATGCATATTTATTCATATTTGACTACGATATCTATTCACAATCTCGTTTGTTGTGCTGTCAACAGTGTCTTGATGGTTGTACTTCATTTTCAGACTTTAGCCTTGTCGGCAACTATTTTGTATTCAGGATACGGTATTTACTCTCAGTTGTAGCCTTGCCGGCATTACTGTTTTTTTTAGATATGTTGTATATATATATTAAGTGATTAATGGATGAGAACAGTAGGTACAGAAATTATAAACCGAAGTTCATGCTAATCTATCGATGATGTTGATGATATTTTTATATAGAATTAGAAATTGGATTCAAATGTCTTGGATATAAGTTCTGATATAACCATGACATTGGTACCTTTGAGGTAAAATAGGATTAAGGTATACTAAATGGAGAATTTGGGGAAGATAATTCCGTGCCAGGTTATCTTGATTAAGACATATATATTGCTAATTTATATAAATTGAAACAATTTGGAAGGTCTTATGAGGAACATTTAGGTGTCGCCAGGAGGTATAGGACTATAATCGAAATCGTTAAGTAAGATTTAATTTGTGGTGAGTAGCATATAAAATAAAACTATTGGGGTATATAGTCTTTAAATGGGTGATGGAGCTTTAGAATTATTAACTTTGTCACGATAAGGTCGGTTAATACATGGCATTTATTTTCCTCTTTTTAAACTGACTCCACCTTTTTATGGGTGGGTGTTTTATACTAGGTTGTTCTTGAGATGGCCGAGATCATTGAGAGTAGCTACGTACCGAAGATGGCGATGGTGTTTAGAAAGCCTCCAGCAGTCATCTTTTTATCTTCTTTGAAGTTTTGTTGTATGTAATGTTATTGTTGTCTGAGTTGTAAAACAAGTTGTTTGATATTGTATTTATATTCTCACTTTTCAATTGTTGTAGTATTTGGTTAGTTACTTTAGATGGACGAGTTGTATTGCTTTAAGCCTTGATGTTAAATGGAGTCATTTTTTTGTTATCCGTCGTTGGTGGCTACGATTATTCGAGGTTGATGGCAGTCCGGCCTCGGGGGCCATGGTCGTTCTGAGTTTTTAACATCTTAGGGATAGTAGTGTGTGTAGTGAAGGAGAAGTAATATTGAGTCGGAGGCTTTTGAGAGCATGCATTTGGCTATGGGTAGAATGGAGAGTAAAAGAATGAAAGAGATTCGTATAAGTCGCTTTATTTGTAATTCTCATATAGTAGTAGAATCGCTTTATTGGGCGAAGCTACTTCAGTAGGTGCTTGCGGTGGCGTCGGGTGGGTTACCCAGTTGTTGTATTTTTTACATTATTGTAATCTTTACTTGTTACCTCTGGAGTCGAGTTAGTCATAGTGTTATTAGCGGTTAATTAAATGATTGTTCGGAAGTGAAGCGATTCTGATTTTGAGACGTAATATGGCGTATTCGAAGCTCTTGGAGTTCCTCACGTTGTCCAAATTTTGTAGATAAGTAGTTTCAAGGGTGAAAGATTCCTACCCAATAGGATAACTTCTCTCAGCTACCTCAAAGAACTGATTGTCAGTGATGCTCCAGATGCCATGTTTTGAAAGGCTCTACATAGACAAGTTCTGGACTCTGAAATCCATTGGTCAAGAAATCCTGGGGATAGCTAACAACACCATCAACAAGCATGTGGGTGTTGCTTTTCCTGAATAATTGATATTGGAACTCTTGGCGTCCCCTCAGTTAGAAGAGTGGGAGGACATAAAAGCACAAGATGAAGATACACCTATGCCAAAACTCAAATGTCTTCAGATTAGTTTCTGCGTCAAACTGGAAGAATTGCCACATCGTCTCATCGATAAAGCAACTAGTCTAGAGGAGTTGAGTTTAATGTTCAAGATTCAAGTGTACAACAACCTCTAAACCTCCGGAAATAACTTCTCTCAACCTTTTTGACTATGATTAAGATTGAACAGGCATATCATGTTGAGGAGTTGCCAGCTCTTGGGAATCTTCCATTTCTGGAATACCTCCTCTTACGTATGTTAATATCTCTTAGATTCGTCTTAAACGTGTATAGAGATCATGAAACCATGAATTTGAAATCAAAATGTTGGTGTTTGGAGTCATTAAAACACTTCAATTAAAACGAAATTTAGTTTTACTTTAGGGGAAATTTGGCAAAATACCATGGTCAACCCATGGTATTGTTGGAACTATAACATATTCGATCTCATAAAAACGTCCTACGAACAATTGATTGGTATTAACCCGATTTAATCATTCAAAATATATAAGTTTCAATAAATATTAATTGTTAATAATTAATATTTGTGATTTACCCAGATCGACATTTAAAGCCATAATGTATTAGGGTGACCTCGTAATCTATATACAAAGAATAGTTTGCTATCATGAATATATTAATCTTGTCGATCCGTCCAAGAGGGCCATACACAAACAAGAATTGAACTAACAATAATATATTATAACTTCCCCGAGCTTAAGCTGAAACACTTCAAGAAAACATTCTGAACGAAAACCGAAGCCGAGGGACGATGAGTTTTGGCTCTCCTTAAAAACCTCCAATATTATTGTATTTAAGTGTCCTATTCTCACAATTCACTAAGCCTCACGCTTGATTTATAAAACCAAAACCTCCTCTCCTTAACCTCATATTTCGCCGAACCCCTCCCCCTCGAAAGAGAATTGTTTCTCTTCCACATGTTTTGTTCCAAGTTTTACTTTAATCGCTCTAGTAAACGCATCTAAGAGTTCGACAATTTAATCGCGCGATACTGTCATATACTCGCATCGAGTATCATGAAGTAACTTATTTTCCTCCGCAATTTATTCTAAATGTTTATACTATTGTAATATTGTTTATTATTTTTCGCATTAACCAGAAGATCACTGATTCGTATCCGATAAGTTTAAAACTATTTGTATACGATTAAGAATCCAACAAGGACTCAGAGCTCAGTTACGTGATTTTATAATTTATAGAAATAATGAAGAAAAACTTTGGGCCGAATTACTGGATTGTTTTGGTATGTTTGATTTTAGCTTAGTGAGGCTTTATTCCTATACATGAATTATGTAAATAAAATAATTAAATATAAGTAATAGTTAATTATTTTTGGAATTATTCAATGTGAAAAATTTTCAAATAATATTTTTGATTTTTGAGAATTTTTTGAGAATTTTTCGAATTAATTTTTATGTCTGTTTATTAATTGAAACGAGTAAAACCATCATTTAGTTTAATAAACAAACGAAATGTATAAGATCGCCAAGGCCAGCCTCTTGAAGTTTGACGTCATGATTTGAATCCTGGCCAAACGAAGCCAATCCTGGTTGACGTACTCATTGACTCTGGCCAAACCCGATTTGACTGACCGATCTAACCTGTGTGGACATTCGACTTTAATTCCCGATCCGTTCTGGTTCAGACACGTGGTGCCCACGCCATCGCCACGCCGTAACCACGCTGTTCCTGATGCCATGACAGTGATTAATGACCGCCAAATCACCTAACGACGGACGGCCACGCAAGACGAATGGCATAAGGCTTCGCGGTTTCAGCGATGGCCCGGATCGCCCCAACGAAGCCGGACCGGCAGCACGCTCGGCCCTCGCCCAATGTATCCACGCTGCTTAGTCGGTCATTTTTTACCGGGCCTTGATGGGCCCGGAGGCTTTTGGTCCAAGCGTTTTGTTTTCTTTAGTGCCAATTGAGTTTTGATCGATCCAAACTCAATTATTGGATGACTTTTTCTAGAATTGATTTATCGAGACCACCCACCAAATTTAATTTTAATTTCGATTTAAAATTATTTTAATCCATTATTTTTAACCATTAAAATTAGTTCTAATTAGATTAGATTAAATTTTAACGATTTTGGAATCAATTTAAAACTAATGGATACATGTGGATCACCTAAATTTAATTTTTATTAGATTTAATTATTGTACCAAATTGACTTAGTTGAATTTGGGACCTATGATTGGTTAGATAATTAGAGTTTCAAATTATAACATAATGTAGGAATTAATCATCAAGTTTAATAAGTATTTTCTTTTTAGAAAATACTAGTTATTTTAATATTAGATATTAATTAATACAATATAATATTACATATTAATGAACACTCGTAATTTGGACATTAGTAACCTTACCACAAATTAAATACTCCATCCAATCTTAATATTTGTCGTGCTTAATCATTCTTTATTTTATTCGTGATTATTTGTCACTTAACCCTGCTTTTATTAATTGTTATTTTGTCAAATATACCCCAATTAATTTAAACCAAATACATTTTCCACAAATACATTTTCCATAAATATATTTTCCATAAATATATTTCTAGTTTTGCAGAATTTTAATTAGGATGGAATTTGGCAGGAAAGGGAAGTGAACTGTATGTTCTATCTGCTAAATAATCTTCATAATACTCAATTAATGGTACTCTTTACAAATTAATCACTTCACTTCATAATCTCTTCAACCTATCATGAAAACCGAAAAGATGAGAACCACTTTCTATATGCAGTTCATAAATATATAGAAGAGTAGGAAAAATTCAAATTTTACTTTTAGCTAATGAAAGTTTAATCAATGAATGCCAAATTTTTTTGCTAAATATTAGTTCTAAAAGTTCCAATGAAAAAGTCATTCAAATGTGCTAAATTTTTGGCTCCAAGTTAATGAAATTTGAGTGTATAGCATTACTAATTAGATTTTTTCAAATATAAGTTTTACTTCTTTCACTATATTATGTACTTAAACTAAAAGCATTTAATGAATGGTAAGCTATAAAAATAAAAATAAAAATAAATATTTGAATTATTAATTATTATTAAACGGAACTCAAATTGCTTCAAGTGTTTACTATTTTAAAATAAGAAAATAACATAAGCAACAACATTATGGATCGAATGAATAGTTTTATTTCATTTGATGATTTACCTACACGCAATATGTGTGCCTACTGCTTCATCCATGCTATGTATGCTAAATGTAATATTGATTATTTATCATGTACGATATAATATGCTATATTTTTGATATGTTATTATATTATATAGATAATAAGGGCTCTAATTATTTTCGAGAAGGCATTCAGTTTCTCGTATTTTATAGAACTCATAAATACTTGTATAATTAATCGTAATTAGTTATAATTAATTATTAGATATTGATCCACCAAGGGATGTAATTCAATAGGAAAATCAAGTTTATGGAACCAAACATAGTTTAGGAACTAGTTCAGTTTAGAATTATTTTCCACTAATAATTATATAATTTCAAGAATGTGTTATATTTGTCTTATTTATCTTCAGCATATTTAGCTTATTTTTATTGATACGCTTGACATGATCGGTGTAGAGTCAATAAAAATATAACAAATTTTCAAATCTAATAAAGGCAGTTAATGTTATACCAAAATATAAAGTCGACAAGGTCACAGTCTAGTATGGCGTACGTGTCACATCTGGATGTCATCCTCACGGAATAGTCTGGGTTAGTTTTTCTAACCGGAACTTACACTATTCGCTTCGAATTTACGTCAAAGATATTTGGTCTCACTGCGAACGGTGATTTCCAATATACGACGGCACCCGCTGGGACATGCGAGAGATTACCAATATAGTCTAGATGAACCTTTGGGTAACCCCAAAGAGTTAAGGACATTGGTCAGAATTACGTGATTGCATACTCGCTTGCATGGCTTAAATAGAAATGTGATGCGGCTGCTCGCTTTATGTCATAAGTGGAGTTCTTGATATATCGGCAAGGGATCAGAATATCTAGTATAGTTATTCTATTATCTCGATTTAGAATATTATTTATGACATGTGAACTCAGCTTGTTATGTTTTTATCTACTTTCTATCGTAGTTCATTATGAGTCCATTTTTCCCTACGAGTGCTTTCTTTCTTTCGGTCTGAATCTGAAAGCATGTACTGGATGACGATAACTTTAATGTATGATCGAGGCTTTTGAGGATGGTTCTAGCTCACAAGCGAACTTAATATGTAATAATTTAACGAAAGCCCCCTCGATTTTAAAAGGATTCATATCCTCGGCCGAAACAAAATGCATTATGATTAGTATTTGACTCACGCAATCGAGGTCGGGAGCCTTATGTCAGCTCGATGTCGATCACCCCATGTTGGCATCACGAGGTCGAGTTGACCGACCTATTCCCGCTTGACTCCTCCTTCACGCAGTAGTCGAAAAGGATGTGAGGAAATGATCCAGTTTGTTTCAAACATGAAAGTCGGAAGAACCATTAGACCGTGTATCACCAAGCTACCCGGGTACTGAATCTCAATCTCTTCTAATTGGGAGGTTAAATAATTATCATGAGTACTTATCCTATAAGGTATCCAATACCGTTATTAGGTATAATATATACAAAACGAAGAATGTTTTGACTTTCAATTTATGAGATGATAAGCGAGTAATGGTGAGATGCCCCCCGAGATTCTTCCAACCCCGCAGCTGGGGGTTACAAACCGCAGAAGACAAAGGGAAAGAAAGATGCATGTACGACTCAAGTGGTTACCATGACTAAATGGTTAGCATAGCTTCTACGGCTCGTTTAGTAGCATGAGACTCTTCACCAGACCTATTACGGTATACTCCATCACAAATCAGTTCGGTGAGGTACCATGTTATGTGACTGGAGATACTTCATTTTGATTACCCATAATGATGTCGACATTAATCGCTATATTGACATTTCGGTGTCAGAGTTTCCAAGACGTTTGAGATTTGCGCTGCACTACCCAGAGCGAGTACGAGGATGACACTAGAAGACTAGTTTCCTTATCATTTCTATTTGTATCATCAAGCTAATGACACGATTGTCTAGTTAGCTTCGCTTGATTAGAAATTCCACATTTTTATTTATGTTTTGAACATGAATCTTCTTTTATGCTTTGAGATTAATCTACCCATGCTCTTTTATTAATCTTACAAAAGTTACAAAAGATAGAGTTATATCTCCATCATGTTAGTTAGAGCAACATAAATAACATAACATGTACGCCATAAGAATTCAAGTAAGATGACTTGAAATCTCATCTTCTAACTAATATGAATTGTGTTATAATCACATAATCGAAAGATCATATAGATGAAATCTTTAAAATCATATACATTTAATAATATATTAAACGGACCAATACTGAAATTACACAGTAATCAAATCTTACACCAAATTAAAATGTTTAGAGCCGATATTTATTAAAACTATAAATAAAGATTTATGAGAAATATATATGGTAGCGTAACTCTCACTTTATACGTTAGTACAATAACTTAGTAAAAATATAAATCAGATATTTAGTAACATATTTCTTTTTTTAAATACAACGACATTTGAATAGTTCAAATGATAGAGAGTTAGCTTAAATAAATATTTAATATTCTTTTAAATTGTTAAAGAAGTATATTACTAGATGAACTAGATTCATCTAATAAGCTCGAATTACATATTCCCGAAAAGCGTATATTCAACTAACAAGACGTTAACATCACAAAAGATTAATGTTGAATTGTTCCATAATAGTCAAAATTCAAGGTCTTATAAAACTTTCACCCAAGTCAAACAATTAACAAATTATAAGACTAGAACTTGAACTTGTTGTTACTATAATGGTAATCCTAATAAAAGGTGATGCTTTTAAGGATATAACCATGAACAATAATGATGATGATTTAGGATTTGTAGGATTCGGAGATAGTTTTAATATTCCAAATACAGATTTGGATATTAACAGATTTACTCCAAGATAACTAGTTTATCGCTGAACAAATGAATCATCAAAATAAAATGATTAAACAAATGGAAATGTCCATGTTTATATGAGATTCGACTGGATAAAAAGTTGAATCTATCCAAATCAAGGTGATTCTTGTACCGAGAAATCCTTATTAATTGTGGGTCTGACTCACCCTGTGCCTGGGCCGCCCGAGTGGTAATCATTAGAATCCGAACACTGTGAGTCACTGCTCGGGATGTGGATCTATACTCGCTTTAAAAACTACTAGTTTCACCCAAAAATTTGATTTAATATTCTCAAAATAATAATGCTTTTAAGATTTGCAATCCATCGTGATATCTAACCAACCAACTCCATATATATACAACATATCCTGGTCACGTAATGCTACAGCGATACAAAAGAGCATTGGGCATCAGATTCGTAATACAAAGCGACAACCCACGACAAGGTTAAAGTTTGAAAAATAAAGTGCCAAAAAATAAAAAAATTTTGGCCAACACATCAAAAATCGATCACAGGATAATCAAGCACCGACGCTCACCTAGCCACTCTGAACAAACCTCTCCAACAAATTCTCCTGCTCAACTAGTCAGTTCAATAACCCCAAGTAATAAACGAAAAATGCCCATAGCGAAAAAGTGGCGTAAGTCACGGCTTAGCGAACACCTAACATGGCAAGCGAACTTACCAAATCCTGGAATCGAGATGCATACAGCACAGCCCAACATTTAATAAAATACGTATATATGTATCCAGACTACCTAATAAAGTCATACAATAAGATTCCAAAGGCGTCTCGCATTACATGTTAAGATATAATGTAAGGTCTCAATAAGGCACACAAACATCCGTAATGAAATCATAGAGACTCAAGAATCCACTATAACTCTAGTCATCACCTTCTATCTCATATCTCCACAAATATACCACCCTAACGCGCATATACTCAATCCGCTTCAATTCGTAGAATAGATAAATCGCTAATAACCACCGTGACGTATACCGTAGTATAAGGCCAACATCAACAATGCCCAGTGACAATATCTCCTAATCGCACATATACCGAAGTATAAGTGTCAAATAACATCAACAATGCATCACAAAGAAGTTGGACATCAGATCATACCGTACTTATACCGCTATAAGTGCCAACATCAATGACATCTCCTACCGCATTTATACCGCTATAAGGATAACATCAACAATGCACATAGCAAAGTCACAATAGATCTCCCACCGCACATATACCGAAGAGGGGTGCCACAATCGCTGCCTCATATCCTTCAAGGAAGCGAGTCACCTAACCCTAATCATCCCAACATGTGGTCAAACTCGATACACAAGTCACCTCAAAGTCATACATAACCTAACCATCACTCCTCAATAACCAACTACTCTACTCCCAAACAATATCCAAGCACACGCTAAAACATCTCAAAATCAGAATCAAAGACAACCACACAAGGCCACAAATATACCAAAAAGCGCCGACAAAGTGCCACGTAAATACAAATGCTGGCCGACAAGGCCACATAACCTAAATAAAAGTTGGGAGTTCAAGATACTTACCCTCAAGCAATCTTCAACGCCACGTAATATAATCACATAATCATATCCCTACCACACAAAATGAATCATATAATCATAACACAATGACATGTACATCATTATCACATACCCGTACCTCATAATAACATGTTCACACAATTTAAAGCAAGACGTAGCACCCGCGAGATAAGTACTCACCTCGCTTAGCTACCACAAAAACCTTTCGCGAACACAATCACGCAGAATCCCCTACCACGATCAACGCCAACAAAAACACCTTAAAGTGTAATCAAAACCTACTACAATACTGCTCTAAGAGATACACGCCTACCAACTCTTAGTGGAACTATTTCTAAACGGTTCAAAATGACGGATAAAACAACGAATTAATAACTCTGCCGGACACAACCCAATCACCGATCTCCCCTGCCAATTCCACCTTATTACTTTAACTTTTCAAATCAACTTATAAGTCATTCTAATTCAACCCTCAAGTCCATAATTAACAACCTATACTTCAAAATATCGACATAACCAACTTGGAAATAACACTTTTTCAACCTAATTCCCTTTAATCCATTTTAAATCACCATTTTAACATCACAACAACTATAATAAGGCCCCAATATAACCTCCTACACATTTAAAGTCTTATAAAAATATCAACCCAAAAAGTCAACCGAAACCTAGAAAAGTCAACCCGACCATAACATCCTCAAACGACTTCTAAGTCATGAATTCATCACTTATATACATCATAAAGATCCACGCATAAACTAAGATCCATCATAAAATTAAGTTATGTAAAAGTCAACCAAAAGTCAACCAAGAAAATCAACCAAAACTCTATTTTCACTTCAAAATCGTAGGAAAGATGTCGGGAAGCCTTAACAAACAACTCGAGGATCTTTATACGCAACAAATCAAGAAATGGACAGAAAAAAATTGTTTTGCTCAAGGGGTCTTCTACCAAAGCATCAAAAATGGAGGGAGATATTTTGTGTTTGATGACAAGATGAAAGGCGCGAAACTTAGCTCTTATGCCTCAAAACCGCACAGTCAGAGTTTATGCCCAAATCACGCCGAATCGAAAGTTATCGAATCCACTTAACGATCTAACTTAACTCGAATCGCCCCTGGCTATTACTACTAAATTATAAATGTATTTCCTGCTCAAATAATTACTTAAATAACATTATTATCGAAATTATTGAGCATTTATTCGGTCCCACCACCGAATCGAAAAATTTTAATTTTTTTTTTTAACGAACGGGTTATTACATTAATCATAAATGGTTTTAGATCATTCCATCTACAACAATGACATATACATAAAGTTAATGAAAATTCAAATAGTTTGAATCTCATTTATGGAAACTAATATTTTATACAAATAAGAAGGTCGTACAGAAGCAATTCAACATACGCAAATTGTGGACGGCTTGAATCTTTCTAGAATCGACAGATCCAATTAAATGAACTCGAATAACTCAAGTTATGCTTATACCGATAAGACATCTAACATTTATCCAAGCTGAGTACCCCTAAAGAGAGAACCTTTCAAAGATACAATTTTTCTCCCATATTAATAAAGTTGTATACGTGAGCAAGAGCAACGGTCAGGATTACGCTTATATCAGCTATTTAAACTAACAGAGTCGAATCACGATCTCGCTTAAAAGTGAAATATACCGAGGCTAAAGTTGTGAACATCTTGTTAAAGTAACAAGTATAACACAACAAATGAGCAATAATGTAACTGAACGAAGTACCTGA
>JADFUC010002061.1:0-20000 GCA_019722365.1 Lithospermum erythrorhizon
ATCAATTGTACTTCGTTCAGTTACGTATTGCTATGGGCCTCTTCAAGCCGGGCTTATTGCGCTGTGATTAATAGTCCCTATAGAGGGCGTGGTCAGCGAATTAATTATTGGAGACAGGCAGACCGGTAAACAGCAGTAGCCACAGATACAATTCTCAATCAACAAGGTCAAAATGTAATATGTGTTTATGTAGCTATTGGTCAAAAAGCATCTTCTGTAGCCCAGGTAGTAACCACTTTACAGGAAAGGGGGGCAATGGAATATACTATTGTGGTAGCCGAAACGGCGGATTCCCCTGCTACATTACAATATCTCGCTCCTTATACAGGAGCAGCTTTGGCTGAATATTTTATGTATCGTGAACGACACACTTTAATCATTTATGATGATCTCTCCAAACAAGCACAAGCTTATCGTCAAATGTCTCTTCTATTACGAAGACCCCCAGGTCGCGAAGCTTACCCAGGGGATGTTTTTTATTTGCATTCACGCCTTTTAGAAAGAGCTGCTAAATTAAGTTCTAGTTTAGGTGAAGGGAGTATGACCGCCTTACCCATAGTTGAAACTCAATCAGGAGATGTTTCGGCTTATATTCCTACTAATGTAATTTCCATTACTGATGGGCAAATATTCTTATCCGCCGATCTATTCAATTCTGGGATCAGACCTGCTATTAATGTGGGTATTTCCGTTTCCAGAGTGGGGTCCGCGGCTCAAATTAAAGCTATGAAACAAGTAGCTGGTAAATTAAAATTGGAACTGGCACAATTCGCAGAATTAGAAGCCTTTGCACAATTTTCTTCTGATCTCGATAAAGCTACTCAGAATCAATTGGCAAAGAGAGGTCAACGATTGCGTGAGTGCTTAAACAATCCCAAGCAGCTCTCCTCTTGCAGTTGGAAGAACAGATAATGACTATTTATACCGGAACAAACGGTTATCTTGATTCTACTACAAATCGGACAGGTAAGGAAATTTCTTGTTGAGTTACGTACTTACGTAAAAACTAACAACCTCAGTTCCAAAGTATATCTTCTACTAAGACATTTACTAAAAGACATGGAAGCTCTTTTGAAAAGCTATTCAGGAACAAATGGACCGTTTTATGCTTCGGAACAAGCATGAAATCGATCACACTTTTATCTTAAAAAAAATCTAAGATTCAAATTATTCAAAAAGCCTTTCTCTTGATATTGTTCTTGATATTGAAATCTAAAAAATATATGGAAACAAATTGCGTCCAATAGGATTTGAACCTATACTAAAGGTTTAGAAGACCTCTGTCCTATCCATTAGACAATGGACGCCTTCATATTCTATTCCATTTTTTCATATTTTTGTTTTCCGCCTATTCTTTGTTGTTTAAAAAAAATTGGAATGTATGTGAAAAATTTGCAGGAATTGTATATTCAATAATGCACTAGTAATATAAAAATATTTATTATTTATAATAAAATATTTAGATAGCGGATAGCGGGAATCGAACCCGCATCGTTAGCTTGGAAGGCTAGGGGTTATAGTCGACGTCGATTCAGTATTTTGAACGTCTCTAATTCAAAACCGAACATGAAACTTTGGTTTCATTCGGCTCCTTTATGGAAGATGGAAAAATTAACAGATCTAAGATTGATAAAAAGGTTCTACCCATAACATCTATGTCAGCTTTTCTTTATTCATACAGACAAAAATAATTGCTTTCTAGATGATCCTTCTAGAAGGGGTTATTTTAACAACCTTTCTAGTTACTTCGTTCTCTATTTCTATTTGAAATAATCCTGAGGAAAAGAATTTTGTTTCCACCGAGCTAAAACAATATGTCGATGCTTCTAGTAAACCACAGTCATCGTTTAATAGCCATTTTGCTTAAATTGATTCTCTAGAAATCAAAATAAAAGATTTACGATTAAGAACTGGACTTTCTATCTTTATCCATGGACCACTTTTAGTCATACTTATTCAATTGGAAGTATTGGTCCAATTCCAAAATTCTGTTTCGTAATTTCATAATCCCATTTTTCAGTTTCTAAGTGACTTTTGGATATCAATTACGAGAATGTATATTTTTTTCTCGAATCTTTCATTGAAAGTGAAAGGATCTAATCCTTTTAAGAAATAAAGTTTTTGATCGGAAAATGAATCAAACCGAGGACCCTTTAACTATTAAAGGGATAATAGAACGAATCACACTTTTACCACTAAACTATATCCGCTACAATGTGATTATTGTATAAAAACGTACCTTTTGTCGAACAGGTGAATTAGATGTAATCAAAATAGATTTATCAAAGTCTTTCCGTAAAGTGATTCCAATTCAATGAGATTCGCAAAATGGGGTTCTCAATAACTAAAGAACAAGTTCTATACTTTTGCTGAAATAGTTTTGTTTTTTTTATAGATCGTAGACAGGGCTCGCTAAAAGTTGTAAAATTAGAACATAAAAAAATGCATAATCGAGAGTTTTATTTTGTTTTTACTTCAGTTAAGGTTCTAAAATAGAAAATAAAAAAGGAAGAAAGAGAAACACTTGAATTTTTCTATCATTTCTATATCTCTATTTTGAGCTTATATAAAAATATGGAAAACTCCTTCTTCTTTTTTTTCTGTTGCTTGAATATTTCATATTTATTCAATTTAATATTAATCAAATTCTTTTTTTTTTCAAACGAATTCGATAAATTTTGATTTAGCTAGAATTAAATTCATTAATTAATATTAAAAAAAAGGCCCGGCTAGGTACTGACCAGGCCAGGCCGTGGGAAAAAGAAGGGACTTTTGAACAAAGTCAACGTTTCGAGCTCTTCTTTATTTTCTTTCTATTTTTTTTTTTTTTTTATTTCTATTGTTGATTCTTTCGAACCTTTCCTGAATTACTTATAAAAGTGATACATATCTATATAATAGATAGGGGAGAGAAAGAAAGATTCCTTACTTTATATGTAATGTAACATAGTTATTTTCTTTTTTAATTAGGAGAGATGGCTGAGTGGACTAAAGCGGCGGATTGCTAATCCGTTGTACGAGTTATTCGTACCGAGGGTTCGAATCCCTCTCTTTCCGTTGATGGCTTTATTTTCTAATATTTCGTAAATTCTTTGTTCTTAGTAAGAAACATATTGGAATAGCTAAAATCTAAGAAAATAAAATGTAAAAAGAAAAAAATTTTATTTTATTCTTCACGCCCAGGATTACGTCCCGGATCATTCGATAGGGAATCCAAAGATAAAGAGAAACAAAAATATTACTACTGTGTAAACAGAAAAGTTTGGAAGTAAGCATTACACAATCTCAAGATAAATTTTCGGAAAAAAGAGAATAGATCCTCCATTTTTTACCACATATCTATTTTGATACCAATAAACTAGAGGCTTTTCTATTTCTAGAAAAGAAATTTCAGATTTGCATCTCAACAATTAAAATATTGTTGGGAGAGAACCCTAAAATAGGTTTTTTAAATAGAAATTCAGGGTAAAAAATGAAATGCTCAGATTTATTGCGACTATCCAAGAATTTCAATGTTTGAATCAAGAGTTCATACTGTAAAACAGATCTAATCTTATTCGACTTTTCTCTAATAAATCATGAATTTTCTAGGATTTTTTTAAAGATCTTATCGAAAACTTACAGCAGCTTGCCAAACAAAGGCTAAGAGAAAAAAAAACAAAGGTATGACTGGCATAAAATCTGATTGGGTTCAAAAGCATAGGCCTCAGGCAATTTGCCTAGAAAAACTACTCAGATAAAAAGGGCAGAATTAAGACAGATCAAACTAAGATATTTAGCATAACAGACATTTTGTTCTTGCAGATAATTACATTTTAGTTGAATTGTGGATATAAGGGAAAAAGAAAGTCAGTAAGGTAGACAAAAAATCCTTCTTTAAACCACCAATCAAAAATCTTCTCATTCTCAATGAGAAGTAAAATCATATTTTCATACAATATATCTTAATTGAATTATATGTAATGATCAATAAATTCAGTTAAGTTCTCTATCTACATAGCAAAAGCACAGAATCTATTCTATATGATATTTGAGCTGCAGTTGACAAACAACCAATATTCATAATATTAAATAGAATTTAGCAATTCTATTATTAATTCTTGAAATAGAAATGGGGCGTGGCCAGAGTGGTAAGGCAACGGGTTTTTGGTCCCGTTATTCGGAGAGGTTCGAATCCTTCCGTCCCAGAGCATATCAATCTCAAAATGTTTTGAACAAATATCCAAATATTATTATTATTAAATAGACAAATAACTTATATTGAATCTATTCCGTAACGTAAATAAGAGCCCTAATTAGGTATTTTTTGTTTTGGACCTAATGAAAAAATAGAAAATCTAATGTAACAGTTGGAACATAGGATAATTGAAAAATTTATTTGTTTTATATAAAAATTAGAATAAGAGAAGAAAGGGCATAAATTGCAATATCTATGCATAATTGAACCAATGACTATTCATGATTCCATAATTGAATCAACCCCATACCCTTTACTAAATTAACTAAATTAGAGGAATGTTATGGTAAACTTACGTTTGAAACGGTGTGGTAGAAAGCAACGTGCGACTTGAGCATGATCCGCTATTAGTTCTTACATCCACCATTTTTTTTATATAGGAATAAGGTGCTCTTCATCGACATCATTTGTTCTGTTCCACAGCAATCCCTTTTGTTGGGTTGTAATGTAAATAGTGCATGATGAAGCTCGAGTAAAAAGAAATGCATTCATTTTCGGGGCAAGGATCTAGGGTTAATGCCAATCAATAAATTGAACAACTATTAAATATATCTTCGATATCAAAAAATCGAAAGAATCCACTTCGAGCAAGTTCCCAATTTAAAAGGACATTTTGTTGGAATTAATCAAACCTTTTCGATACAAAGTGTATCATTCGGAATCAGTCGTCCACAGGATTCTTTGATAAAAAGAAATCACAAAAAAGGGTATGTTGCTGCCATTTTGAAAGTTAAAAAACACCGAAGTAATAAACCTATTGATTTCAAAACAAAGATAAAGGATCTAGAACAAGGAAACACCTTTTAAATTGTCTCAATAACGGAATCAGATTAAAGAATATAAATAAATAGATTTGAAACGAGACAAACAAAAAGGGGTAAAGACTACTCAATAAATAAAGATTTTTCTTTGAACTATTTAACAGTTATCCAACTTGAGTTATGAGTACGAATGGATGGTTTCATTTTTTAAGAAGGAAGAAGAAAAGGGTGAATGGAATTAAATAAGAGTCTAATTCATTTTAGGATTTTATGGAATCATTTGTCATTTATTAGAATTCCATACACAGACAAAACTTGCAAACCAAATCATTTTATCCAGGCCGTACGAGGAAAAAACTTCCTATACGTTTCTCAGGGGGGTATTGTTTATCTATATCTATCCCAATGACCCGTCCTATCGAATCATTGCAATTGATGTTCGATCCAGAAGAGAAAGGAAAAGATCTTCCAGAAAGTGGGTTTTATGATCCGATAAAGAATGGAAACAAATTTAAACGTTCCTGCTATTCTATACTTCCTTGAAAGGGGTGCTTTCAACCTGCAGAACTGTTCGGGATATTTTAAAGAAAACGGGCTTTTTTAAGGAGCTTCTCCCTAATCGACTAGAATTCAATTTCAATTGAGGAAATACAAACAAATTAGGGGTATATACCCCCCTTTTTCCACTCGCTCTGTCCGTATCGATTTATTTTATCATTACTTCACCCAATCTATTGTTTAGAACGACAAAACTTTTCTTTTTTTTTCTATAAAAAAAAACGTGGACATTGTAATTGGTCAGTTTCATTGGAACTTTATTAAAAAAAAAGAATCAAGATTTTCTTATTCCATAGATAGATTGAATATATTATACATTATGGATAAAGAAATCGAGATTTTTAACTTCTTGCCTATCATTCCTCCGTCTATACTTTTTATATCTGTGTAGGTTAGAATTGAATATATGGTGCCAGTCTAACACAAGTTCAAATTGAATATTTGAATAATATTCCAATTGAAAAAAAAAAAGAATAGAAAAATTCTATTTTTGAGTTTTTCCATTGTATTCTTTTTTTGTCAACATTTATATTGACAACAATTATCGAACAAATATAATTCATCGTGATAAATGAAGTGGATCTTTTTCTTTCTGGCCCATGGGTTTCGGTTTTACTTTTATTTCCATTTTACTTTCATTTCAAATGGTAGGTCCTTTTGAAAAAGTATATAACAAAAATAAAAAAAAGAGGGCCTATCTATTTGCATTTATCTATACTTTTTTTATTCTGATTGTATCTACACATTTTTTTATTTTAGGGGTTGCCGCTCAACAGTACTCGGCTTTTAAGTGCGGCTAAGATCTTTACACATTGGATGAAGGGAAGGATTCGTCCATACCATCGGTAAAAAAGTTTGTAAGACCGACTGATCCTGAAAGAATGAATGGAAAAAAAGAGTGAGTCGGGCAACGGATAGTTCTGAGAATATTTGATTTTGATCGGGCTAAAACCTTGTTGGAATTCTTTGCCAAGGAACAAAATAAAGTTGGGTCAGATTAATAAATGGATAAGGGCTCTAGAGGCTTCATTCAATTCATTGTATCATTATAATAGGGAATTAGGGAAAGAAAAAGTAACGGGCTTTTGTTCTTGATTTGAAATAATCCCCCATCTAAATTAGATGTTAAAAAATATATTAGTACCTGATGCGGAAAGGCTCCCCCAAATTTGAGTAGATTCTCGATTTTTTTAATTTAATAGATCTAATTTATTGCCATTCCTAATATATAGAATGGAGATGTGTATAAAGCAGTATGTTGATAAAAGAAAGTTTTCCAAAATCAAAAGAGCAGTGGGTTGAAAAAAAATAAAGGATTTTTAACCATCTTGTTTGTTATCCTATATATAGTCTAATGAACATAGACTAATGAATGAAAAAAGAGAGGATAGAGAATCTGTTGGTAAGTTTGTATCTGTCCTCGAGGTATCTATATTTAGATAATACCTTGTTTGGCTGTATCGCACTATGTATCATTTCATAACCCTCTAATCTTCTACTTTTTGGTTCAAATAGAATTTAAAATGGAGGAACTTCAAAGATATTTACAGCTAGATAGATTTCCAGCAACCCGATTTTCAATATCCACTTATACTTCAAAGTATATTTATGCACTTGCTCACGATCATGATTTAAATCAATCTATTTTTTTAGAAAATTCAGGTTATGACAAAATATAGTTTACTAATTGTGGAAACGTTTAATTATAGAATGTATCAACAGAATCATTTTTTATTTCTGTTAATGATTCTAACAAAATCAAATTTTTAGACGCAACAAAATTTGTATTATCAAATAATCTGAGGATTTGCATTTATTGTCAGAAATACCTTTTTATCTACATTAATATCTTCTCTAGAAAGGAAAAAATAAATTGATTACAATCTCATAATTTACGATCAATTCATTCCATATTTCCTTTTTAGAGGACAATCTTTCACATTTAAATTATTAGTGTTAGATATACTAATACCCCCATCCTGTCCATCCGAAATCTTGGTTCAAACTCTTCGTTTTGGGTAAAGATGTCTCTTCTTTGCATTTTATCACGTTCTTTCTACACGAGTATTGGAATCCTTTATTAACCTAAAGAAAACTAGCTCTTCTTTTCATCAAAAAGAAATCAAAGATTCTTCTTCTTCTTATATAATTCTCATGTATATGAATACGAATCCATTTTTTTCTTTCTCCGCAAACAATCTTCTCATTTACGATCAACATCTTATGGAATCTTTCTTGAACGAATAAATTTCTATGGAAAAATAGAGCGTCTTGTAGAAGTCTTTGTTAAAGATTTTCAAAGTAACCTGTGAAGTTTGTTCAAAGGATCCATTCATGCATTATGTTAGGTATCAGGAAAATTCCTTTTGGCTTCCAAAGAAACTTCTTTTTAATAAAGAAATGGAAATATTACATTGTTCATTTTGGCAATGTTATTTTTTACTATGGTCGCGCCCAAGAAGAATCTATATAAACCAATTATCCGACCATTCCCATGACTTTATAGGCTATTTTTCAAATTATTGCGACCCCTAAACCCTTCAATGGTACGGAGTCAAATCTGATAATTTCTAGTCAATAATGCTATTAAAGTTAGATACTCTTCTTCAATTATTCCAATGATTGCATCATTAGCTAAAGCTAAATTTTGGCAACATATTAGGGAATCCCATTAGTAAGCCGGTTCGGACTGATTTATCAGATTTTATTATTGACTGACCGGTTTGGGCGTATATCCGAAATCTTTTCTCATTATCATAGTGGATCTTCAAAAAAAAGAGTTTGTACCGTATAAAGTATATACTTCGACTTTCTTGTGCTAAAACTTTGGCTCAGAGTACAAAGTAGTATGCGTGCTTTTTGAAAATTGAAACCAGATTATTGGAAGAGTTCCTTACGTCAGAAGAAAAGTACTTTCTTTGACCTTTGCAAAAAGCTTCTTCTACTTTACAGAGAGTAGGATTTGGTATTTAGATATTATTTGTATCAATGAAAGTTTAGTCAATGACCAATGATGATTCGTTATGAGATCTTAAAAAGTCAAAACATAACAATTTTTTTTTAGTATTCTAAAATGTAAATGCAGTATAGAAACGTAATACGGGTTAAATCAACTGAGTATTCCACTTTCTAGAAAGTAAGTAACTGATGTATACATAGGGAAAGCCGTGTGCAATGAAAAATGCAAGCTTTGGCTTGGGGAGAAGATTTTCCTAATTTTTATAGAAATTATCTGCTCCCATCCGACTAGTTCAGGTTCGAATCGGGCAGCCTACCATATTGAAATGATATGTATAAAAATCCTTATTTTGACAATATACTTCATTTATAAAAATGATCTAGATAGATATTGGTTGACATGAGCATATAAGTCATGTTATACTGTTGAATAACAAGCCTTCCGTTTTCTAGTTATAGAAATTTGTGTGCTTGGGAGTCCCTGATGATTAAATAAACCAAGATTTTACCATGACTGCAATTTTAGAGACGCAGCAAAGCCTATGGGGTCGCTTCTGGCAACTGGATAACCAGCACTGAAAACCGTCTTTACATCGGATGGTTTGGTGTTTGATGATCCCGACCTTATTGACCACCAACTTCTGCTTTATTATGCGCTTCATTGCTGCCCCTCAGTAGATATTGATGGTATTCGTGAACCTGTTTCTGGATCTCTGCTTTACGGAAACAATATTATTTCTGGTGCCATTATTCCTACTTCTGCAGCTATAGGAGGTTTACATTTTTACAATCTGGGAAGCGGCATCCGTTGATGAATGGTTATACAACGGTGGTCATATAGAACTAGGTGTTCTACGCTTCTTACTTGGTGTAGCTTGTTACATGGGTCGTGGTGGGGCTTGGTTTCCGTCTGGGTATGCGACCTTGGATTGCTGTCGCATATTCAGCTCCTGTTGCAGCTGCTACCCGCTGTTTTTCTTGATTTACCCAATTGGTCAAGGGAAGTTTTCTGATGGTATGCCTCTAGGAATCTCTGGTACTTTCAACTTTATGATTGTATTCCAGGCTGAGCACAACATCCTTATGCACCCATTTCACATGTTGAGTGTAGCTGGGGTATTCAGGCGGCTCCTATTTAGTGCTATATAACCTCTAGTTTGATCAGGGAAACCACAGAAAATGGAAATCTGCTAATAGAGGTTACAGATTCGGTCAAGAGGAAAAACACATCGTAGCTGCTCATGGTTATTTGGCCGATTGATCTTCCAATATGCAGTTTCAACAACTCTCGTTCATTACACTTCTTCTTGGCTGCTTGGCCTGTAGTAGGTATCTGGTTTGCTGCTTTGGAGGTATCCAGCACTGTAACTCAACCTAAACGGTTTCAACTTCCAACCAATCCGTAGTTGATAGTCAAGGCCGTGTAATTAATACTTGGGCTGATATCAAATTAACCGTGCTAACTTGGTATGGAAGTTGTACATGAACGTAATGCTCATAACTTCCTCTAGACCTAGCTGCTGTCGAAGCTCCATCTACAAATGGATAAGACTCTGTCTTAGTGTAGTGTATAGGAGTTATTGAAATAAAGGAGCAATAATAACCTTCTTTTCTTGTTCTATCAAGAGAATTATTGCTCCTTTATTTTCTTTATTTAGTTATTTAATTACATGAACTTTTATTCCTTACAAAGAAAAAAGAAGAAAAGGGGATTCATGATTGAGGATCTTATTTGTTCTGTTTTGTTTGTAATTTCTATAACTCCGTCCCTTTTTATATAAATATATTTTATATTTATATATAAGTATAAGGGCGGATGTAATAAGTGGATCAAGGCAGTGGATTGTGATTCCACGATGCGCGGGTTCAATTCCGTCGTTCGCCCATGAAATATACTAATAAAGATGAGGGTTTTAATTTCTTTAGTGCTGCCTTGACTTCGGCTTGGCTAATAACTAAATTGGCTTCATTAGAACCCATATTGTAACTAGCATTAGCTGCTGCTGAATAAACTAATTTAAAAAATAGGATAACATGCCCGATAAGGCATGGTTCTAGTATCATAAGTGTTTCCTCATTAGGAACGTCCACGAATCTGATCAATTACCCTTCTTGCTTTGTCAGCGAACATAGATATGTTGACCTAAAGCATATACCTCTGTTTTTTCTTCTTTGGCATAAGGCTTTCCTCTACTAATGAATCATAAGTATCTATATCTATATAGTTTTTATTTAATATGAACTACTTGACGAGATCTATTATCGCTTTTGGCTGTCCTCGAAAATTTAAAGTAGATTGCGAATTCTCCCAATTTTGTGTCCTACCATACGATCCTGTTATATAAACAGGCAATGCTCTCTCCCATTATGGATAGCAATCGTATGGCCGATCATTGTGGGTATAATGGTAGATGCCCGGGACCAAGTTACTATTATTTCTTTTTCTGCTTTTGTATTAAGCTTTTCAATTTTTTTTAATAAATGATTGGCTACAAAAGGATTTTTTTTTAGTGAACGTGTCACAACTTACTCCTATTTTTTTGTTTTTGTAAATAAAGACGAAGAAAAAAATTCGATTTTATCTCCTATTTACTACGACGACGAAGAATCAAATTATCACTATATTTCTTCTTTTTTCGACTTCTTCTTCCAAGTGCAGGATAACCCCAAGGGGTTGTGGGTTTTTTTCTACCAATTGGGGCTCTCCCTTCACCACCCCCATGGGGATGGTCTACAGGGTTCATAACTACCCCTCTTACTACAGGACGCTTACCTAGCCAACGCTTAGATCCGGCTCTACCCAAACTTTTCTGGTTCACCCCAACATTACCCACTTGTCCGACTGTTGCTGAGCAGTTTTTGGATATCAAACGGACCTCTCCAGAAGGTAATTTTAATGTGGCCGATTTCCCCTCTTTTGCAATCAGTTTCGCTACAGCACCCGCTGCTCTAGCTAATTGTCCACCCTTCAAGTGTGATTTCATGTTATGTATGGCCGTGCCTAAGGGCATATCAGTTGAAATAGATTCTTCTTTTTGATCAAATCGCCCCTTCCCAAACTGTACAAGCTTTTTCCAAAGCATACGGCTTTCTGGATGTAGATGATGATATCTATACAGATAGATCTTATCGTACCCCCATGGGTGGATATATATGAATCCCAATCTGCCGAATCATTCATGTTATGATCTTCTACATCCTAGGTCTTCCCGTTCCATCATCACAACTTATGTTGCTTCATGTAGCATTCAGACCGAATGACTCTATGAAATTACGTCGATACTTCCACATATTGGGTAACGTAGGAGACATCTCTATTTCCCCGGGAATCTTTAGAATTACCACTGCTTAGCTTTCAATTCGCCTCTGACCATCAAATGAAATGTGAATAACCCGTCCTCCTCTCTTTGAAAGAAGGGGCGCTTCCGGTTCTGTCGGTGTTTGAAACAATTTTGTCTTCTCCATATTACTATATCTCTAGAGTCAATAATTTGATATGAGGAACTACTGAACTCAATCACTTGCTGCCGTTCCTCTTCAGTTTTCTGTTGAGGTCTATCCTGTAGAGGTACTCAAATTGGATCAGTGATCGATTTCTAGGTTTCGTCGTAAACCTAATTGGTTACTTCAATTACGTAAATCAATAGTTCAAACCGCACTCAAGGTAGGGCATTTCCCATTTTTATAGGAACTTGTGTACCAGAAACAATGGTATCTCCAATTCTAGCCCCTCTGGGATGTAAAATATATCTCTTCTCACCATCCCCATAGTGTATGAGACAAATGGATGCATTTCGATTAGGGTCGTATTCTATGGTTACGATTCTACCATATATGTCTTTTCATTCACTTAAAATCCGATTTTACGAGTGGGCAGCATGACCTCCCCTCTATGCCTTGCGGTAATGATTTCCTCTGGCATTACGACCTTTACCACAATGATGATGCTGCCCATAGATCAAAATTATTTCGTGGATTGGATTTCCTTGACTGTTTCGGTTCCATTGCGTGTGCTCGGGGTAGAAGTTTTACAGCATAAATGTATCGCCATGCTATTAAGTATTTTGATTAAGTTCTTTTCTTTGTAAGAGTGGAATAGAATAACCCGGTTGAAGCGTAATGATCCTTACGTCTGTAATGCATTGTATGTCCCATAATAGGTCCCATTCTTCTACCCTTGCAAGAGTCGATGACTCTTCATAGCTATTACCTTGACACCAAAAGAGAGTTCGACCCAATGCTTTATTTCTGTCCTAATTAGATCCTGATTCGACATTAGAAGTATATTGATTTTTCCCCAATAACCGAATACTTTTGTCTGTAAATACTGCATATTTGATTCCATCCATAAATCTATTTTCTTCTCTCTGAGTTCGAGTCTCAATAAGACTATTGGTTCTTACTGTTCATATATCTATGATATGATATCAATATACCACACATCATGTGGATGAGTGAGATTCCATTGATACAGAGCCAATTCCAATAGACTTATTGGAGGGTCCCATTGGCGTGCATCCAGGCTAGGAATTGAACCTACAGATTCGCCAATTATGAGTTGGGCCGCTTTAACATTCAGCCATGGATGCTTGGCGGGGATCCTCGTACATGGTGAATAGCAAATTCCAATTGAATTGAATTGAAATCTTTAGGATAAATCAATCCAATTTAGGATAAATCAATCCAATTTAGGAAAATCAATGTTAGGAGAAGGGCATCATAGCAAATCAATGTTAGAAGAAGGGCATCATAGCAAATCCTGGATTTTCGAATTGAAAGAGATATTGAGAGAGATCAAGAATTCTCACTATTTCTTAGATTCTTGGACCCAATTCAATTCCGTGGGATCTTTCATTTATATTTTTTTTCACCAAGAACGTTTTATAAAATTATTTGACCCCCCCCCCACTTTGGGTATCTCACTTTCACGCAATTCACGGGCTTCAACAAGCAATCGATCTTTCACGATCAAGGGTGTAATACTCTTTGTAGTAGCGGTCCTTCTATATCGTATTAACAATCGAAATAGGGTCGACAGAAAAAAAATCTATTTGATAAAAAATATCTATTTGATAGGGCTTCTTACTATACCTATGAATTCCATTGGACCCAGAAATGATACATTGGAAGAATCCGTTGGGTCTTCCAATATCAATAGGTTGATTGTCTCGCTCCTGCATCTTCCAAAAGGGAAAAAGATCTCTGAGAGTTGTTTCCTGAATCCGAAAGAGCGTACTTGGGTTCTCCCAATAACTAAAAAGTGTAGCATGCCTGAATCTAACTGGGGTTCGCGGTGGTGGAGGAACTGGATCGGAAAAAGGAGGGATTCTAGTTGTAAGATATCTAATGAAACCGTCGCTGGAATTGAGATCTTATTCAAAGAGAAAGATCTCAAATATCTGGAGTTTCTTTTTGTATATTATATGGATAATCCAATCCGCAAGGACCATGATTGGGAATTGTTTGATCGTCTTTCTATGAGGAAGAGGCGAAATCTAATCAACTTGAATTCGGGACCGCTATTCGAAATCTTAGTGAAACACTGGATTTCTTATCTCATGTCTGCTTTTCGTGAAAAAATACCAATTGAAGTGGAGGGTTTCTTCAAACAACAAGGGGGCTGGAGTCAACTATTCAATCAAATGATAATGAGCATGTTTCCCATCTCTTCTCGAAACAAGTGGGCTTTTCTTTTAAAATTGTGCTCAATTTCAGATGTAGCAATTCCGCCAAGATTTCTTTGTTAGTTGGGGAAAGAATCGCACGAATCGGATTTTTGAAGAAAGTCTCGAGAGGATTTGATTTGGTTAGACAATGTGTGGTTGGTAAACAAGGATCGGTTTTTTTAGCAAGGTACCGGAATGTATCGTCAAATATTCATCTGATTCCACAAAGATCTAGTTTCGTTTAAAGTAACGGATTCTAGCCAACTGAAAGGATCTTCTGATCAATCCAGAGATCGTTTGGATTCGATTAGTAATGAGGATTCGGAATATCACACATTGATCAATCAAAGAGAGATTCAACAACTAAAAGAAAGATCGATTCTTTGGGATCCTTCCTTTCTTCAAACGGAACGAACAGAGATAGAATCAGACCGATTCCCGAAATGCCTTTCTGGATATTCCTCAATGTCCCGGCTATTCACGGAACGTGAAAGCAGGTGTTAATCATCTGCTTTCGGGAAGAAATCGAAGAATTTCTTGGGAATCCTACAAGATCCGTTCGTTCTTTTTCTCTGATAGATGGTCAGAACTTCATCTGAGTTCGAATCCTACTAGAGAGGTCCCGCAGAGATCAGAAATTGCTGAAGAAACAACAAGATCTTTCTTTTGTCCTTGAGCGATCGGAAAATAAAGAAATGGTTCCCTATTTTCAGATAATTACATATTTACAAATACCGTCTCAATTCATCCTATTTCATCAGATCCGGGATGTGTGATGGTTCGAAGGATGAACCGGATATGGACAGTTCAATAAGATTTCATTCTTGAACAAAAATACATTTTTGATTTATTTCGTCTATTCCATGACCGGAACAGAGGGAGGATACGTTACACCACGATTTGAATCAGAGAGAGATTTCAAGAAATGGCAGATCTATTCACTCTATCAATAACCGAGCCGGATCTGGCGTATCATAAAGGGATTTGCCTTTTCTATTGATTCCTACGGATTGGATCAAAAAACCATTCTTGAATGGGAATTATTCAACTCCAGGGATGAATCGAAAAGAAATCTTTATTGGTTCTACCTCCTATTTTTTTTATGAAGAATGAATCTTTTCTCGAAGGATCAGAAAAAATGGTCGGATCTCCTGCAGGAATGATTTGGAAGATCCAAAACCAAAAATAGTGGTATTTGCTACTTAACAACATAATGGAGGCAGTCAATCAATATAGATTGATCCGAAATCTGATTCAAATCCAATATAGTACCTATGGGTACATAAGAAATGTATTGAATCGATTCTTTTTAATGAATAGATCCGATCACGACTTCGAATATGGAATTCAAAGGGATCAAATAGGAAAGGATACTCCGAATCGTAGAACTCTAATGAAATATACGATCAACCAACATTTCTCGAATTTGAAAAAGAGTCGAATGGTTTTGATCATATTTGGATTTCTCGAACCGAGAGATCCATGAATCGAGATCCTCCTGATGCATATAGATACAAATGGTCAATAGAGTCAAATTTCCAGGAACATTTTGGAGCATTGGTTTCTGAGCAGAAGAACCGTTTTCAAGTAGTGTTCGATCGATTACGTATTAATCAATATTCGATTGATTGGTCTGAGGTTATGACAAAGATTTATCTAAGCCACTTCGTTTCTTTTGTCCAAGTCACTTCTTTTTTTGTCCAAGTCACTTCTTTTTTTGTCCAAGTTGCTTTTCTTTTTGTCTAACTCACTTCCTTTTTTCTGTGTGAGTTTCAGGAATATCATTCATAGGTCAGATCACATCTACAGATTGAAGGTCGAATGATCAACTCTGCAATCAGTTGTTAGAATCAATAGGTCTTCAAATTGTTCATTTGAACAAATGGAAACCCTTTTACTGGATAGTCATAATACTTCCCAAAATCGAAATTCTTGATCAATGGAGGAACAATATCACCATTTTTGTTCAATAAGATACCAAAGTGGATGATTGACTCATTCCATACTAGAAATAATCGCAGGAAATCCTTTGATAACACGGATTCCTATTTCTCAATGATATTCCACGATCAAGACAATTGGCTGAATCCCGTGAAACCATTTCATAGAAGTTCATTTATATCTTCTTTTTATAAAGCAAATCGACTTCGATTCTTGAATCATCCATTACTTCTGCTTTTATTATAACACAAGATTCCCCTTTTCTGTGGAAAAGGACCGTATCAATAATTCTGATTTTACGTATGGACAATTCCTCAATATCTTGTTCATTCGCAACAAAATATTTTCTTTGTGCGTCGGTAAAAAAACATGCTTTTGGAGGAGATACTATTTCTGAAATCGGTCAGGTATCTAACATATTCATACCTAACGATTTTCCACAAAGTGGTGACGAAGCGTATAACTTGTACAAATCTTTCCATTTTCCAAGTCTGATCCGATCCAAAACTCGTTCATAGAGGCTATTTACTGGATCGCAGACATTTCCGGAACACCTCTAACAGAGGGACAAAATAGTCCATTTTGAAGAACTTATTGTCAGCCTCTTTTTCAGATATGAATCTATCCTGATTCAGAAGGGAAGAACTTGCATCAGTATCTCAATTTCAACCAAACGTGGGTTTCATTCAGACTCCATGTTCTGAGAAATATTTACCATCCGAAAGAGGAAAAACAGGTCTTTGTCTAAAAGAAATGCGTTAAGAAAGGGCAGATGTATAGAACCTTTCAACGAGATGAGTGCTTTTTTCAACTCTCTCCAAATGGAATCTATTCCAAACATATATGCCGTGGTTCCTTACTTCGACAGGGTACAAATATCTAAATTTTCTATTTTTAGATACTTTTTCAGACCTATTGCCGATACTAAGTAGCAGTCAAAAATGGGTATCCATTTTTCATGATATTATGCATGGATCAGGTATATCATGGCGAATTCTTCAGAAAAATTTGCGTCTTCCGCAATGGAATCTGATAAGTGAGATTTCGAGTAAGTGTTTACATAATCTTCTTCTGTCCGAAGAAATGATTCATCGAAAGAATGAGTCACCATTGATATCGACACATCTGAGATCACCAAAGGTTTCGGGTTCTCTATTCAATCCTTTTCCTTCTTCTTGTGCTGGATATCTCGTTCGTACACCTTCTCTTTGTTTCAGGGGCCTCTAGTGAGTTACAGACAGAGTTCCGAAAGGTCAAATCTTTGATGATTCCATCATCAATGATTGAGTGCAGAACTTCTGGATAGGTATCCTATAAATTCTTTCTGGTTAAAAGAATCTCTTTCTGGATTGCTCTGGAACAATTAGGATATTTCTAAGAAGAAATACAGGATTGCTTCTCGCGACAACGTGCTTGGTCCACTTATGGGGTCAAATCAATACGTTCTAAGAAGAAAGATTTGAATATCAATCTCATCGATCTCATACCAAATCCCGTGATAAGATCCCTTTTCGAGAAATACCAGACATCTAAGTCATACAAGTAAAGAGATCTATTCATTGATAAGAAAAAGAAAAGACGTGAACGGGGATTGGATTGATGATAAAATCGAATCTTGGGTCGCGAACAGTGATTCGATTGATGATGAAGAAAGAGAATTCTTGGTTCAGTTCTCCACCTTAACAACAGAAAAAAGTTGATCAAAATTCTATTGAGTCTGACTCTTAGTGATCATTTATCAAAAGAATGACTCTGGTTATCAAATGATTGAACAACCGGGAGCAATTTACTTACGATACTTAGTTGACATTCATAAAACGTATCTAATGAATTATGGGTTCAATACATCCTGTTTAGCAGAAAGACGGGTATTCCTTGCTCATTATCAGACAATCACTTATTCACAAACTTCGTGTGGGGCTAATAGTTTTCATTTCCCATCTCATGGAAAACCCTTTTCGCTCCGCTTAGCCTTATCCCCCTCTAGGGGTATTTTAGTGATAGGTTCTATAGGAACTGGACGATCCTATTTGGTCAAATACCTAGCGACAAACTCCTATGTTCCTTTCATTACGGTATTTCTGAACAAGTTCCTGGATAACAAGCCTAAAGGTTTTCTTATTGATGATATCGATGCTAGTGACGATATCGTCACTAGCATCGATATCATCAATAGCATCGATATCGATGCTAGTGACGATATCGATCGTGACCTTGATACAGAGCTGGAACTGCTAACTAGGATGAATGCGCTAACTATGGATATGGTGCCGGAAATAGACCGATTTTATATCACTGCTTCCCTTCAATTCGAATTAGCAAAAGCAATGTCTCCTTGCATATGGATTCCAAACATTCATGATCTGGGTGTGAATGAGTCGAATTACTTATCCCTCGGTCTATTAGTGAACCATCTATCCAGGGATTGTGAAAGATGTTCCACTAGAAATATTCTTGTTATTGCTTCGACTCATATTTCCCAAAAAGTGGATCCCGCTCTAATAGCTCGAATAAATTAAATACGTGCATTAAGGTACAGAGCTATTCCACAACAACGAAAGCACTTTTCACTCTTTCATATACTAGGGGATTTCACTTGGAAAGAAAATGTTCCATACTAACGGATTCAGGTCCATAACCACTTAGGTTCCAATGCACGAAATCTTGTAGCACTTACCAATGAGGCCCTATCATTTTAGTATTACACAGAAGAAATCAATTATAGACACTAATACAATTAGATCCGCTCTTCATAGACAAACTTAGGATTTGCGATCCCAGGTAAAGATCCGGTTCAGGATCATAGGATCCTTTTCTATCAGATAGGAAGGGTTGTAGCGCAAATGTACTTCTAAATGTGTCCCACCAGATCCTATATCTATCTATATGAAGAAGAAATCATGTAATGAAGGGGATTCTTATTTGTACAAATGGTACTTCGAACTTGGAACGAGCATGAAGAAATTAACGATACTTCTTTCTCTTTTGAGTTGTTCTGCCGGATCGGCCGCTCAAGATCTTTGGTCTCTACCCGGACCCGATGAAAAAATGGAATCACTTCTTATATGGACTTGTTGAGAGTGATTTCTGATCCTGGTCATGGCCTATTAGAAGTAGAAGCCGCTCTGTTGGGATCTTCATGGGCAAGAAAAAGATTGCGATCGGTTTGATAATGATCGAGTGACATTGCTTCTTCGGCCCGAACCGAGGAATCCCTTAGATATGATGCAAAACGGATCTTGTTCTATCCTTGATCAGGAATTTCTCTATAGAAAATACAGATCGGAGTTTGAAGGAGGAGGGCCATGACCGCAACAGATAGAGGAGGATTTATTCAATCACATAGTTTGACCTAGATATGGCGCCCTTAGGGCTTTCTATTTGATTGTATCAAGAAAGGCCCAATGAATTGGAATTTCCCTATCGGTCCAGGTCATTTCAGGCAAGCGGATCATTTATGATGAAGGGTGCGCTTCAAGAATGATTCGGAGTTCTTGCAGATTGGAACCATGCAGTACCAGACACGAGATAGATCTTTCCAAAGAACAAGGCTTTTTCGAATAAGCCAATTCATTTGGGACCCCGCAGATCCTCTTTTCCTATTGAAAGATCAGCCCCCTGGCTCTGTGTTTTCACATCGAGAATTAGTTGCATATGAAGAGATGTCAAAGGGGCTTCTTACTGCCCAAACAGATCCTCCTACATCTATATATAAACGCTGGTTTATTAAGAATACGCAAGAAAAGCACTTCGAATTGTTGATTAATCGTCAGAGATGGCTTAGAACCAATAGTTCATTATCTAATGGATCTTTCCGTTCTAATACTCTATCCGAGAGTTATCAGTATTTATCAAACCTGTTCCTATCTAACGGAACGC
>JADFUC010001209.1:0-38332 GCA_019722365.1 Lithospermum erythrorhizon
CTCAATACTTCGTTCAGTTACGTATTGCTGATCACTACATCTTTGTCTATAAATGCGCCCGCATTCGGGTGTTGTTGTATCAAATTTGTTCTCTCACCAACTCACGAACCGTTCACTTTTCTATCCCCTACTTACGTTCCAACAAAGCTGAGTCCTACATTTCTGCCGTACAATGCACTCAAATGGTGCCATCCAATCTTTGGTGTGGAAGCTATTATTATATGGAAACTCCATTTTAGAGCCGATTCGTCATCGATTTAGGAAAAATTGACACCACAGGGCCATAACATATCCTCAATGTTTGGTGTTCTCTCATTTGCCCATCATTTGTGGATGAAATGATGTCTTGAAATTGACCCTCGTCCCCATCGCTTCTTGAAATCCTTTCCAAAATGCGGAGGTGAATCTAGCGTCTGGAGTCGACCTGATGGATGCAGAGCATAATACCAATCGCGCTGAATTTAATCCAACATACAACCTCGCCAACTTCTTAGGACCCAGGTAGATCGACTTAATTGGTAAATCAAGTGATTTAGATAGTCTATCACATATCACCCCAAATGAGCATCATTCTTTCTCAGCGTCCTCGGAGTCAAAAAACAAAATCCATCGTAGTATGCTCCCAAGTCCACTCTTGAATAGGAAGGGGTTGAAATAGCCCCGCTAGATGTCGGTGTTCTATCTTCACCTGTTGACAAGTCAGACATTTGGATACAAACTCAACAATTTCCCTCTTGTGTGTTGGGCCACCCAATCTGGCTAGCTCTTAAGTCTACATACATCTTTGTACCACCGGGATGCATACTATATAGACATTATGCTTAGTCAAAATCTCCTTTTTTCAACTCCACGAGAGTAAGGCACGAATAATCTACCATGCATTATGCAAGGGCTCCATCATCTCTCACCACAAAGTCCGATCACCGCTTCCGCTTTTCAACTTTGACTATCTTTGCAATTTCTCATCTTTTTGTTGTCCCTCAGTATTGATCAAAAAAGACGGTCGGAACTCTTATTTGCGCCAACAAACATATCGACTCCCACTCGAAATTAACTTGCAGTTGCCTCGTTTCATTTAATGGCTCCTTAATCTTCCCCTTCGACTCGATGCATCGGCCACCACGTTAACTTCGAGGATGATACCGATAGAAACACTCATGTCGATAAACTCGTCCACCTTAGCTACCTCAGATTCAAATCTCTGCGTCGGCGGAAGGTATTTCAAACTTTGTGATCGGTAAAAATTTTGAAGTCACACCATACAAATAATGCCTCCAAATGTAGGGTAGAACACAAGTGCGGCTAGTTCCAAATCGTGTGTCGGGTAGTGCTACCGTGATTTCTCGGTTATTCGCGATGCATAAAGCATTACCTTAGCATGTTGTATCGGCGCACATCCCGACCCTTGATGTATTGACCTTTAGCCATGCATAGCCAAGCTGTCTGACGGAAGAGTCAATCTTTGGCGCGGTAGTCAATTTCTCTTTCAACTTCGTTGAAGCACCGTTCCTGATCCTGGCTCCAAACAAATGAAACTCCACTTTTACTGGTGAATTTGGTCATGGGTGTGGCGATAGTTGAGAAGTCTGTATAAATCTCGGTAGTATCGCTAGACCCAGAAAACTTCGTATTTCAGTAACACTCGTGGGTCGTTCCCAATTCATCACAGCTTCAACTTTTTCGGGATCAACACTTATACCCTCTCTTGAAATCACGCTTGGCTTGACTGCACTTTTCCGGCAGAATTCACACTTGGAAAATTTAGCATACAATTCATTTTTCCTCAAAGTCTCAATGCCTTGATTCTCAAGTGTTATTGCTCCCTGCTACGAGAATATATCAAATGTAGGTCAATGAACACCACCTGAATTTATCAAGTTAGGCGAGCCTTTAGATTCATAAGGTCCATGCATGACTGCGGGGGCATTAAATCGACCCAAAACGGCATAAAAAACTCGTAGTGCCCGTATCTTGTTCTAAATGCAGACTTGATCCTCGTCCTCCTTAATCCTCACACATTAGTAGCCTAACCTCAAGTCAATCGAGAAAATCGTGGGCATCGGCTGAATTGATCAAGCAGTGCATCAATTCTAGGAAGCGGATGTGATTCTTAATTGTTACTTTGTTCATTGTCTATAATGTCGATACACACAACCTCACGGATCATCCTTCTTAGCGACAAATAACACGGAGCACCCAAGATGAACTACTTGGTGAATGAATCCCCGGCCAGCAATTCCTGCTGATTGCGTTTTCAGGCTCCTTGACTCATTAGGAAACCCGTTTCTATAAGATTGCCATAGAAATCGGAGTAGTACGGGAATCAATTCTATGGAAAACTCCACCTCTCGCCCCACGGGGAGGAAGTCTTAGGCAACTCCTCGGAAACACATCAACATACTCTCTCCACGACATGCGCCTCTGCCGGATCGATCTTCTCACTGCGTGTCGTGACATAGGCAAGATAATAATAAATCCATTTCTCAACATCTTATGGGCAACTAAAGCAGAAATGAGACAAGAGGAAAGAATTTTTCTATCACCTAGGAAAAAGATCTTAGATTTTCCAGGACTAGATATTTCAATCTTCTTAAGATGACAATCTATCACTGCATGATGTCTCCCCAACCAATCCATTCCTAGAATAAGATCAAAATCATTCATCTCAAAAGGTAGTAAATCTATCTCCAAACATTGATTTTCAATACTTATGGGATAATTTCTAAGTACCTCATCAATCTTAACAGACTTTCCACCCGGAGTTAGAATTAGAAGTGGTACAGCAAGAATATCTGGAAACTTTTAGGAATACATTGAAATTCGAGATATAAAGAATGAGTAACTCGAGAATCAAAGCAGACTTTGCTTCCAACCCACATAATTTAAAGTACATTTACCACCTAGGGAATCTGAGCTTAACTGTGCAGGTAGCTGCCAGTATATACGCTCACGACTAGTTCGGCCTTTGGCTAGTCAGCTGACATAATACCCTAACTACTCCCCAACTCCACGCCCCAGCTTCCTCACCTTGAATCGGCCTCCTGACATCACTTGATAGCCTCCTGCGCTCGTTTGCCTTTGAGGTAATGTGCTAGCACTCATAGCAACAACTCTTGCCTGCGGGACAATCCCAGCGACAATGTGCCCTTCTGGCGACATTGATAAGAGACCACGACCACTGTCTCGGCATTCCGCGGCTCTATGACAGGTTTACCACGCCAGGCTGCACCATGAATCCTTTCTACTCCCACGATAACCTCTACGAGATCCCAGGACCGATTAAAGACCCGAGCAAAGCATTAGTCTTGAATTGAAATTAATAAAGGGGCAGTCGACTCTGTTTGCTAATAGCCCTTATTTGTGATGGGCGTCTACGGAACCCATAACTTTCAGTAGCCGCCCCATCCTTTCTAAAAGCGTCATGCTCTTCCAGCTTTACTTGCTTGATTGGGCCTTCAGCCAAATCCATACTACACTTGTAAGGAATCATTCACTAGTTCATGGAAAGTTGTATAATTCTTGGTGACAACTTTAGTGCGGATCTCGATTCATTCCGTCCTGAATCTCTCGATCCTCTTTCCACCGGTAGGATTCACCTCCAGATGAAATGACGAAGATCAGCGTCTCTTCTCGTAGATAATTTATACTGCTGCCCTTTGCTTAAATTGGATCAATTATCTCTCTAGAGGCGCATTAAGACAAAAGCTCCCTCGAAATAATTCCACGAGGCGATCCTTGACACCGGTGTCGCCCGGCCATGACAGATCGGTGTACATTCTCACCACCCGATCTCGAGCTCCGCCCATGTAATCGCCAAAATTGCGAATATGGTCCTCGACTCCCGATAACTCTATAGGCTCGAATATAATCTCAGTCTCGAATGAACTCTAATGCCGAATAGGAGAATCGGCTCAGCGTGAACTTTGGCGGGTCCCATTCGAGGAAGCGGTCAATAACAGCGCTCGGCTTCTTGCCAGCGGCAGGCACTTATGGTCTCTCGTCTCCACGGCATTTGCGAAATCACGTGGCCCGACGGTAGGCCATCCCATTTTGCTACCAATATCCGCATTCTGCGGCTACGCGCTCTACGCCTCTCGCGGCTCCGCCGCTTCCACCCCGCGCCATCTGCAGCGGCGCAACGAAACGAACTGCGTGGTGGCATCCCAACCCAGTCTACAAAATGACAAAAGAAAAGGAAAAGATCGAGACCCGCAGAAAACCCGATATCGGCGAACACTGCTGTTATCAACCTAAGCACATAACCACGCAAGACACCGCCAAGACCTGAACCTGAAACAAATGCAAAATTGTAACGACTACCCGAGTGACGCCACGAGTTAAGATCGTGTAACACATGCAGCCAGGCAGTCGATGGATACATGTAAATATGACTGTTGACATTAACAAAACAAAACTCTACATTCATTAGGTAGTGTTTCAACAGCACGCATCAACAAAATAACATACAACAAAATACAATCCACACGAATAATACAGCGAGAAGGAAATACAAAAGAAATCAAAATCTGACATAGGGAAAGTGTATTGAGGGCCTTGATATATCTGACACCGCAATTACAGAAATATCTTCGTCGACCACAAAGTGGAATGGTGATGAGGGACTTCTATGCCACCACCGCCTCACCTATGGTCTCCCATGCGGCTCAACAAAAGCGGATCCTCGGCCACTTTCAGCCGGGCTCCTAGAGACACAGGCATGGCAGCCCGCCCATAGAGAATAGGAGTCGACTATTGGTGAGGAGTGAGATACAAATACAACCGGGCAGATTCGTCCACATAAATTCATGCTTATATATATATATATAACCTATGCACATACATTAACCGGGCCACACAATGAATACTTGTCTACACATATCACACCAAAGTCTCTTATCACGATGTTACATAACACTTATACACATGAATTATAACCATAAATAATGCATATTCATTTAAGAAACTTGATCTCGGCTTACACAAAGTCATTAAATGAGAATCCATCTCCCACAAATAATACACATATGAGAATCAACCTCCAAATAAGCCACACATATGAGAATCTACCTCAAATAATCGAGATGAGGCCTCATACGTCACTCCCGACCGAGCTATAGCCACCAATGTACATATCGCACAAACCTCCCGAATCACGGGGCTACCCACATGATATGCACTTGCTGCCCAAACCTCCCGGTGGGGTGACCACCGCTCATAAATAACACACAAAGCAATCAACACATACGCACCTGACCACACTTACTTGTGTCTGACCCATAGCGGCCTGCAATACACTGATCTCATATTACAAATCATAATCTCAATTATCTGCAATATACCTCATAATCTCGTTATTTCATAATATCAAGCAAAACCTCAATTGTTTCATAACATGAATCGGAAATCACATTTCACATATCAATCATAGTCTGTACACATATTAGAATAGTCCCAGACAATACATGCCAAAATATATATTATTCATTAGAATAACCTCTGCTTAACATCTATATAAACCCAGTGTTATACGCGTCTTCGATTCAATTTACAACTCTTGTAATCATCCTATCCCAAAGATTGGTATACACTTCTAACATTCAACGTAACTACATTCTAATCGCCAACCGTAAAATCTCAATATTAGGTCGTCGCTTATTACCCAACAATAACACTTTAGAAAAGCACATTACAATCAATCCCGACAATCGATTGACAACTAATGAATCCATTAAATACAACCTCAATTCAAACACTAAATGCTATACAAACTTTCCCCAAAACTTTCTCAACCCAATCTCTATCATATCCAAACCAATAATTCTATACCCAAAAAAAACTATATTAAAGTCCTCACAACCTCGTATTATAGTTTTAAAAGTTAATTTAAGAAAAAGTCAATAAAAGTCAACCTCAACTTAACTCCAAAATCACCGCTAATCCCTAAGCGATACTTAGATAACATTTCCATACCATAATACATTCCAAGACCCAAAAGTCAACACAAAAGTCAAACTAGTAAATGGTCAACTATAGCCTCAAATAATGAGATTTGAAGATTAAAACTCACCCCTTTGATGAACGAGAGATGGGAAACGAGGTTATGAAGCTAGATTAAACAAGATTTGCCAAGAAAATGAAAAAAAAAACAAGGAAATGGGAGGGGGTAGTTCGGCCCTATGGAGGGAAGAAGATGATAGATTTTTTGTGTTTTAATGAAATGAGGATAAGTATGAGACTTAGTGGTGGTAGGTGGAACTTTTAAGTGGAGTTTAAGTCTCGTTTGGTTCTGATTTAAACTTCTCTTCTCGGTTTTAACAACCTAATTCGGACAAGTCCAAATTACATTTCTATTCTCAAAAATATATTATTATTCAACCAATATTATCATTATTCCATTAAAATTTTAACTTTTAACATAAAACACTCAACCGGGCAATAAAATCATATTAAGAAAAAAAATACTTACGATGCGGGTTATTTCATCACACATATATTCATAACCAACAACAACGCATAATCAAATACAACACAATCAATAATGGTTAGTTCAACAAAATATATAATATCAAAAGCCTCCATCCGCTGATAGCGTCTCACGACACATATATATATCATCGCGATCCTCCGACCGGTAGCCTGATGCATATCGCACAAACCTCCCAAAATACCTCAAGGCTACCCCCTCAATATGCATATCATAGCAATCCTCCAGTCGAGGCTACCCCCCCTCAATGTATATATATCATTGCACCAAATCAGCACGCAAGAATACGCATCAACCCGCAAGCAATCTGCTGACCCTGGCAGCAGCCCTTTATGATCGTAAGTATAATCATAAAGTCTACAACAATCTCATAACATCAATCTCAATAACTTCGATATACGATTTCAATATTACCATATGATGACAAAACACATGCAAAATATATAACCAAAATATATATGAAAGGTTCATTAGTTGTACTACTTTCGAGCAAAAGCAACTAAAATATCTACAGGTAGTCGCGTGCTTTAGGTCGGGCTCGACTCTATCCAAAGAAATTATATACGTTATTTTAGTTTCCTTTAACCTCCCATTTATATCTATTAAATCGAATATTATTATTCAACGTCGTAATTCAAAATAAAATCAAATCAACTTTAAAAAAATTTCAAATTTTGAATCTTTTGTCTTTCTAAAAGATACAACTTCACATTTATAGTCTCAAAATAATTTATTTTGATTTAAATATCATTTCTAGTCATTAAATCACCAAAAATAGTAAACAATTTCTAATCAACTCAAAATCAATTTTCCCAACTAATTTACCCATTTTATAAACGACGCTGTCAACCCGATTACTCTTAGTTACACACAACCAACATAATCTTTTCCAACCACCAAAATATGAAACATTTTCTTGAAAACAACTATATTAAGGCCCAAAGATATACTTACAACAAGGTGATTTGGAAAAAGTCAACCTAAAAGTCCAACTAACGCATTCAATAGCATTTAACCCTAAAAATCGATTATTATCACTTCTAACCGCATAATCCAAGCTTAGATGATACCTCTATACCATTTTAAAGTCTCAAAGCTCAAGCTTCGACTCCCGAAATTGACAAAGTCAAACTTTACTTAACTTATGAAATATCAACAAGATTCAGCTTCTCTTTTCCTTGATGTGTAGAAGATGATGAGGAGAGAAGATGTTCAACCAACTACCTTTGAGTTTAAGCAACAATGGATGAGAGAAATGGACAATTTTTTTTGATAAAGGGAAGGGGTATGGATTTAGAGGCCAAAAATGGGAAGAAGAGGGGTTGGTGGGATTTTGAATTATGATGAATAGTGGAGTGGGGGTTGGTGGGATATTTATGATATTATTAAGTCTCGTTTGGTATACGGTTTTATTTCTCCACTTTTTGTAATTAAATTTTTATGAAAACGATTCTAAATATATTATTATCCGTGAAATAAAATACTATTTACTTAATGTTAGTCTCGGTATATCGATTTTATTCCGAAAGTATTTATACTATCTCGGCTCCACCACCAAGCGATATAACATATATTTTTTAAAGTTCCCAAGCATGCTTGAGTTATTTCAATCTGCCCTCCTAATAATAATTTCTTCATAAAATTTACTTATCTTCTGGCATACAATTACCGGCCTAAAAAAATAATTCACACGCTAACACATATAGTAACACAAATTTCCACCACTAACCTTCTATTTCGAAAAGATGCGGATAACGACTCCTCATGTCATCCTCGCGCTCCCATGTCGCCTGCTGTGCGTTGATTCCTCACGACACTACTTTGAGGCCACCAGCTTGTTTCTCAATCTTTACATTTCGGTCAAGAATCGCCAAAAGCTTCTCCTCAAGGTGAGATCCTTCTCAAGTCCCACGTGCAGGAGCTAAGAATGTGAGATTATCCGGAACATACTTCCTCGAAGCAAGACACATGGAAGACATTGTCAATTCTATCGATCCACGGAGAAGCTGGCAGCTAAGCGATGAGCCCTTTGGACTGACTCTATCAAAATCTCATACGAACCGATATATAAGTGGACTCGACTTCCTCTCTTTCGAATCTGGCTTTACCGTTAGTAGGTATATCCTCAAGAATACTTTATCACCAATTTCAAATATTAAGTCTACTCGGCGACGATCTACATACATCTTTTGTCTATCTTGCTCAAGTGTTGTTGTATCAATTTTATTCTTTCCATCGACCTTTCCACCAACTCCGAACCATATATTTTTCTATCTCCTCACTTTCATTCAGTTTGGAGTCTACATTTCCCTACCATTATAACGCCTCAAATGGTGCCATCTCAATACTGGCATGGAAGCTATTATTATCTGTAAACTCGTCTTAGGCAGCTACGTAATCCTAATTCTTAGAAGTTCAACACACAGAAGCTGCAACATATCCTTGATGTTTGAATTGTTCTCTCCATTGCCCATCATTTGTGGATGAAATGATGTACTCAAATTAACCTTCGACCCCATCGCTTCTTGAAATCCTTTCCAAAATCTGGAGGTGAATCTAGCATCTCGATCCGACACAATGGATACGGCACTCCGTACAATCGCTGAATTTGATCAACATACAACTTGCCCAGAAACGCCCAGGACCGTGAGTGATTATTGGTAAGAAATAAGCGATTTGACGATCATCATTGCTCCTTTAAATACCATCATTAACCGGCGTTCTCGGGAGTCCGAAAACAAAATCCATCGTGATATGTTACTTAAGTCCACTCTACGGAATGGGAAGGGATTACCATGACCTATTTGGATGTCTATGTTCAATCTTCACTTATTGGAAAGTTAAACATTTTGATACAAACGTAAGCAATTTCCCTCTTCGTGTTAGGCCACCGATACGCTGCTCTTGGAAACACATGCATCTTTTTACTACGGGATGCATATTATATGGAGCATTATGAGCTTCATCCAAAATCTCCTTTTAACTCACGAGTAAAGCCGCGAACAATCTACCATGCCATTTAGCAAGGGCTCCATCCTCTCTCACCACAAAGTCCGATCTACTTCCGCTTTTCACTTCTTCAATTATCTTTCGCAGCTTTTCATCTTTACATTTGCCACTTTCGAGTATTCGATCAGAAGAAAGCTTGTCGAACTCTTATTTGCGCCAACAAACCACCATCAACTCCTACTCCAAAATTAACACCAAGTTGCTTCATTTCGTTAGCGGCTCCCTAACCTTTCCTTTATGCCTTCATCAGCTACCACATTCGCCTTTCGGGATGATACCCAATGGACACATCCTGTCGCTAATAAACTCCATCCACCTTATTTGCCTGATTTAGAAATCTACTACTTGCATAGGCAAGTACTTCAAACTATTGTGATCGGTAAAAATCTGACACATCACACCAGATAAATAGTGCCTCCATATCTTAAGTGCAAACACAATTGCGGTAGCTCGAATCATGTGTCGGGTAATTCTTACCATTTATTTTTCAAGCTGTCGTGATCATGAGCTACTACACGCACCATATTGCATTAGTACACATCCCAACACGATGTGAAGCATCGCTAGACACATTTATAGCCATCCTTCACGGCGGAAGAGTTAGCAGGTGGAGGCGGTAGTGAGTTTCCCTTTCAACTCATTGAAACTCCGTTCGCGCTCTTGATCCGGACAAATGGAACTCCCTTGCCAGTCAACTTGGTATGGATATTTGCGATGTCGAAGTCTTGTAAATCTTTGATAATATCTGCTAGGTCAGAAAACTTCTTATTTATTACTTGGCTTGTGGAGTCGTTCCCAATTCATAGCGGCTTGACTTTTTGAGGATCAGCCTTTAATACCCTCTCACGAAATGTGACCCGAGAAGCTTAACTTCATGACAAAATTCACACTTGGAAAATTTAGCATACAATTCATTTCTCCTCAATGTCTCCCGGCACAATTCTCGAAATTACTCTTACATTGCTCTCTCTAAACTACTAGAATATATCAAAAATATCACTCAATAAACACCACCTTGCTTATCCAAATAAGAGCGAATACAGGTCGCAAAGGTCCGTAAATGCGGCGGGTGCATTACCGTCAACAAATGCTTTGTCACCGCTTCCTTAATTGCCCTTATCTTGTTCCTAAATGCCGACTTCGAATCATGTCTCAGCAATCCTCAGTGATGTTAGCACGACCTCAGTCAATCTTAGAAAATACATGGGCATCCACCGATTGATCAAACGGTCGTCAATCTGAAGCAATGGATATCGATTCTTAATTGTTACTTTATTCAACTGCCTATAATCAATACACAACCTCAGAGATCCATCTTTCTTCTTGACAAACAATACAGGAGCACCCCAAGGTGAACTACTTGGTCGAACGAATCCCTTATCCAATAATTCTTGCAATTGAGTCTTGACTCCTTATTATCTTTGGAGCCATTCTATAAAGGCACCATAGAAATCGGAGTAATGCCGAGTAATTCTATGGAAAACTCCACCTCTCGCATAGGAGGAAGTCTTGGCAACTCCTCAGGAAACACATCAACATACTCTCTCACGACATGTACCTCTCTTAGTTCGATCTCCTCCTTACTTGTGTCAACAACATGGGCAAGATAACCCAGCAGCATCCATTATCTACGACATCTTATGGGCCTTCAAAAGTAGAAATGAGACAAGAGAAGAATTTTCCTATCACCTAGGAAAAAGATGTAGATTTTCGAGGACTAGATATTTCAATCTTCTTAAGATGACAATCTATCCTTTGCATAATGTCTTACGAAGCAATCCGTCCCCAAAAATAAGGTCAAAATCATTCATCTCGAAAGAAGTAAATCTATCTCCAAACATTGATTTCCAATAGCAAGGGATTGTTTCTAAGTACCTCGTCAATCTCCAAGAATTAGAGTGGTACAACAAGAATTTCTCGACTTATAGGAGAAATATCTTTGGAAAATTTGAGATATGAAAGAATGAGTAGCTCGAGAATCAAACAAGACTTTAGCTTTTTAACCCACATAATTTTTAGAGTACATGTACTCTAGGAGAATCCATGAGCTTCTGGCGGAAGTAACTAGCAAATACTGCCCGGCTCCCTCTCGCCCTTTCTGACTAGTTCAGCTGATACTACCGCTCATTTATTTACAACTCCGCCTTTGAAAACTTTCTCTACCCATTTGAACGACCTCACGACTTCGCCCGGTAACCCCCCTGTCAGGTACTTTAGATAAATGTGCTCGTGCTTCCACCCCTAACACGCTTTATATAAGACAATTAATAGCAATGTGTCCTTCAGCGACATCGATGCTGAGACCCATACTCATTGATGCCTCCCTTGTGTGCTTTCTTTTGAATCCTGAGCCGACTAAAAGACACAGGCGTAGAAGCGTGAGCTAAATTGAGAGGTAGTAGCGGGGGCACTGAGCCGGCTACAGGTAACATTGCGCTACAATGGGCGTCCACGGAACCAAAACTCGATTGACCCACCCACGTCCTAGAAAGATCATGTCTTATAACTACTTCCCAACGATACTCAAACCAACTCCATCTCTATACATGAGGCATCGTTTCAATAATTCATGAAGGGTTGCAAAAATTCTTGAGTGGCAATCTGGTGCGGATCTCCCAATTCATCCGTCCTTGAATCTTTCGATCTCTTCCTCTCATTAGCATTTACCTCATGGAAGTAAACGACATAGATCACTGAATCTTTTCTCATAGTCATTTATATTTACACTTCCCTTGTTTAAAAATTTGGATTAATTCTCTTTCTAAAAGTCGACATGTGCGCTCTAAGATAAAATACTCTAGAAATAGTTCCACAAAGCGATCCCAGCATCCTTTGGTGTGTCGGCCCTTGACAGACACATGTACATTTATCTCGAGCTCCCTTGTGTAATCTATAAACCCATGAAATGTGGTCCTCGACACCCCCATTAATTCCCATGAAGCTCAAATATGCTCTCTCCAAATCTCGGATGAACTCCTAATGCACGTATAAAGAGAGATAGCTCCAACGAGCAGGGTCCCGCTTGAGCTTGAATAGTTTGCTCTGCTTATTTAAGCTACGTCTGAGACATGTAACATAGTCTACCGATCTCCTCGACATTTACCCACGAACCTTGTTGTTCCGTACTAGGCTGTCCTTTACTGATGTTATCAGCATTTTACGCATCTCTTTGCTTCACCTCCTTTTTAATCTCGTTGCACCTCTTTGGCCTTGACGAATATACCTGCATTGGTGGCATCTCAGCAGTCTACGATATAACCAAAAGAAAAGGAAGATCGAGACTCACATGAAAACCACATAAAATGACTTCATTTGATATTAATAATAATAATACTCTTTTAGTCCGTCGTGGCGAAACTAGCAACCTTTCATGGCATCCATTAACATAAGCATACATTAACTAGAATATTACAACCAAGCAATACAACATAGGCTCCTTGTCACGTCATAATAGTAGTATGGTCACACACGACCTACATAAAACATAACAAGAGGGAAACAATAGGAGAAAGAATGAGGACTTCCTACGCCACCGTTGTCTCACCTACGATTTTATTCCATGACGACAACGGCTCCTTAGTAACCTTAGAGCTCACTCCTAGAAACCCTAGGCATAAGCCATGCCCACATGAGAATAGGGAGGTATTTGCGAAGCTTAATGAATACAAATACCACGAAAGTATCCAACATCTAATCATAGTTATATATAAGACATGTATAAACATTAATAAGGCTACTCAATGAACAACTACTCCCCAAATTACATAATGTCTCTTATTCAACATCACTCTGAGATCAACATGACGCTCAGCATATATATTCATAACCGTGACCACTTTGCTAATCAAATAAGCAACACAATCGATAATGGTTAGTTCGACAAAATATATAACATCAAAACACTCCATCCAGCGCGTCAAATCGCTTTGATACATCTCCAACCTGCGCTTTTATATATATACATCCGCAATCATAAAATAGAAATGCCGCCAATGTCATGTCAGCGGAAACCTCCGAAACACCGGAAGTACCGTAATATGCGTATTGAACGCCAGGTTCGCCGCCTTGAGCTTAGAGTAAATCGAATCCGGACACCGCCGCAAATGCGATGGATGACTCAGAATTTAAAAACCCCTTTTGTCGAAATAAACCAATAAAATAAGATACATAAGAAAATTTTTTAAGAAAATGATCCGTCGTGGTGTTTCTAACCACCATCATGACCTATACTCTGACAATCGACCAAAGTACAAAATATGACATACAACTCGATTAGAAATCGAAATAACAGCAAATAGAGAATCGAACTACAATAAAAACAACGAAAAGAAGAATTTGAGGATCTATTGCCACCACGCGGCTGCTGCAGGCTCTAAAGGCACGATCACTCGAAACAGACCATCTTTGTGGCACCACTTGTCAACTGGCACAAATAAAAACCCGCTCATAGCGAAAAGGGTGTAGGCTACTTGACTAGTGAATACTTATCTCAAGAGTGGAAATTAACCCACACTCTCGCTTAGTGTAATTAGAATAATTAATTCCGCATAGGATAGATGAGTATTACAGAATGTTGTACAACGTAAGGCCATAATATATAAGTCATTAGTGAATTCATTATCAAAATGCATAAATTTATAGGCTCATCAACTAAGCAAAAACATATTGATAAGCGACAATAAAAAGTAGTAATCACACATTTCAAAGAAATCAGCGGCTTAATCGTACCCAAATGAGTCCATTTCTGCTATCGCTAAAACCTCCGAAAGCACCTCGAGAACACCCCCACCGATATGCATATCACCAAACCTCCCAGGGCAGAGGCTACTTACTTCCAGTAATATATCATTTCACCCCAATCAACTTTTGCAAAGAATACACACACCAGCCACAACTGATACGACCACTTGGGCAACCTGGCTTTGTCAGTAAGTAGTATAATCATAAAAACTTCTGACAATCTGTTAACATTAATCTCAATAACTCGATATACATTCCAATATAACCACGTGACAAAGCACATGCAAAATATATAACAAAATATGAAAGGTTCCATCGTGAGATTTGTACTCACCCGAGCAAAAAGCAACTAAAAATATCTACAGGTAGTCCACGTGCTAGGTCAGGGGCTGACCACATCAAAGAAATTATATCACACTTTCCGTTTAATAGCCTCCCACTTTATATCTATTAAATCCCAAATGTATTCAACATCAAACTTCACCAACTTATGAAATATCCAGCAAGATTCAACCTATATTGCCTTGATGTGTAGAGGATGATGAGGAGAACATATTGACCAAGCGCTTTGAGTTTAGCGTGATGGATGAGAGAAATGGAGAATTTTTTTTTTTTTTTTAAAGGGAAGAGGGTATGGTTACATTAAAATGGGAAAAAGGGGTTGGTGGGATTTTTTGGATGATGATGAATAGTGGAGTGGGGGTTGGTGGGATATTTATGATATTATTAAGTCCCGTTTGGTATGCGGTTTTTATTTCTCCACTTTTTGTAATCAAATTCTTATGAAAGCGATTCTAAATATACTATTGACCGTGACATAAAATACAACTCATTTAATACTAGTCTCGGTATATCGATTATATTCCGAAAGTATTTATACTATCTCCGGGTCCCACCACCAAACGATATATAACATTTTTTTTTAAAGTTTAAACATAACGGTTTATTTCATTTTAGGACTTTACTAACGGCCGAGGCTGCTAAGTAGTCTAGCCGACAACCATGATTATACTAGCATGGAGCTTGCCGAGTTTGGAGCACGAATTGAATTCGATCCTTGGCGGGTTAGTGACTTTGAATCTTATGAGATTAATCAATGGCTTATCTAATCTGCCTACAATTTTTCTTAGTGATTTCAATGAAGTATTGGATGATGTTGAACATGTCTCCCGGAAACATCGAAGACTATAATGACAAATTGATAATTTTTGCCAAATAGTCAACGATTGTGGGATGATTGATATTGGATACATGGGATTCGCATATACTTGGTGTAATATTTTTATTTCACGAAACTCTACCAAAGCAAGACTTGACAGATGTCTTTCTAGCAAAGGATGGCGAGATAGATTCCCAAATGCGAACCTACATCATTTGACCTCAAACAGCTCGGACCACCTTCCCCTCTTTCTGAAACTTAGGGCTCAATCCCAACAGAACACGGACGCGCAAAGAAAAGTATGAAGAAGCCATGAAAAGATAGAAGGCGATGAATGGCTTATGTAAAATTGAAATAGATTCAATGTGCGAGAATAATGTTTGGACATTGATATATCTACCGAAAGGTGCTAGACCTATCAAGTGCAAATGGGTTTTTAAATACAAACTAGATAAAGATGGAAATGTCATGTTTATTTTACCTGTAAAGGTTTCAAACAAATTCAAAATTGATTATGATAAACCTTTACCAGGTTATAAGTTTAAATCATTCGGATTATCTTAGCCATATTGCTGATTATGATTATGAGATCCCCGGCGGATGATGGATGTAAAAGCGCATTCCTTAACGGGAAATCTAGAGAGGACTTGTACATGACACAACCTCAGGTTACATCTCCTAAGGGACCTAAGAAGGTATCTGACTACAAAGATCCATTATGGACTTAAGCAAACATCAAGTTGGGAGACCTCTGGACATATCGTGCAGCTTTGAGTATAACAAGCCGTTCACCAATCATGTCTGAGTAAAAATCATTGAATTGGGTGAATGCCATACTTACATTACTTACGAAGGACTAAGATATGTTCCTTGTATGCGGTGGGAATTGTTGGTGCATTATGGTTGGTCGAGTGTTTACGTAGTCACGCCCAGCAGGTCAGCAACAGGATGTTAGTAACTATTCAAGGCCCAGGCAGGATCTTTCACACGAGATTTTGTTTCCATATTTGAAAAGGGATCTGGAGGATCTAGCTGATCTGTTGGTGAAGCTTATAGGAATGACTTGTAAGTCCAAATGCTTGAGAAAGATACACGTCTAAAATAAATTAAGTATTGATCGGAGATGTTCTTAATTGTAAGAAGAAATGATTCATTTATTATGCTTTCGAGATGGAAGTTTTCGTTTATATGACATTTGCTATAAATATTGCATCAATGCCTACACTATATTATGGCTTTGTTGTAGAGCCAGTAATTAATGCGAAACAAAAATGGCAATACGCTTATTGTATTGAGAAGCATAAGAGCTTTGTGTGATTTAGTATGTTGGTAGATATGCGGGTATTTACTATAAACTCCGTTAGTTATTGTACAAGCCATCCGTGACACACAGTTCTGATAGTTTATTTTTCTGAAGATTATTGTAGTTTACACTTGCAGGGATAGTAGTGTATAGTGAAGGATAGGGTGTCATAGTCGGGGGGAGCCGGCGTATACATTGATTGGAGTAGAATATGGAAGCGAAAGAGAGAATGGGGAGAATTCGAGGTAAGACCTGTTTGTAGTCTTGATCATATTGAAATCCTTGAATTAGACAATCGCCTCTGATTACCGTCTTGTTTAGCTTGAACTAGGACCCTGGCTTGTGTGTTTTTTATTTTTTGTTTGTTTACTCTACACAATTGTTGTTGGTTGTTAGTGTTGTGATTGATGCATTGTTTTTCTGAGGAGGTTTACATTTCAATTAGTATGGAGTAGGCACTCTATTGTTAAGTGAGATCGGTGTAATCTTATATATGTGGAAGTTTGAGAGAAGGAGGGTCAACCACTTTCGACCACTGTTCTTGACGGGACTAACTGTATGCCTCTTGGGCTTAAGAATAGCGGCGTTCACGAAATCTCTTGTCTGAGAACACGGAGGTTATGCGTGTTGGGATGATGCATGCTCCCTATTGTCAACAACGAAGGTGTACTCTAGATCAAGAAGGAGGATAGGCTGGACCAGTGAAGAACAAGAGCACTTGCAAATGATAAGGTTATGAATGACATTTTCAATCTGGGTTGACCTAAATGTGTTTAAGCTAATTAGTATGTCAGGAAGCAAGGCGCATGGGATATATTGCGAGCAGCGTATGAGGGCAGTGCGTATGTGTCGAGACTCCAATGCTACTAAATTTGGAAACTACGAGAATGGAGGAGGATGAGTCTACTTGATATTATAATAACAAAGCTGAAGGATATGGCCAATGAGTGGTTTACTACTGGGTGAACTTTATGGTGAAGAAAAATTGGTGAGGAAAATTCTCCGAACATTACCCAAAAGATTTGCTCATAAAGTAACCGCTATTGAAGAAGCACAAGATCTGACCCTCATAAGCATGGATGAATTGATAGGAAACTTGGCCACATTCGAGATAGCTCTTAATGAAGGAGAGACAAGTAAAAGGAAATGTGTCGACACAAAAGTCTCTCCGGATATAAATGATGAAGATTTGGGGCTTATAAAAGCATCGCGGCTAAATTTCAAGACTCAAAAGATTCAACAAGAAACCTTCAGTGGTAGTAGCGGCACATCTGTCTTTGACAAAAACAATAACGGATGGAAGAAACCCCGTGAAATAAAGGCGAATTCAGTGCGGGTCGGTCAGAAGTCTAAAGATTCGGTGCGGAGAATCTTGAAGGCTTTGGGCATTAATGAGTCCCAGCTATCTAAAACAATCCAATTACTCCTTATTTGAGTGGGAATGCGAGAAGAAGGACAAGCAAATCGAGATACTTAACTTTGTAGCTTTCACTTTGAGTCATAGGCCATTTGACAGCGGCTGCGCGGCTTCTGATGAAGGCAGGAAGACATTACGGAAGAAGAATTGCTTGAAAACTATAAATTGTTGTACACTAAATGGGAAGAGGTAGGCGCAATACAAGTGGATGCGAGAAGACAAATTAGTTGAAATGAGAATTAAGAAAAGCAGGGGACGTGAGATGAGGAAATGCAACTTTAGAATTCTCAAGTAAATACCCAGACCAAAAGGAATAAAATGATGAACTCAAGCCGCGGACGGATTGCGGAAGAGAATACTCAAAAGTAGGAAGAGCACAAGTGACAACACGAGAGGTGGCTATGGCTTGAAGGAAGTAGGTCAAAACCAAGACAGAATCTAAATTTGTAGGAAGTTTAGACGAGGAAGTGTCGAAAGGCAGGGAGAGCGCCAACTAGTGGGCATAGACAAAGAAAAGTATGGTACTCTTGAGTATTGTGGTAGAAGGGTCCACACGTGCCCCCTCTTTTGTTACAAATTATATGGATTGAAAGGAAGCAAGTATCAACAGCACAAAACTCAATGGGTCATGAAAGAAACATTAGTCAGTAGTCTACATGTCTTTGAGAAAACATAAATAAGGTATTTGGTATTTTGATAGTGGATGCTCAAGACACATGGTAGTAAGAGGCACATCTTACTAGTATTTGCTCTTTGAAAGGTGATTATGTGACTTTCGGTAATGGAGGAAAAAGGAGAATTATTGGAAAAGGTGAGCTAAATGTTAATAGTGCACCCAGCGGTGATGTTCTACTTGTCAAAGGTTTATTTGCCAAATCTTATCGGCGTAAAGTCAACTGTCACGACAAAGGCACATGAGGGTCGAAAACCATTTATAAGATTTGGGTCCACGTTTGTCCGTGGTTAATTTCTTAATGAAGCCAGCTGCCCAATCTTCATATGACCAATCTTGGGGCGGTTTCAGAGCCGCGCCATGCGTGGTCTTAAGAGGTAATTTAGTTGGATATTTATTTAGGTAGTGTACATGGCGATGCGTAAGCATATCCCCCAAAAACTGGCCCGGCGGCTTCGAGATGTGCTATTTCTCCTTCGGATACACCATTATGTTGAGTGTTCTAGAGAGTGAGTTGTGATACAATACAATTAGAGTTCTATTTCTCCTTTCGGATACACCATTATGTTGAGGTGTTCTGCCGAGTGAGTTGTGATCTGATACCACGCTCTACAGATGTCTCAAATACATGACTTAAGTATTTCCTCCTACGCGGACAGGAGAATCTTTCTTTGTACTAAAAGCTCTGTTGATTCTGCAGTGTCTCGAATTGTAACCTCTATTTTTTCATGATGTCTTATCACGCAGCGAACCGACCTTAATTTTCTTATACATTACCGTCCACGAGCTAGAATATGCTGAGAAACAACAACAGGACATCCCTCTTCAAGCTTGAATTTGATTATCAATCACATCAAATCCCTTGAGATATTCATTGGGTGGACATTGTTTCTCACTCTTACAACGTTAGTAGGATCTAGCAATATTGAAGCATCATATCCTTAGAGAAAATTCCAAAACACTTTATTTCATAAAACAACATCAGAAAACAAAACTGAAAGAATTGAGTACTCAGTTCATTTGTATCTATGACGTACGTACAAAATTCTTAAAATTACCAAAATCAATATCAATTAAATAAATCCAATATCGTAATATTAGCAAACAGAACGATAAGATGAACACCACAAATGTTAATATGAACAATAAAACATGTATAAAATTTTCGACAACAGTAAAACAACTGAAAGAACTAATCAATTCATTTATACGTATGAAGTAATGAACCAAAATTAATACAAATTATAAATACCAAAAATCAACATCTCAGTGTGCTTGACGAGAGAAATCGAAAAGAGAACATAAATATTAAATGAATAACCTATAAGACACTCATATGATAAGCTTGAAAGAACCCAATCAGCTAAAAAGAGAACATTCATATATATAAATTATAGAATTCTCATAAATATTATTATCAATTTATATATAAGGAACGAAATCAATATAAAACTATAAATTTTATATCTAATTGTCTATCTTAGCTACAAATAGAAACTCAAAAATATTAAATCAATTTCAGCTTAAAACATATAAATTACAACAAGATTGATGAAACTTAACTCAAATTAAAATTCATCCAGTTGAAATATATAATGAGGTTTAATGCTATTACCTTTTCTTTCTTTTTTGTTCTATTCTTCTTTTGTTTTCTTACTTTCTTGCGCCGGATTCTTTTCCTGGCATACAATATGACATTTTTTCGTTCAATTAACTTAATACCTATGATTTGATTTTTGGTTGACTCTTTCAGGTGATAAATGACTTAATGGATCCAACGAATTGAGAATTTACGGATTAGAAGATCATGGCTCATTTAACTATGCAAATGCTTGGTTTGTTTTTGATTTGTTATTCTTTAGTCTAATTAAATGAAATTTGAGGCCCTTTCGAATTACCAGTTGTATAGTTTGCATGGATTGGTGTTTGCACCAGATTCATTGCCGGGGGTGAGCTATTGTAATAATCCGCTCGTTTAAAAAAAAAAATTAAAATTTTTCGATTCGTGGCGGGACCGGTGATAGTATAAATAATTTCGATAATAATATTATCTTGTGATTATTTGAACGTATTACATTTATAATTTAGTAGTGATAGCTAGGGATAATTCGAATTAAGTTAGATCGTTAAGTCGTTCGATAACTTTCGATTCGTGATTTCGAGACACACGAACTCTGTCTTGACTTTTCGTGACTTAAGGGCTAAGTTATCCACCTTCGTCCTTATCAAACCAAAACACAAAAAATATCTTAAATGCTTAGCTTTGTGAGAGATATCATTCCCCCTCCCCTTAGAATTTTCTTAAATTTCTCTTAGATTGTCATTTCGAACTCAAGATCGTTGGTAGATATCTTTCGCCTCATCATTCTCTTCGAGTTAAAGGTAAAGAGTTAATCTTTGGGATATTTCTTGGGTTTTGACATAGTTGACTTTAGTTGACTTTTCATAATTCAATTTTATAGTGGATCTTAGTTTGTTATGGATGCTATGATGTATATAAGTGATGAATTCATGATTTAGATGTCGTTTGAGGATGTTATGAATTCGAGGTTGACTTTCTAGGTTTTAGGTTGACTTTTTGGGGTGATATTTTAAGACTTTAAATGTGTAGGGAGTTTAGTGGGACCTTATTGTAGTTGTTGTGATGTTAAATTGGTGATTTAAAATTTATTAAAGGGGAGTTGGGTTGAAAAAAGATGTTAATTTCGAGTTGAGTTGTAATTGATATTTTGGAGTATAGGTTGTTAATTGAGGACTGTTGATTAACTAGAAGGATTTATAAGTTGATTTGTAATGATAAAAGTAATAAGATGGAATTTTAGGGATCAATTTGGTTGTGTCGATGGGATTATAATTCGATAGTTTACGAATTAAGTATTGAACCGTTTAGAAATCATTTCGATTAGAGTTGGTAATGTTTATTCTAGAAGTAATGCTTGGTATTAGTTCTGAGTATTCTTGGTGTATGTCTTTTGTAATATAATTATGTGAATAGTATACACATGTCTTTGTAATATAATTATGTGTGAATGGTATTAAATGTCTTTTGTAATATAATTGTATTGAATAAGAATTTTTATGTCTTGTGATATGAATATGTGTGGTTCATTGTGTGATCCAGTATTTATGTTATGTGATTGTGTTTTACGTAGTGAAGATTCACGAAGGTAAGTGATGGCTTGAACTCCCAACTTAAATTTTGCACTTTTGTATTTACGTGGCCTTGTCGGCACTTTTGTATACATTGGCCTTGTCGACGCTTTTGGGATTTATGTGGCCTTGTCGGCCGGTTGTGATTAGTTAACAATTGTGTCTTTGTTTTAGTTGTGTGCTTTAATGTTGTTGGGAGTAAAGTAGTTGGTTGGTTGAGGTGATAGCTGGGGATTATCACGTATCTTTGAGGTGACTTATAGGTTATATGAGTTCTATAAGATCGTTGTATATCGACTTTATACGTCGGTATAAAGCGTTGTGCTCGACTTTTATCGTGAGGTATAAGGCGTTGTTTGCTCGACTTTATCGTCGGTATAAGAGCGTTGTACTCTTGACTTTATACGTCGATTATAAGGCGTTATTATTATCGACTTTATACGTCGATTATAAAGAGCGTTAATATGCCTCGGCTTTATACGTCGGTATAAGAGCATTAATGAATAAACTTTATATGTCGGTATAAAGCGTTGTGTATTAGCTTATACCTCGGTATAAGGCGTTGTGTATCGACTTTACTCGTCGGTATAAAGCGTTGTGTATAAACTTACGTCGGTATAAGGCGTTATTAATATCATTTTTATACGTCGGTATAAGACCGTTGTGTATTAACTTTATACGTCGGTATAAAAGCGTTGGGTATCGAGTTTATCGTCGTTATAAAGCGTTGTTTACTCCGATTTTACTCGTCGGTATAAAGCGTTGTATATATCATCTTTATACGTGGTATAAGGCGTTGTGCTCGACTTTACTCACGTCGGTATAAGGCGTTATTAATATCGAACTTTATACGTCGGTATAAGGCGTTATTAATATCCAGCGTTATATGTCGGTATAAGGCGTTGTGTATTAGGTTTATACATCGGTATAAGGCGTTGAGTATCGACTTTATCTGTCGGTATAGGCGTTATTAATGTCGACTTTATACGTGGGTATAAAGCGTTGTGTATTAGCTTTACTCGTCGATGTAAGACCGTTGTGTGTGCTTTATACGTGGGGTATAGGCGTTGTTTATCGACATACTTGTGCGGGCGTTTTATGTGCCTACGTTGTTGTAGGTGGCCGAGATGCATTGAAAGCGGTAGGCTGCGCGTACCAGCGAGATGGCGATGGTGGCTTGAAGACTCGGCCGTCGTACTTTTTATCTTGAGTTTACATTGTATGAAATGATTATTGTTGTCTCGTGTTGTAAAACAAGTGGTTTGATATTGTACTTATATTACTCTTGATTTATTGGTATTGTTGGTTAGTTCATGATGGACGAGTTGCTATTGTTTTATTTATGATGTTAAATAAAAGTCGGTTTTTGTCGTTATCCGTGGTTGAGTGACTCACGATTATCTGAGTTGATGATGGTCCCAACCTCAGGGGGGCCCACCTGGGGCGGGTCGTTACAATTTTGGTATCAGAGCCTAGGTTTATATTTTCTTGGTGTCTTGTGTGGTTATGTGCCTAGGTTTCAGGTTGTGAGTGTGTTGTTGTGTGAGTCGTTCTCTGATTTGAGTCCATTTCGTTTAGAATCCGTTATTTGTTGAGGGGCGCCACTAGAAGATTTTGTTGACTCGCGTACGAGGGTCTTCTGAGACTAGTTTGCATTTTGTGCTACAGTGGTCTTCATTGATTGAGATGTGTTATATTACGAGATGTGTGGACTGATTATGTTAATATGACGTACGTTGAGCTATATGTATATGTTGAGATGCGTAACTGGGTATATGGAGATCAGCACGATGGGTTGTTATATAGATATGATGAGTTATATTGAAACAAGACATGTTATGGTTTAGAATATGATGTAAGATATCGGAAATATTATGAGATATTTGGGTGATTTATATCTTTTGGGGAGTGTCTTAATAGTTGATGTGGTGGTAGAGTGATAATGAGACCTTATGGTGGGAGGTAAAAATTAAGGATGAGTTGTGATAATTAATATATGATATACTCGAGGTGGAATTGTAAAGAATATCAATGGGTTATAAGTAAGGTTACTGGTTAAATAAGATGTGTGATTATAAGGAAATGTGAAACGTAGGTTTGATCAGAAATGAGTAAGTGGTGTATGCAAAATCAGTGAATAAGAAAATAGTTTTAAGCTCATCCGTTAATAATGTTTAAATAAGAGTTGGTGGTTGAGTGGAGTTTATCTTTGTGATAAGTAATGGTTATACTTGAGGATGTAAACTCTAGGTGGAAACCTTTGGAGATGGAATATGGATGAATATGTTTGAGGATTTACGGGAGAGACAGATTTATATCGGGAAGTTATTGAAAGGAATTCACTGGTGTTGAATTTGAAGTTGTTGATAAGTTGGAGCAATTGTGTGAACTTAAGGGTATTAAAAGGTTAGTTGAGGAGGATTTTGGTGACATGTACTCATGGGATTAGCACTTGATCGTGGTGTAAGATGTTGATCTTTAAAACAATTAAGAATTTCTCTTGTATACTTGGAGTAATTGGGGATAAATAATACTGCGTTGTCATTCAGTGGAAATATGGGCGTGAAGATAGAAGCGGGGAGTAGAAGTTAAGCGTTGTAATAGGATGAAAATGGAAGTTTTAATCTCGGTGAATGATAAAGAGATTGTGATTTGAGTTGAGAGTGGAATAATTAGGTGAGGAGTTGGGGACTATATCTACAAATTGGGGAGACCTTGGGTAATTACTACATTCGAATGTCAAACGATCAGTAATGCATAATTTGGTGAGTTGGGTTGATAAGGGAGATCGCTTTTCATGAATGAACTTAATCGTTGATAATGGGTATTATGGTAATGAGTATGAGTGGGCAGGTATGGGGTATCGGTGATATGAATTTGAATTTTTAATTGGTATTTTAGGCAACCGAGGGTGTTTATAACTCTACGTTGATAATATTAATAACAAGAAGAGCAGTATATTCTGAGAGATGATAAGTTTGAGTGAGGAGGAGTGTGTCGGCCCCGAATGTTATTGTAGCAGGTAGAGGGCCCTTTGCCTTAAGTCGATTGACATAAAAGATATTATAGGGCTAGGAAGACGGATGCTATATCGAGAGATTTGAGCGGGTGACAAAGGTGTCATGATATTAGTTGATAAGGGGAAGCGTGTGAAGAGTGCATTGAGATTTTTTTGACGGACTAGGTTGGTAAATTTCGAGGGCGAAATTTTATTAGGTGGGTATATTGCCAATAACCGCTACGTTAAAAAAAAAATTTAAAATTTTAGGTCGTGACGGGACCCGGTGATAGTATAAATAATTTAAATAATAATATTAGTTTGTGATTATTTGAGCCATATTGCATTTATAATTTATTAGTATTAACGGGGATAATTCGAGTTAAGTTAGATCATTCGGTGGATTTGATAACTCGATTCCACGTGATTTCGAGGCACGAACTCTTGTCTTGGTTTTCATGACTTAAGGGCTAAGTTATCACCTTCGTCATATCAAACCAAAACATAAAAATATCCCCATCCATCTTAGCTTTGGCCGAGATTTCCATTCCCCCTCCCCGCTTGAAATTTTCTTTGTTTCTTCGATTGTCGCTCGAGCTAAAGAGATCGTTGTTAGATATCTTTCTCCCCATCATTCTCTTCGAGTTAAGGTAAGGAAGTTCAAATCTTTTGGGATATTTCTTGGGTTTTGACATAGTTGACTTTTAGTTGACTTTTGCATAATTCAATTTTGCGGTGGATCTTAGTTTTTTTATGGATCTTATGATGTATATAAGTGACGAATTCGTGATTTAGATATCGTTTGAGGACGTTATGGTCGAGTTGACTTTTTAGGGTTTTGTTGACTTTTTGGGGTGATACCATAAGACTTTAAATGTGTAGGGAGTTTAATTGAGACCTTATTGTAGTTGTTGTGATGTTAAATTAGGTTAAATTTATTAAAGGGAGTTAGGTTGAAAAGTGTTGAATTCAAGTTGAGTTTAATTGATATTTTGGGCCATAGGTTGTTAATTAGGGACCCTCTTGATTAACTAGAAGGACTTATAAGTTGTAATGATAAAGTAATAAGATGGAATTTTAAGCGGGGGATCGATTTGGTTGTGTCGATGGGATTATAATTCGATAGTTTACCCGTCATGTTAGACGGTTAGAAATCATTCCGATTAGAGTTGGTAATGTTTATTCTAGAAATAAATTCTTGGTATTAGTTCTTGAGTATAACTACTTACAGGTGTTGTTAGGCCTTGACCGTGGGAAGAACACGTTCCGTTCTTTGTGGGGACTTTTGTGATAGCTAGGAGAGGTGAGTACTTATCTCACGTGTATTACCTTATGTACTTACTTTAAATGGCGTACATGTCTTGTAATATAATTATGTGTGAATGGCGTACATGTCTTTGTAATATAATTATGTGTGACCAAATGTATCTTTGTAATATAATTATGTGTGAATGGTGTACATGTCTTTGTAATATAATTATGTGTGAATGGTGTACATGTCCTTGTGATATGAATATGTGTGGTTCATTGTGTGATCCATGTTATGTTATGTGATTGTGTTTCTGTGGCGCTGAAGATTGCTGGAGGTAAGTGATGGGCAGACTCCCAACTTAAATTTCTGCTTTTGTATTTAAATGGCCTTGTCGGCGCTTTTTGTATACAATGGCCTTGTCGGCACTTTTAGGATTTATGTGGCGCATCGGCGGTTATGATTCTGATTGTGTCTTTGTTTTAGGTGTGTGCTTTAATGTTGTTGGGAGTAAAGTAGTTGGTTGTTGAGGGGTGATGGTTATGGGTTCGTGGCTCTATAAAGAGTGTTGTTGTACTCGGCTTTACTCGTTGGTATAAAAAGTGTTGTGTATCGACTTTATACGTCGGTATAAGGCGTTGTTTATCGACTTTATATGTCGGTATAAGAGCATTGTATATCATCTTTATACGTCGGTGTAAGAGCGTTGTGTATCGACTTTATACGTCGGTATAAGGCGTTGTGTATCGAGCTTTTATGCGTCGGTATAAGGCGTTGTGTATGACTTTATACGTCGGTATAAGGCGTTATTATGATGCTTTATCATTCGGTATAAGGCGTTATTAATATCGACTTTATACGTGCGTATAAGGCATTGTGTATCAACTTTATCGTCGGTATAAGGCGTTGTGTATCCCATTTTATACGTGTCGGTAGAAGCGTTATTATTATTAGCTTTATACGTCGGAATAAGGCGTTGTTTATCGACTTTATACTTCGATTATATAAGGCGTTGGTTATCAGGTTGTGCCCAAATTATAAGGCGTTGTAGATTGACGGGTTGAGCTTTTGTGCATGAGGATTAGAATCCGGATGGTATCCCAGTTGATAGTGATTGATGACTAGGAGTATAGATTGGTGGGAATCTCTGTGGTATTTGTAATTACATGTGGGTTTATCGGTGTTAGTCGGAAATCATTAAGTAAGATTTAATTTGTGGTAACCTATAAAATATACCTCTTAAAGACATATAGTCTGTAAATAGGTGAGAGATTTAAATTATTCTTATTTGTATGATAGTGGGATTAACTTATGTGGCATTTATCTTTCACTTTCGGCTTTTAAGTGACTCCCTTTATTCCTATGGGCACGGCGTTTTATGTGCCTAGGTTGATGCGGGATGACCGAGATACATTGGCAGTAAATTTGCGTACCCAGCGAAGATAAGCGTGGTGGCAGGCCACCAGCCGTCATACTTTTATCTTCTTTGAAGTTTCGGTTGTATGAAATACTTATTGTTGGCTTGTGTTGTAAAACAAGTAGTTTGATATTGTACTTATATTATTACTTTTCAGTTGTGGTATTGTTGGTTAGTTCACCCGATGGACGAGTTGTATTATTTTATTTATGATGTTAAATAAAGTCGGTTTTAATCGTTATCCATCGTTGGTGACTCTGATTATACAGGTTGATGACGGTCCCAACCTCAGGGGGCCCTTTGGAGGCGAATTAGATTCTGACTATCAAAGACTAATGAAAGTAATCATAACATGTCTAGATGGTCTACTTGATCGCACACATACATATACAATACTTTCAAACCATTTATATTATACATATATAATATACAAGCTTAAACCAACAGTAATTGTAACAAATGCATTGAAAACCATTTATAGAAGAGTTTTAGCGAATCACAAATAGTATCATCAAAACATGTATTTAAAACTTCGTTTAAGTCATGTAGAAAACTTAGGCTTTGTTTCTTTTATTGGAAACATAATTCTCCTATCTCGAGGTGCCATTTAATAATATAGATAATGCAGGTCATGTGGTAGGATTTCCTCGTATCAAAGACAACTAGCACTCCTCCTTAGATGAGGCCGATCACACACTTTTCTGGTGATGGGCTACATTTGAGGTTCAGAGGGAACAACACCTCTGGGTATCCCTCGATGTCCCGTGACGGTGGAATCTGTAATGATCAAGGCGAATCACATTTAAATAATCTCCATAAAAATATAATTTAAAACATAAAAGCATCATGTGCTCTTATATCAAGTATATAAGCCCGTTCAAAATCTCGCCTCAATGTGTCCATATCAAGTATATAAAACAATCTAAAGTATCGCATTATTGTGCCCATATCACACACACAATTCAATATATTGCATCAAAGTGACCATTACGATAAAATCGTTTACGTACTTGGCCAATTTAGAAAATATAGATACTAGTACTAGATTAAAGAAGATTTTATAGAGTCAAAAGTACATTTCCCAAGTATCATTTCTTTCCAAAAAATGGTTTGAGAACATAATTTTATAAAATTTATATTTTAAGTATCAAAAATAACTAGAGCAGGATAGAACCACATTTCAAACCGAATAGCAAATCTCACCAGTCCGAATGTCCTAATCGAGTCTCAATCCAATCCCTCAAGATCTAAAGAGAATAATAACAACATTTGTAAGTATACGATTTCATACGAAGCCTACCTAATACCTTTAAAATCTTCATAGGTCTTTAACCACAATAGTTTTCGTTACCCAACCGTCCATTATCTTATACTATAACACCAAAACTTATAAACTACCATCTGATATACTAAAATCCGATATTTGGCCGTACCATTAATTTCAACCATAAATCGAATATACTTTTATCATTCTTAAATCAAATCATGATATTACCTAAAAATCTTAGCAATCATCATCAACAACATATTAATCCAATTAAAGCGATATGTACTTATAATTTACAAATTATAGAACTAACTGATAATATAATCGATTAATATTAAAATCAAAACTTACCCAATCCATTTAATTAACAAGGGCTCCATATTTTTCACCAAGGAAGAGGGCTTGCAATAGGTTGGTCGAGGAGAGGAAGTGGGGTTGGATTCAACTACGAATTGGAAAGTCTTCGCTGCCCGGTCGGGAGGTTGGTAGTTACGCTCGTCGTGAGGTTGGATGTGGGATGCGTGAGTAAGTAAGGATGGGATGGGGCTGGTTTGGTTTGAGGCTGATCTTATTTAGGGTTTTCTTGATTAGAATAGGGTTGTTTTGGTTTCGAGTTGAGAGTTTTAGGGGTTGATCATGGTTTGGGGAAAGAGGTTACGAGCGGGGTGGGAATCCAAGAAATGGGTTCGCGGGGTTGGGGATGGTTTAGGGTAGATTGATTGTTTTTATTCCTAAGCTTTTCAAAAATTATACTTTTACACCCAAACTTTTATATTTTATTCATAAGATCTCAGTTTCTTTTTCTGTTATAATAAATAGCCTCCATAGCAATATAATCTCAACTACAATTCATGTCAAGGCCTAAAATTTCCAAAATTAATTAATTAATTACTACAAATATCCCAATATTACAATATAAGTCATTATTTGTAATTCTCAAGATCTAGTGAAATCCTTCACTTGGCTATTGCCCCTAAATTGATTCGCGGATTGCCTTTGAACTGAGTTACCGTCCTCGCATGTTATTTACTTTAACGCACTTTATTTTATTTGTCTACGTGGTCGTGTGAGTTCAAGTATTGTTAACACTTATAATGAATTTTGGCGGAGTTGTGAGCGATTACACCTTTTGAATCCTTTTTCTGTATGCAGAGATTCGAAAACTTCCTCCATCACATTTAATTTAGCCACTTTACTTTTGCCCAAAATTTTAGTAAATATCAAATTTATCTCATATTACTAATTTTTCCTCCACAAATAAAGTAGAATTACACAAATTGGGATGGAGAGAGTATAAAAAATAATATGTTTGTATTTGAATAAACATGCAATTCGATCCCTATAGATAAAAAAATCACTCGGGACTTTGGTTAATCTGTAATAACAAGCAATAATATAATATACATTATTACAAGAAAGACAATTAGATAAGGCCCCAAAATAAAAGGCTATAATCATCTTATAATTTCAATGTATGTATCAAAGAGTATAAGTACTAAAGTTTCAAAGAAAAACTATCAATGTTTGAAACAATAATGTTACACTACAGTTTCATTTTTTGTTATGTAATACCCCGCTACATCGAAAAAAAATTTAAAATTTTCGATTATTTGGTGGGACCATTGATAGTATAAATAATTTAGATAATAATATTATTTTGTGATTATTTGACATTAATGCATTTATAATTTGTGTATCTTTAGGATAATTAGAGCTAAGTGAGATGGTTAAATGGATTCGATAACTCGATTCAGCGTGATTTCGGGGCATGAACTCATAGTCATTTTCATGACTTAAGAGTTAAGTTATGTATCTTATCGACACAAAATCACAAAAATATCTTCTTCATTTTGTTCTTCATGTTTAAGACCCCTTATAGGCTAAACCCAGATTTTATATTCAGTTCTTCACTTTGTTGCTAATAAACATCCTCGAGTTGATTGTTAAAGAACCCCAAACTGTCTTTCACTGATTTTGAGGTAAGAAAGTAGAGTTTTAGTTGAATTTTAAGGGTTGACTTTGGTTGACTTTTCAATAACTAATTTTATGATGATCTTAGTTTGATATGGAGTTATGATGTATAAGGGGATGAATTCATGATTTAGAAGTCGTTTGAGGGCGTTATGAGGTCGAGTTGGCTTTAGGTTTTAGTTGACTTTCAAGTGATGATACTACGAGGGCGTTAAATGTGTAGGAAGTTAGATTGGGGCCTTATTGTAGTTATTGTGATATTAGGTGGTGATTTAAATTGATTAAAGGGAGTTAGGTTGAAAAGTGTTAATTCAGTTGAGTTGTAATTGATATTTTGCTTGGAGTATAGGTTGTTAATTAGGGACACATAATTAACTAGAATGACTTATAAGTTGATTTGTAATGATAACGTAATAAGATGGAATTTTAGCGGGGATCGATTTGGTTATGTCGATGGGATTATAATTCGATAGTTTACCGTCATGTTAGACCGTTTAGAAATCGTTTCGATTAGAGTTGGTAATGTTTATTCGAAACGTAATTCTTGGTATTAGTTCTGAGTATACTTTGGGTGTTGTTAGGCCTTGACTGCGGGAAGGGGCACGTTCCGTTATCGCGTTCTTCGTGAGGACTTTTGTGATAGCTAGCAGAGGTGAGTACTTATCTACATAGTGTTACACTAAACATACTTTAAATTGTGTGAACATGTTATTGAATACGATTATGAGAGAATGATGTACATGTCATTGTTATGATTACGTGAGAATGATATACATGTAATTGTTGTATGATTATATGTGATTCATTTGTGTGAGCCATGATATGATTATGTGATTATATTATGTGGCGTTGAAAGATTGCTTGAGCTAAATAATAGCTTGAACTCTGACTTATATTTAGATTTACATTGGCCTTGTCGGCACTTGTATTCGGCCTTGTCGGCACTTATGTATTCTGTGGCCTTGTCGTGGTGTGTTTGACTTACGGTGTGATGTGTTTTAGATGTGTGCTTGGATATTTTTGGGGAGTAGAGTAGATGGTTATTGAAGTGATGAAAGTTGGAGTTATGTATGTCTTAACGGTGACTTGAGTATTAGGATATGACCTAGGGCTGGGATAGTTATGGGTTAGGTGGCTCTTTAAGGCGTTGTGTATCATCTTTATGCTTGATTATAGGCGTTGGTTATAAACTTTATGCTTCGGTATAAGAGCGTGGTTATCGGCTTATACTTAGGTATAGGCGTATTAGATTGACGGAGTTGAGAACATGTGCGTGAGTTAGAATCCGGATGTTATCCTAGTGGATTAGTGATTGATGACTAGAGTATAGTTTTGTTGGGTCTACGTATTTGTAATTTCATGTGGTTTGGTGTGATTTTATTCGGTGAGTTGTATTCATTATTGAGACCCTATGTTCTATGTTATGCCGTATGATGTATGAGAATTTTCCTTGTAAGTATAAATATGTCTAATTTAGGTAGTCGATTTATATATCTATATATCACGAATTATTTGGAGTCTATGTTAATATGTAATAGAGTGGCGTATGGTTTTAAGTTCACCCAGTGTTAAGTTTCACTAAGCCGTGGCTTACACCCTTTAAACTTTGGGCGGCATTTCATTTGTCTTGAGTTGTGAGGCAGCTGGTGAAGCCGGGAAGGCTGTTGGAGAGTTGTTCCGAGTAGCTAGAGTGAGCATCGAATTGTGAGAGGATCCTCAGGTCGATTTAAATGTGGAAACTTGGCTGTTTTTGATTGTTGTACTTTATTTAACTTAGCCTTGTCGGTTGTCATTTTGTATTCTAAATCGTGATGCCTACCGTTTGTAGCCTTCTTGGCATTACTATTTATTTTGGATTGTATATATATGGAGTTGGTTGGTTAGATATCACCTGATGGATTGTAAATTTTTAAACTGTGATTATTTTGGAAATATTAAATGTAATCAGATTTTTGAAGGAAGCAGTAGTTAAGCGAGAATTAGATCCCGTCGGTTTGGTGATTACGGTGTTCCGGTTATAATGACTATCAACTTCAGGCGGCCATTTAGAAGCGAATCGTTAATTTAGTACTCAAACTTAGAGTTTAATTAGATTAGGGTTATACGTGGTTGTGTGTCGACTTGTTTTCCTTGAGTGCGTTGTGGTGGTGTCTTTTGTTAAAAATGCGATTCTTTTTTCTTTTTGTTCTAGTGGTGAGGATGCCACCGGAGTTCGTGGTAGGGGTGGGCGGAGGTGGTGGGGGTAGGCCGGAGGAGGCCGGTAGAATGCGGGTATAGGCGTGATGAGTGCAGGCGTGGACGGGCGAGTCGGAGTGCATTCTTACGAGGAAGGTTGAGGTAGGCCTCGTGAGGGAGAGTGAATGCCGGGTGGCCGGGAGCGGGGAATTAAATTCGAGCAAGTTGTTTGACGATTTTAAAGTCCTCGAAGTTTTCGAGAGAGGTTCGCGAGGCTTGAGGCTATTGGAAGTTCATCAGGGATAGAAGACAATTTTTTGAGCTATGGAGATTGTGGGTGAGAATGAGAGTGAAGTTGCGACTTATCGACTGAGGGTGCCTTATTTGGTGGGAGGAGAACTTGGCGCGTCACGACTGCGAGATGGGAGATCTATGTGTCACAGGAGGCGGTTTGTTGAAGCTCTTCCGGGAGAATTGCATGCTTGAGACCCATGGCATCTTTGGAGAGGCTAATTTCAGCGGCTCGGGGACGAGGTGCGGTGAGGAGTACGGCAGTTCGGCGAGATGTGCAGTGCTACGATGTCTATCCGGTAGAGGCAAAGAAGATCACGAGGTTCAGGGATGGTTTGACGTGGGAGGTACGTCACCAGATCTCACTGATGACTTTCACCAGTTTCCATGCTGTGAGGAATGCAGCCTTGAAGATGGAAATGGAGTTAGCTGAGCCAGAGGCGAGTGGATCGAAGAGGAGTCGGGCACGAGACTTCGGTAGATAGGCCTACCGGTTCACAGAGTTCGAGAGGAGGGCGGCCGAGTCGTCTGGGCAGAGGTGCCCATTGCGCCGGTCGCAGCTATTCTACAGCTCCTTACAGTGGGTACCTGCGAGATCCAGTGAGTTTGAGTGGGCTGGGGTTGAGATATCCGTTGTTTCCGATGTGGCCAGTTTGGGCACAGCGGGATTGCCGGGAGAGGGTGATATTATGTTACAGGCGCGGCGGGGAGCTGTGAGATTACTTGATTTTCGAGGGATGGAGGTATTGGAACTTTTGCACCGGTTCGACTGCTGAAAGCCGGTTGCTCAGGGCAGAAGGTGGACTTATTTGGGAAACCGTGGGGAACTAGGGCCGAGAGTTGGAGGCTCTCAAAGGCATGCGGCAGGGAGGTAGGGCCGGACGGGGCCAGATTAATACCGTGACCAGTCATTTCCTCACAAGTGGTGGCAGGTACTTTACTTTCATGTGATTATGTGGGTGGGAATACTTTTATACTGGTGCTACACACTCAATTAATTTCGGAGTTTATGTTGACATTCTATCGGGTATGTAGAGTCTGCCTTGTTCCTTTATTATGTTTCAGTTGGGAGTCAATTGAGGTTAGAAATTTATATAGGGATGACCCTTGAATGAAGGCATTACATTGTTGTTAGTAGACCTACTTCCGTTTGAGTTGATAAGTTTTTGATCTTATGTTGAGTATGGATTGGTTGGGGAAAATATGCGCTAGGATTGATTGTCGCGTAAGGATGTTACTTTGTGGAAGATCAAACTAGAATCTTTGTTGTGGGAGATAGGAAGATTCTGCAGAGTGGATACTACTTCAACACATTGGGCTAAAGAAATTGATGATGGCAAGTTGTAATGCGTTTTTGAATGCAGCGGTCTTTTTTGGAGAGGAGAATAGATTAGGGGATGTCTGAGTATTTGAGAAGGTATTGGTGTTTTCACGGGAGGCTGCCGTGTTTGTGCCAGCGAGAGAAGTAAGTGCGAGAGGATAGAGTGGCTACAAGCGAGTTGGAAGAATTGAAGATTTTGTTACGAGGCTGGCCGATAACGGGTTTCGAGGATGTATGGTCTGCGTTGTAAGCTGTCGTGCAGTAGTCGTTACCGTAACTTTCTTGTGAGTTAATTGAGGTATCTAGAGTGTTTGTTTTTTACATTGATATGTGCATTACGTGGTTACGTTGTAGTCGAGTTCTGAGGTTGAAGAATTTTATTAGGTGGGTAGATTGTAATAACCAGTACGTTGCAAAAAAAAATTTAAATTTTTTAGGTCGGTGGGACCGGTGATAGTATAAATAATTTTAGATAATAATATTATTTTGTGATTATTTGAGCCGTATTACACATTTATAATATAGTAGTAATGGCAAGGGATAGAGGTTAAGTTAGATCCTTAAGTCGTTCGATAACTTTCGATTAGCGTGATTCAGACACGAACTCACATGCGATTTTCATCATAAGAGTTAAGTTATCCTTCATCATATCAACACAAAATCACAAAAATATCTTCTTCATTTTGTTCTTCATGGCGGGACTTATATGAGCAAAACCCAGATTTTTCTCTTCCGATTCTTCAACTTTTGTTCTTCAATGAACAACCTCGAGTTGATTGTTAATATAAAAACGTGCTGACTTCGTTAATAAATAAACTAAAAATATGAGATATTTAATTTATTTTCCATAAATTTAGGACCCACTAAATATATTTTATGTTAAATGAATGTTAATGTTAGGAAGTTAGTTGTCGAAATAAAGGTAAAGCAATGCTTGATCGAATTAAAGCAGTTGCACGATTTGGGCTAATGGGCCAGCCCACTTGAAAGTCATCATAATACCCCAAAAACTTAAAACCCCAAAAACCCATTTGCTTTCTTCCCTCTTCCCAGTAAACGGCGAACTCGCCTTTGTTTTATTTCTTTTCAATTTTCTCGATTCTGAAGCTTTGGTGAAATTTTTGGAGAAGTTTCTCCTCAAATCATTCATTAGTTTCAAGGTAAAAGGTGCGATATTTTGAGTATTTTGTGAAATCTCAAACTTTAACTTTGTTGACTTTTTGATATTTTGAATTTTATTGCTCCAATTGATTCTTGGGTTATAGATTAGTTATTCTGGGATTGAAATATGGTGTTTGATGTGAAATTTTGGATGTTTTAGTACAGTTGACTTTTTGGAATTTTTGGGTTGACTTTGGATTTTTGAATGAATTATTGAATAGAATTATTGCCTAGGCCTAAATTGTAATATAGGAATTGATAGTGATCGATATTTGGGGTAGAAAGTGTAGTTATAGTGAATTGACTTTTCGGTGAGTCATGAGTTGATTTTAATACAAAATGTAGTTAAATGTAAATAAGTTAGTGGATCATTATTGTGATTGTTTTGGGATACAAATATGAATTATAAGTGTTGGGAACAAATAGGTTGGAATTAATCGTAGTGGATTTTGGGTAGTAAACGAACTTAGGGATTAGGGGTTGAGAGTTATGGTTAAATTGATTGGGAAAAGGTTGAAATTGGAATTATTGAAATTATTTGGAAATGTTGGGAGTTTGAATAAGATATAGGCTGATTATCGAATTTAGTCCGGGTAGTGAGGTTTGTCATCGAGATTGTTATTGAAACATAACTGGTAATCTTTACGTAAGTTGTAATTTATAACGGGAATGAGTTAAAAGCCTGGTATTTAAATTAGGATAAAGGGTTGAAATGGTTACGAGTTGTGATTTTATTTTGTAATGTGTTCGGACTGGGGCTGATGAGGAGCAGTGAGGATACGATTGACTGGCAGGCTAGTGGTACTAGCCAAGATGGGGATTTATCCTTTCGACTTGTTATCTTATTTATGTTTGGGTGTTGTGTATGATAAGTTAGGCTGTGGGGAAATGTATCGTATTTGTGAACCTATCGGTGTATTGTTGTGAAGCTGAATTGTTGAACTTGTGTAGTAGTTGCATTAGATGCACATTTGGTGTGTTTGGTGGAGGTATTTGTGTATGAGTACATTTTATGTTTTTAGCGTAATATTTGAGTATTATGTTTATCTTTGAGAGTATTCACGTATTCATGTTGGTATACTTGTGTTGTGGAAGTATGCGGGGTGTATCTCTGTTGAGTGTAGGTTTTGTACGATTTGGTTCTATTGTGTGTGATATATGTGTTACCTTGAAACTGTTGTGTGTTTTGTTTGTGTGTAATTGACGTTATGCGTGTGTTTTGTGGATGTTGAGACGATGTGGGGTGTTCGAAGGGTGAGCTGCGGAAGAAATGATGATGTTGAGTGTTCGAAGGGTGGCTGCCGGGAAAAAGGATGAATTGATATATTTGATGTTATTGTGGTTTCCCTTTTTGTAAATTGTTTGTTGTGGTTGTGATATTAATGTGTTGGGTGAGAATTTCTTTGGTTACTTGTTTGGTTATCGTGAGGAAATATGACATGTGAGTTAATGTAAATCGAGTTTTCTACAGATGTGCGTTCATTGATGATGAGTATGTCATGTTATGATACAGGTAGTTAGCATATTTACGTGTTATATATATATATATATGTACCAACGTATTTATTCATCTTGTACTCACGTACCCTCGTATGTTTGCTCTTATTGTATACTACATTGGGATATGGAGTAGAGGTGCCATCCGGGTGATCGTTTCAGCAATTTGTCGAGCTTACTCCTTTCCCTTCACATTGGCAGGTGCCTTTGGGAAGCGATTGATTCGCGAGTGTTCGGTGAAACTTTATTTAGGTGAGAAGGTGGCATATGGATCCTCGGCAGTCTCTCTTCATTTTGGTATAGCAGTTGTTATTTTGGTTTTAAAATGTTGAAATTGTAGATGTTTTTAGTACGTTTGTGACTTGGTTGTTGTAGTGTCTTATATTTTTTGGGTTTGGCTAGTAATGCCATGATGGTTAAATTTTGTATGTCGATGTTTTGTTCGAACTATACTATTTTTATTCAAGCTAATGGGTTTCAATGGTTTTAAGCAATTGTTTTAAATTAATAAACCATCGATTGGTGACTCCCGATACTCTGAGTTGATGTGACTCGACCTGGTATTATTTCAGTATTCTAATTATGGTATCAGGCAGTTTCCGTTTTAGCAGGTTTTGTGGTGTGTGTGCTTATGTCTAAGGTTTGTAAAATTTTTTGTTCATGAGTCTTTTATAAGTCTAAATCATTTTTATTTTCTTTCCGTGGAAATTTGTTTGAGGATACTTTGAGAGAGTTGAGTTGCCTTGAATCTGAATCGCTTGGACCCGTTAGGGGTAGAGGTGCTTCTAGAGTAGAGGCGGAGACTAGTGTTGGTAGGGGTGATGCTGGAAGAGGCCGGGGTAGACCTAGAGGCAGGGGTGCTAGGGGCAGAGCTCGTGGAGCTAGAGGAAGGGGGCGTGGTGAGGAGCCGAGTGTAGACCAACCGGGTCCCCAGGAGGAGGTGCAATTCCCAGAGGAGTCAGAGTATGAGGATTTCGGAGCGTGGGAAGTGGCAGGGCCAGTACCCCGGCGGTGGCGCTCCGAGGCGGAGGTTGAACCGAATTGTTAGAG
>JADFUC010000578.1:0-35907 GCA_019722365.1 Lithospermum erythrorhizon
ACCAGTATTACTTCGTTCAGTTACGTATTGCTTTCGTTTTGGCCCAAATAAACTTCAGCGTCTGAAGCCAAAACGAATAAAACGATTTTCTCCTAGAACATCATTAAGTAAGCTAATATTAGAGAACATTGAAAAAAAACTTCGAGCGGATTGCGTTCGGATAGGAGAAAATCACAGTTTTCTCGTTTATTAAAATAGCTTCGAGCGAGCGAAATAAAAATAGAATCGCTTGATTTTCTCTAGAACATCATTAAATAAGCTAATATTAGGGAACATTAGAAAAAAGACTTCGAGCAGTTGCGTTCGGATAGGAAAAATACCGTTTTCGTTTTTGGCCCAAAATAAACTCGAGCGTCTGAAATAAAATAAGATAAAGCGATTTTCTCCTAGAGCATCGACCGTAAGCTAATAATGGGAACGTGAAAAAAAACTCGGAGCAGTTCTGCGTTCGGATAGGAGAAAAAATGCGGATTTTCTGTTTTATTAAAATAAACTCGAGCGTCTGAAATAAAATAGAATCGCTTGATTTTCTCCTAGAACATCATTAAATGAAAAATATATTAGGGGAACATTGAAAAAAAACTCGAACGGATAGCGTTCGGATAGGAAAAATACCGTTTTCTCGTTTTAGCTAATAAACTCGAGCGTCTGAAATAAAATAGAATCGCTTGATTTTCTCCTAGAACCTCATTCGTAAAGCTAATAAATAGGGAACATTGAAAAAAAAAAACTCGAGCAGTTGCGTTCGGATAGGAAGAAAATGCGTTTTCGTTTTGGCCCCAAATAAACTCGAGCGTCTGAAATAAAATAGAGATAAACGATTTTCTCCTAGAACCTCATTCGTAAGCTAATATTAAGGGAACATTGAAAAAAAACTCGAGCAGTTAACGTTGGATACCAGGAAAATGGATTTTTCGTTTTTGGCCCAAATAAACTCGAGGCAATCTGAAATAAAATAGAATCGCTTGATTTTCTCCTAGAACATCATTTGTAAGCTAATATTAGGGGAACATTGAAAAAAAACTTGAACGGATTGCGTTCGGATAGGAAGAAAATGCGGTTTTCGTTTTGGCTGAATAAGCTTCGAGCGAGCGAAATAAAATAAAGACCAGCTTGATTTTCTCCTAGAACATCAATTATTAGCTAATATTAAGAGGCCGTGAAAAAAGACTCGAGCAGTTGCGTTCGGATAGGAAGAAAAAATGCCGTTTTCGTTTTGGCCAAAATAAACTCGAGCGTCACGAAATAAAATAGAATGTGGTTCTCCTAGAACATCATTAAGTAAGCTAATGTTAAGGGGAGCGTTGAAAAAAAAGCCAGGCAGTTGCGTTGGCGGATGGAGAAAAAATACGTTTCGTTTATTAAATAACTGAAACGTCTGAAATAAAATAGAATAAACTTGATTTTCTCCTAGAAACATTCGTAAGCTAATAATAGGGGAACATTGAAAAAAACTTCGAGGCAGTTGCGTTCGGATAGGCATCACCAGATTTTCGTTTTGCGCCCAAATAACTGAGCGTACAGTAAATGAATCGCTTGATTTTCTCCTAGAACATCATTAATAAAAGCTAATAGGGGAACATTTGAGAAAAAAACTTCGAGCAGTTGCGTTCGGATAGGAGAAAATACCCGTTTTCGTTTTGGCCAATAAACTCGAGCGTCACAAATAAAAAATAGAATCGCTTGATTTTCTCCTAGAACATCATTAAGTAAGCTAATATTAGGGAACATTGAAAAAAAACTCGAGCAGTTAGATGGGATAGGAAAAATGGGTTTCTCGTTTGTACAAATAAACTCGAGCGTCTGAAATAAAATAGAATCGCTTGATTTTCTCTGAACATCATTAAATAGCTAATATTAGGGAACATTGAAAAAAACTTCGAGCAGTTGCGTTCGGATAGGAAAATGCGGTTTTTCTCGTTTTGTGATAAACTCGAGCGTCTCTGAAATAAAATTGAATCAGCTTGATTTTCTCCTAGAACATCATTCGTAAGCTAATATTAGGGGAACGATGAAAAAAACTTCGAGCAGTTGCGTTCGGATAGGAGAAGAAAAATACGGTTTTTCGTTTTAGCTAAATAAAACTCGAGCGTCTGAAATAAAATAAAATCCTTGATTTTCTCCAAAGAACATCATTAAATAGCTAATATTAGGGAACATTGAAAAAAACTTCGAGCGGATTGCGTTCGGATAGGAAGAAAAAATACCGTTTTCTCGTTTAGCTAAATAAACTCGAACGTCTGAAATAAAATAGATAAACGATTTTCTCAAGAACATCATTCGTAAGCTAATAATGAGGGAACATTGAAAAAAAACTTCGAGCAGTTAGATTCGGATAGAAAATACCGTTTTCGTTTTGGCTAAATAAACTCGAGCGTCTGAAATAAAATAGAATCGCTTGATTTTCTCCTAGAACATCATTCGTAAGCTAATATTAAGGAACAGTGAAAAAACTTCGAGCAGTTGCGTTCGGGATAGGAAAAATGCGGTTTTTCTCGTTTTGGCCCCAAATCTTCCGAGCAAACGAAATAAAATAGAATCGACGATTTCTCACAGAAACTTGTCATTCGTAGCTAATATTAGGGGAACATTGAAAAAGACTCGAGCAGTTGCGTTCGGATATAGGAAGAAAAATGCCGTTTTTCGTTTTGGCCAAAATAAACTCGAGCGTCTGAGAAATAAAATAGAATCAACGATTTCTCCTAGAACATCATTCGTAAAGCTAATGAAAAACTCGGAGACGGATTGCGTTCGGGATGGGAAGAAAAATGCCGTTTTTCGTTTTGGCCCAAATAAACTTCGAGCGTCTGAAATAAAATAGAATAACGATTTTCTCCTAGAACCTCATTAAGTAAGCTAATGGGGGAACATTGAAAAAAAAAAAACTCCGAGCGGATTGCGTTCGGATAGGAAAAATACCGTTTTCGTTTTTGGCTAAAATAAACTCGAGCGTCACGAAATAAAAATAGAATAAACGATTTTCTCCTAGAACCTCGTTAAATAGCTAATATTAGGGAACATTGAAAAAAAAGCTTCGAGCGGATTGCGTTCGGATAGGAGAAAATACCGTTTTTCTCGTTTTAGCCCAAATAAACTTCGAACGTCTGAAATAAAATAGAATCGCTTGATTTTCTCCTAGAACATCATTAATTAGTAATAATAGAGAACGTTGAAAAAAAGCTCGAGCAGTTGCGTTCGGATAGGAAAAAATGCGGTTTTCTCGTTTTAGCTAAATAAACTTCGAGCAGGCGAAATAAAATAGAATCGCTTGATTTTCTCCTGAGCATCGATGCGTAAGCTAATAATGGGAGCATTGAAAAAGACTTCGAGCAGTTGCGTTCGGATAGGAGAAAAATCTTGGATTTTACCGTTTTGGCCAAAATAAACTCGAGCGTCTGAAATAAAATAGAATCGGCAGTTTTCTCCTAGAACATCGATGCGTAAGCTAATATTAGGGAACATTGAAAAAAACTTCGAGCAGTTGCGTTCGGATGGGAGAAAATACCGTTTTTCTCGTTTTGGCCCAAATAAACTCAGACGTCTGAAATAAAATAGAATCGACGATTTTCTCCTAGAACATCATTAAGTAAGCTAATATTAGGGGAACATTGAAAAAAAAGCTTCGAGCAGTTGCGTTCGGATAGGAGAAAAATCTTGGATTTTCTCGTTTTGTGAAATAAACTTCGAGCGTCTGAAATAAAATAGAATCGGCTTGATTTTCTCCTAGAACATCATTAAGCTATCAATGGGGAACATTGAAAAAAAACTTCGAGCAGTTGCGTTCGGATAGGAGAAAAATACCGTTTTCGTTTTGGCCCCAAATAAACTCGAGCGTCTGAAATAAATAAAATGGCTTGATTTTCTCCTAGAACATCGTTCGTAAGCTAATATTAGGGAACATTGAAAAAAAACTTCGAGCAGTTGCGTTCGGATGGGAGAAAATGCGGTTTTCTCGTTTGGCCCAAATAAACTCGAGCGTCTGAAATAAAATAGAATCAGCAGTTTTCTCCTAGAGCAAATCATTCGTAAACTAATGTTAGGGAACATTGAAAAAAACTTCAGCGAGCAGTTAAATTCGGATAGGAAAAATATCACGGTTTTGGCTAAATAAACTTCGAGCGTCACGAAATAAAATTGAATCGCTTGATTTTCTCCTAGAGCATTCGTAAGCTAATATTAAGAACATTGAAAAAACTTCGAGCAGTTGCGTTCGGATAGGGCATCTACGGTTTTCTACGTTTTGGCTAAATAAACTCGAACGTCACCGAAATAGAAATAGAATAAAAGCAGTTCTCCTAGAACATCGTCGTAAGCTAATGGGGAACATTGAAAAAACCGGAAGGATTGCGTTCGGATAGGAAGAAAAATCTTAGTTTTTCGTTTTGGCTGAATAAAGCTGAGCGTCTGAAATAATAAAATAGAATCGCTTGATTTTCTCCAAGAACATCGTGCGTAAGAAAGCTAATATTAGGGAACATTAGAAAAAAAACTTCAGGCAGTTGCGTTCGGATAGGAGAAAATGCCGTTTTCTCGTTTCGGCCCAAATAAACTCGAGCGTGCGAAATAAAAATAGAATACGGCTTGATTTTCTCCTAGAGCATCATTCGTAAGCTAATATTAGAGAACGTTGAAAAAAAAAAACTTCGAGCGGATTAACGTTGGATAGGAAAAATACGGTTTTTCTCGTTTGGCTAAATAAACTCGAGCAAACGAAATAAAATAGAATAAACGATTTCTCCTAGAACATCATTCGTAAAGCTAATATTAAGAACATTGAAAAAGACTTCGAGCGGATTGCGTTCGGATAGGAGAAAAATGCCGTTTTCTCGTTTGTAAATAAACTTCGAGCGTCTGAAATAAAATAGAATCGCTTGATTTTCTCCACAGAACATCGTAGCTAATATTAGGGAACATTGAAAAAAAAAGCTTCGAGGCAGTTGCGTTCGGATAGGAGAAAAATGCGGATTTTCTACGTTTTATTTAAATAAACTCGAGCGTCACGAAATAAAATAGAATCGCTTGATTTTCTCCTAGAACATCATTAAGTAGCTAATATTAAGGGAACGATGAAAAACTCGAGCGGATTGCGTTCGGATAGGAGAAAATCTGGTTTTTCTCGTTTTGGCCCCAAATAAACGGCTTCGAGCGTCTGAAATAAAAGTAGAAGATCGGCTTGATTTTCTCCTAGAACCTCATTCGTAAGAAGCTAATATTGGGGAACATTGAAAAAAACTCGAGGCAGTTGCGTTGGGATAGGAAAAAATACCGTTTTCGTTTTGGCCCAAATAAACTTCAGACGTCTGAGAAATAAAATAGAATCGCTTGATTTTCTCCTAGAACCTCATTAAATAAGCTAATATTAGGGAACGTTGAAAAAAGCTTCGAGCAGTTGCGTTCGGATAGGAAAAATGCGTTTTCTCGTTTTGGCCCCAAATAAACTCGAGCGTCTGAAATAAAATAGAATAAACGATTTTCTCCTAGAGCATCATTAAGTAAGCTAATATTAGAGACGTGAAAAAACTTCGAGAGCAGTTGCGCGTTCGGATAGGAGAAATGCGGTTTCGTTTGGCTAAATAAACTTCGAGCGAGCGAAATAAAATAGAATGGCTTGAATTTTCTCCTAGAACATCATTCGTAAGCTAATATTAGGGAACGATGAAAAAAGACTTCGAAACGGATTAACGTTCGGATAGGAGCATTGCCGTTTTCGTTTTGGCCAAAATAAACTCGAGCGTCTGAAATAAAATAGAATCGCTTGATTTTCTCCTAGAACATCATTAAATGGCTAATATTAAGGGGAACATTGAAAAAAACTTCGAGCGGATTGCGTTCGGATAGGAAAATGCCGTTTTCTCGTTTGGCCAAATAAACTCGAGCATCTGAAATAAAAATAGAATCGACGATTTTCTCTAGAGAACGTCGTTAAGTAAGCTAATATTAGAGAACATTGAAAAAAAAAAAAAGCTTCGGAAGCGGATTGCGTTCGGATAGGAAGAAAATGCCGTTTTCTCGTTTTGGCCCCAAATAAGCTTCAGTGTCTACGAAATAAAATAGAATCGGCTTGATTTTATAGAAGCATCGTTCGTGAAGGTAATATTAAGGGGAGCGTTAGAAAAAACTTCAGTGGTTGCGTTCGGATAGGAGAAAATCTTAGTTTTCGTTTTAATTTAAATAAACTCGAGCGTCTGAAATAAAATAGAAGATAAACGATTTTCTCCTAGAACGTCATTAGTAAGCAAGCTAATATTAGGGAACATTGAAAAAAGCTTCGAGCGGATTGCGTTCGGATAGGAAAATACGGTTTTCGTTTTGGCCCAAATAAACTCGAGCAAACGAAATAAAAATAGAATAAACGATTTTCTCCTAGAACATCATTCGTAAGCTAATAGAACATTAGAAAAAAGACTTCGAGAGCAGTTGCGTTCGGATAGGAAAATACCGTTTCGTTTAGTAAAATAAAACTTCGAACGTCTGAAAATAAAATAGAATCGCTGATTTTCTCCTAGAACATCATTAAATAGCTAATAGGGAACATTGAAAAAACTTCGAGCAGTTGCGTTCGGATAGGAAAAATACCGTTTTCGTTTTGGCTAAATAAACTTCGAGCGTCACGAAATAAAATAGAATCGACGATTTCTCCTAGAGCGTCATTCGTAAGCTAATATTAAGAACATTGAAAAAAAACTTCGAGCAGTTGCGTTCGGGATACTGGGAAGAAAAATGCCGTTTCGTTTAGCCAAATAAGCTTCGAGCGTCTGAAAATAAAATAGAATGCAACGATTTTCTCCTAGAACCTCATTCGTAAGCTAATATTAGGGGAACATTGAAAAAAACTCGAGCAGTTGCGTTCGGATAGGAGAAAAATACCGTTTTCGTTTTGGCCCAAATAAACTCGAGCGTCTGAAATAAAATAGAATGCGGCTTGATTTTCTCCTAGAACCTCATTAAGTAAGCTAATATTAGGGGAACATTGAAAAAAAGCTTCGAGCAGTTGCGTTCGAATAGGAGAAAAATGCAATTTCGTTTGGCCCAAATAAAACTAGAGCGTGCAAATAAAATAGAATAAACGATTTTCTCCCTAGAACATCATTAAATGTAATATTAAGGGGAACATTGAAAAAAACTCGAGCGGATTGCGTTCGGATGGGAAAACTCAGTTTTCTCGTTTTGGCTAAATAAACTCGAGCGAGCGAATAAAATAGAATCGCTTGATTTTCTCCTAGAACATCGTTAAATAGCTAATATTGGGGAACATTAGAAAGACTTCGAAGAGCGGTTAAGTTCGGATAAGGAGAAAAATGCCGTTTTCGTTTTGGCCAAAATAAACTCGAGCGTCTGAAATAAAATAGAATCGCTTGATTTTCTCCTAGAACATCATTATTAAGCTAATATTAGAACATTGAAAAAAACTTCGAGCAGTTGCGTTAGGATAGAAGGCATCACCCGTTTTTCGTTTTGGCGCTAAAATAAATGAAACTCGAGCGTCTGAAATAAAATGAAGATAACCCAGTTTTCTCCCTAGAGCATCATTCGTAAGCTAATATTAGGGGAACATTGAAAAAAACTTCGAGCAGTTGCGTTCGGATAGGAGAAAATGCCGTTTTTCTCGTTTTTGGCCCCAAATAAACTTCGAGCGTCTGAAATAAAATAGAGATAAACTTGATTTTCTCCTAGAACATCATTAAGTAAGCTAATATTACAGAGACATTGAGAAAAAACTCGGAAACGGATTGCGTTGGATGGAAAATAGTTTTCGTTTTGAAAAGCTAAATAAACTCGAGCGTCTGAGAAATAAAATAGAATCAACGATTTTTCTCCTAGAACATCATTCGTAAGCTAATATTAGGGGAACATTGAAAAAAACTCGAAATGATTGCGGTCGGATAGGAAAATACGGTTTTTCGTTTTGGCTAAATAAACTCGAGCAAGCGAAATAAAATAGATAAAGCTTGATTTTCTCCTAGAACATCATTAAGTAGCTAATAGGGGAACATTGAAAAGACTCGAGCAGTTGCGTTCGGATAGGAAAATGCCGTTTTCGTTTGTAAAATAAACTCGAGCGTACGAAATAAAATAGAATCGCTTGATTTTCTCCTAGAGCGTCATTAAGTAAGCTAATATTAGGGAACATTGAAAAAAACTCGAGGCAGTTAACGTTCGGATGGGAAGAAAATGCCGTTTTTCTCGTTTTGGCTTTAAATAAACTCGAGCGTCTGAAATAAAATAGAATCAGCAATTTTCTCGACATCGATGCGTAAGCTAATATTAGGGAGCATTGAAAAAAACTTCGAGCAGTTGCGTTCGGATAGGAAGAAAAATCACCGTTTTTCTCGTTTTAGCTAAATAAACTTCGAGCGTCTGAAATAAAAATAGAATAAGCAGTTTTCTCCTAGAACCTCATTAAGTAAGCTAATAATAGAGAACATTGAAAAAAAAACTTCGAGCAGTTGCGTTCGGATAGGAAAAATGCCGTTTTCGTTTAGCCTTTACGAATAAAATTTCGAGCGTCTGAGGAAATAAAATGATAAACGATTTTCTCCTAGAACATCGATTCGTAAGCTAATATTAGGGAACATTGAAAAAAAAAACTCGAGCAGTTGCGTTCGGATAGGAAAAAATCGTTTCGTTTTGGCTAAATAAACTGAGCGGAAGCGAAATAAATAGAATCGCTTGATTTTCTCCTAGAACATCATTCGTAAGCTAATAGGGGAACATTGAAAAAGACTCGAGCAGTTAACGTTGGATAGGGCGAAAAACACCCGTTTTCTCGTTTGGCCAAAATAAACTCGAGCGTCTGAAATAAAATAGAATAAACGATTTTTCTCTAGAACATCGTTAAGTAAGCTAATATTAGGGAACATTGAAAAAAACCGAGCAGTTGCGTTCGGATAGGAAGAAAAATGCCGTTTTCGTTTTGGCTAAATAAACTCGAGCGTCTGAAATAAAATAGATGTGATTTTCTCCCGAACATCATTAAATGGCTAATATTAGGAACGGTAACTTCGAGCCAGTTGCGTTAGGATAGGAAAAATGTCGTTTTCTGCGTTTTGGCTAATCAAACTTCGAGCGTCTGAAATAAAATAGAAGATAGAAGCGATTTTCTCTAGAACCTCGTTCGCTAGCTAATAATGGGGAACGATGAAAAAAACTTCGAGCGGATTGCGTTCGGATTGGAGAAAAATGCCGTTTTCGTTTGGCCCAAATAAGCTTCGAGCGTCACGAAATAAAATAGAATAAAACGATTTTCTCCCTAGAGAACCCTCATTCATTAAGCTAATATTAGGGAACATTGAAAAAAACTCGAGAGCCAGTTGCGTTCGGATAGGAGAAAATACCGTTTTCTGGTTTTTGGCCCAAATAAACTCGAGCGTGCGAAATGCGACTTGATTTTCTCCTAGAACATCATTCGTAAGCTAATGGGAACATTGAAAAAAAGCTGAGACGGATTGCGTTCGGATAGGAAAATCTGCGGTTTTTCTCGTTTGAAACAAATAAACTCGGCGAGCGAGCGAAATAAAATAGAATAAACGATTTTCTCCTAGAACATCGTGCGTAAGCTAATGAGGAACATTGAAGAAAAGACTTCCGAGCAGTTAGCGTTCGGATAGGAAAATACTGCATTTCTCGTTTTGGCCAAAATATAAACTTCGAGCGTCTGAAATAAAAATGAAATCGCTTGATTTTCTCCTAGAACATCATTAAATGGCTAATATTAGAGACATTGAAAAAAACTTCGACGGATTGCGTTCGGATGGAAAATGCGTTTTCGTTTTGGCCCCAAATAAACTTCAGGCGTCTGAAATAAAATAGAATCGCTTGATTTTCTCCTAGAACATCATTAAGTAAGCTAATATTAGGGAACATCGAAAAAAAACTCGAACGGATTGCGTTCGGATAGGAAAAATGCCGTTTTCGTTTTAGCTAAATAAACTTCAGGCGTCTGAAATAAAATAGAATAAACGATTTTCTCCTAGAACTCATTCGTAAGCTAATATTAGGGAACATTGAAAAAAACTTCGAGCAGTTGCGTTAGGATAGGAGAAAATGCCGTTTTCGTTTTGGCTAAATAAGCTCGAGCGTCTGAAATAAAATAGAATCAGCTTGATTTTCTCCTAGAACATCATTCGTAAGCTATTAGGGAACATTGAAAAAAAGCTTCGAGCAGTTAACGTTCGGATAGGAAGAAAAATGCGGTTTTACCGTTTTGGGCGCAAATAAACTCAGGAAACGAGCGAAATAAAATAGAATCATGATTTCTCCTAGAACATCATTCGTAAGAAAGCTAATATTAGGGAACATTGAAAAAAGACTCGAAGCGGATTGCGTTCGGATAAAAAATACCGTTTTCGTTTTGGCCAAAAATAAACTTCGAGCACGTCTGAGAAATAAAATAGAATAAACGATTTTCTCCTAGAACATCATTAAACTAAGCTAATATTAGAGAACATTAGAAAAAAAACTTCGAGCGGATTGCGTTCGGATAGGAGAAAAAATGCCGTTTCGTTTGGCTAAATAAACTCGGAGCGTCTGAAATAAAGCAGAATCGCTTGATTTTCTCCTAGAACATCGATCGTAAAAGCTAATATTAGGGGAACATTAGAAAAAAACTTCGAGAGCGGATTGCGTTCGGATAGGAAGAAAATGTTTCTCGTTTGGCCCAAATAAACTCGAATGTCACGAAATAAAATAGAATCGCTTGATTTTCTCCTAGAACCTCATTAAATAGCTAATAGAACATTGAAAAAAAAACTCGAGCGGATTGCGTTCGGATAGGAGAAAAATGCCGTTTTCGTTTGAAAGCTAAATAAACTTCCGAGCGTCACGAAATAAAATAAGAATCGCTTGATTTTCTCTAGAACATCATTCGTAGAAAAGCTAATAATGGGGAACATTGAAAAAAAAAAAACTTCGAGCGGATTGCGTTCGGATAGGAAAAAATCACGGTTTTCGTTTTGGCCCCAAATAAAGCTTCGAGCGAGCGAAATAAAATGAATAAACGATTTTCTCCTAGAACATCATTCGTAAGCTAATATTAGGGGAACATTGAAAAAAACCGAGCGGATAAGCGTTCGGATAGGAAAAATACCGTTTTCGTTTGGCCCAAATAAGCTTCGAGCGATGCGAAATAAAATAGAATGCAGTTTTCTCCTAGAACATCATTCGTAAGCTAATATTAAGGGGCACATTGAAAAAAGCTTCGAGCAGTTAACGTTCGGATAGGAGAAAATGCGGTTTTCTCGTTTTGGCTGAATAAACTCGAGCAGGCGAAATAAAATAGAATCGGCTTGATTTTCTCCTAGAACATCATTCGTAAAGCTAATATTAGGGGAACATTGAAAAAAACTCGGGAGGTTAGCGTTCGGATAGGAGAAGAAAATACCGTTTTCGTTTAATTAAAATAAAAGCTTCGAGCGTCTGAAATAAAATAGAATCAACGATTTTCTCTAGAACATCGTGTAAGCTAATATTAGGGAACATTGAAAAAAAAACTTCGAGCGGATTGCGTTCGGATAGGAAAATACCGTTTTCTGGTTTGGCTAAATAAGCTGAGCGTCTGAAATAAAATAGAATCGCTTGATTTTCTCCTAGAGCATCATTAGTAAGCTAATAATGGGGAACATTGAAAAAAACTTCGAAGCAGTTATGCGTTCGGATAGGGGCGAAAAATACCGTTTAAGTTTTAGCTGAAATCAGCTTCGAGCGACAAATAAAATAGAATGGCTTGATTTTCTCCTAGAACCTCATTAAGTAAGCTAATGGCCAGGGGAACATTGAAAAAAACTCGAGCAGTTGCGTTCGGATAGGAGAAAATGCGTTCTCGTTTTGGCTAAATAAACTCGAGCATCTGAAATAAAATAGAATAAAGCGATTTTTCTCCCGGAACATCATTCGTAAGCTAATATTAGGGGAACATTGAAAAAAAGCTTCGAGCAGTTAGCGTTGGATAGGAGAAAAATGTCGTTTCTCGTTTTGGCCCAAAATAAACTCGAGCGTCTGAAATAAAAATAGAATCGACGATTTTCTCCTAGAACCTCATTCGTAAGCTAATATTAGGGGAACATTGAAAAAACTCGACAGTTGCGTTCGGATGGGAAAATACCGTTTTTCTGGTTTTGGCCCAAATAAACTCGAGCGTCTGAAATAAAATAGAATAAACGATTTTCTCCCGAACATCATTAAATGGCTAATATTAGGGAACGGTGAAAAAAAAACTTCAGGCAGTTGCGTTCGGATAGGAGAAAATATCGTTTTCGTTTGGCTAAATAAACTTCGAGCGTCTGAAATAAAAATAGAATGCTTGATTTTCTCTCGAGAACCTCATTCGTAAAAGCTAATATTAGGGAACAGTAGAAAAAAACTCGAGCCCAGTTGCGTTCAGTTGAAAAATGCCGTTTTCGTTTTGGCCCAAATAAACTGAGCGTCTGAAATAAAAATAGAATCAAACGATTTTCTCCTAGAACCTCATTAAGTAAGCTAATAGAGGCAGTGAAAAAAACTCGAGCAGTTGCGTTCGGATAGGAGAAAATGCACGTTTTCGTTTTGGCCCAAAATAAACTCGAGCGTCACGAAGTAAAATAGATAAACGATTTTCTCCTAGAACATCATTAAATAGCTAATATTAAGGGAACATTGAAAAAAACTTCGAGCAGTTGCGTTCGGATAGGAAAAAATCACGGTTTTCTCGTTTGGCCCCAAATAAACCGAGCGTACGAAATAAAATTGAATAAACGATTTCTCCTAGAACATCATTAGTAAGCTAATAATGGGGAACATTGAAAAAAAGCTTCGAGCAGTTAGCGTTAGGATAGGAAAAATGCCGTTTTCTCGTTTTGGCTAAATAAACTCGAGCGTCACGAAATAAAATAGAATCGAAACGATTTCTCCTAAAACGTCATTATTAAGCTAATATTAGGGAACATTGAAAAAAAACTTCGAGCAGTTGCGTTCGGGATAGGAAAAATGCGTTTCGTTTTAGCTAAATAAACTCGAGCGTCTGAAATAAAATAGAATCGCTGATTTTCCTCCTAGAACCTCGTTAAATGGCTAATATTAAGAACATTGAAAAAAACTTCGAGCAGTTGCGTTGGATAGGAGAAGAAAAATACCGTTTTCGTTTAGCCCCAAATAAAGCTTCGAACGTCTGAGAGGAAAATAAAACAGAATCGCTTGATTTCTCTAGAACATCATTCGTAGCTAATATTAGGGAACATTGAAAAAAACTTCGAGCAGTTGCGTTCGGATAGGAAAAATGCGGTTTCGTTTTGGCCCAAATAAACTCGAGCAGGCGAAATAAAATAGAATCGCTTGATTTTCTCCTAGAACATCATTCGGCCAGCTAATATTAGGGGAACATTAGAAAAAAGACTTCGAGCAGTTGGATTCGGATAGGAAAATGCCGTTTTCTCGTTTTGGCCAAATCGCTTCGAGCGTCACGAAATAAAATAGAATCGGCTTGATTTTCTCCTAGAGAACATCATTCGTAAAAGCTAATATTAGGGAACATTGAAAAAAAAACTTCGAGCAGGATTGCGTTCGGATAGGAATCTGGATTTCGTTTTATTAAATAAACTGTTGTCTGAGAAATAAAAATGAATGGCTTGATTTTCTCCTAGAACATCATTAGTAAGCTAATATTAGGGAGCGACGAAAAAAGCTTCGAGCGGATTGCGTTGAGGATGGGAGAAAAATGCCGTTTTTCGTTTGGCTAAGCTTCGAGCGTCTGAAATAAAATAGAATCGGCAGTTTTCTCCTAGAACATCATTTGTAAGCTAATATTAGGGGAACATTGAAAAAAAACTCGAACGGATTGCGTTCGGATAGGAGAAAATGCAGTTTTTTCGTTTCGGCCCAAATAAACTCGAACATACGAACTAAAATAGAATCGCTTGATTTTCTCCTAGAACATCAATCGTAAGCTAATATTAGGGGAACATTGAAAAAAAGCTTCGAGCAGTTAAGACAGGATAGGAGAAAAATCACGGTTTTTCGTTTGGCCTAAATAACTTCGAGCGAGCGAAATAAAATGAAGAATAAGCGATTTTCTCCTAGAACATCGTTCGTAAGCTAATATTAGGGGAACATTGAAAAAAACTTCGAGCAGTTGCGTTCGGATAGGAAGAAAAATGCCGTTTTCTCGTTTAGGCGAAAATAAACTCGAGCGTCACGAAATAAAATAGAATCGCTTGATTTTCTCCTGAACATCATTAAGTAAGCTAATATTAGGGAACATTGAAAAAAAGCTTCAGGCGGATTGCGTCGGATAGGAAGAAAAAATGCCGTTTTTCGTTTGGCTAAAATAAGCTTCGAGCGTCACGAAATAAAATAGAATCGCTTGATTTTCTCCTAGAACATCGTTAAATAGCTAATATTAAAGGGAACATTGAAAAAAAAACTTCGAGCAGTTAACGTTCGGATGGGAAAAAATGCCGTTTTTCTCGTTTGGCTAAATAAACTCGAGCGTCACGAAATAAAATAGAATCGCTTGATTTTCTCCTAGAACCTACGTTCGTAAGCTAATATTGGGGAACATTGAAAAAAACTCGAGCCAGTTGCGTTGGATAGGAAAATGCCGTTTTCGTTTTGGCTAAATAAACTCGAGCGTCTGAAATAAAACCGAAATCGCTTGATTTTTCTCCTAGAACCTCATTAAATGAAAGCTAATATTGGGGAACATTAACTTCGAGCAGTTGCGTTCGGATAGGAAAATCACCGGGTTTCGTTTTAATTTAAATAAAGCTCAGGCGTCTGAAATAAAATGGTCGACGATTTTCTCCTAGAACCTCGTTCGTAAGCTAATATTAGGGGAACATTGAAAAAAACTTCGAGCGGATTGCGTTCGGATAGGAAAAATACGGTTTCGTTTTGGCTAATAAGCTTCGAACGAAGCGAAATAAAATAGAATAAACGATTTTCTCCTGAACATCATTCGTAAGCTAATATTAGGGAACATTGAAAAAAACTTCGAGCAGTTGCGTTCGGATAGGAAAAATGCCGTTTTCGTTTAGCGAAAATAAGCTTCAGGCATCTGAAAATAAAATAGAAGATAAACATTTTCTCTAGAACATCATTCGTAAGCTAATATTAAGGGAACATTGAAAAAAAAGCTTCGAGCAGTTAACGTTAGGATGGGAGAAAATCTGGTTTTCGTTTATTTAAATAAACTCGAGCGTCTGAAATAAAATAAAGATAAGCAGTTTTCTCCCTAGAACATCATTAAGTAAGCTAATAGGGGAACGATGAAAAAAAACCGAGCGAGGACTGGATTCGGATAGGAGAAAATACCCGTTTTCTCGTTTGGCCCCAAAATAAACTTCGAGCGTCTGAGGAAATAAAATAGAATCGCTTGATTTTCTCCTAGAACCTCATTCGTAAGCTAATATTAGGGGAACATTGAAAAAAAACTTCGAGCGGACAGTTGCGTTCGGATAGGAGAAAAATGCAGATTTTTCTCGTTTTGGCCCAAATAAACTTCGAGCGTCACGAAATAAAATAGAATAAAGCGATTTTTTCTCCCGAACATCATTCGTAAGCTAATATTAGGGAACATTGAAAAAAAAAAAAAACACGAGCAGTTGGATTCGGATAGGAGAAAAATGTCGTTTTTCGTTTGTGGCCCAAATAAACTTCGAGCGTCACGAAATAAAATGAAGATAAGCGATTTTCTCCTAGAACATCATTCGTAAGCTAATATTCATGTTTAAGACTTAGTTCGGGTTGAGGCGGGGAGCACTTTGTAGATAGGATTTATCTTTGACCAAATCTTGTAAGAAATCTTTCGCCCAAGCTTGAGCGAGTTCGCCCGCTCTGCGTATTTGGAAAGCGTCACAGTCGATATCTGAGGGAGAGAATTTCGGGTGTGTTCATTAGCGGCTTGGTCGGAGGCGATTATGGCACCTGGGTTGACTCTTGACTCATACAGTCCGACAACTTTCGATGGAGTGGACTTGATGCTAAATAAAAGATTTACGGGTTGGCCGGGCTTGAATCGACACAGTGGTGGAGCCCTCTCCCGGTTCAAGGAGAGATCCATCGATTTCACGGTGGTCCCGATTCGGATGACATTCCTGTGGAAGCTTTCCACCAATAGGGGACTTGATTTGCGAATACATCTGATGAGATCCGGACTCCTCGAATCTCCTATCTACTCATTATCTGGGCCTCTTCTATCCCCAAAAAGATGTCTTTCTTGGTCTGGCGTGTGTTGAAAAGTTGGCTGCCTATTGATTCTCTCCTCCATCGCAAGGGTATCCATTTTGCTTCTAAATGTCAGTGTTGCCGTAGTGTTGAAAGCCCCAATCACGTCTTCCTCAACAACTTAGATTCTTTATTCAGATGCAGGATCGTTATCTTTGCTGGGATTTTTGGAGTTCTGAGCGAATCTTCCACTCATATCATCACAGTTTTTAAAGCTTGGAGTCTTACCGGTTCACGAGAAGGGGTCATATTAAATTACTTCATTACGTGTTGATTCTACGAGTAGATTATGGTGGCCACGTAATAAGAGCTAAGCATGGTGAAGCAATTATTCTTTCATGGGATTGTCAGCGTATTGACCATTGTCTCGGCCCCACCATTGTCCGTTCGGTATGATGCGGTTCAAACCTTGGAAGAGGGACCTTTCGGGGTGGCCGCCTTGTTGATGTTCATCCTCTGAAACCGCGCCCTAGGAAGCCGATGAAATTTATGTGGATTAAACCGCCGAGTGGGCATTACAAACTGAATATTGATGGTGCTTATAAAGATGCTTGGGGAGGTATTGGTGGTATTATTCGTGACGCCCAGGGGTTTATTGTTATAGTTCGGCCTTATTTGCCACGCCCATTTTACTTTGATCTTTGAAACCTTTAGCGACCTATCATATCCTCGATTGGTGTGTCACTCGTGGCTTCTCGGATCTCCGGGTGGAAACGGATTCTTTGCTTCTTGCCAGGATCTTTGAGTACTAGGAAAGCTCCAGCTGGCCAGACATAATTTGGTGGTCAGGAGTTCTCTTTTTCAGAGTTAAGCGGTCGGGCCCGGCTTCATGTTTGCAGAAATGAACAAAACCCGTGCGGGCGATTAGATTGGCCTAAAGCGTATCGAACCGTTCTTTCTCCTGGCGATCCGTAGGGTGGATCATGACCCCGATCTTTATGCGCTCAGCGTAGAGGGGAGTGCCTATGTCCGTCGTTGACTACAGGTATGTTGCTTCTTGTTGCTTTGTTTGCAGGTCGCAGCTTTGAAGGTCACCCGCTTGTGGGTGTTATTTTATGCAACATCGTTATTTTTCTCGGCTCTGTTTGGCTGATTAGGCCCATACACTTGCTTTCGATGTAAGGTTTTTTAGATCACGATCCCAAGTCTTTTATTTTCTTTGTTTACAGGTTTTCCCAAGCAAGATGTGTCTTTAATTTTATTTTAATTAACCGCGAAAGCCCAGTGAGGTTTAACTAAAAAAAAAAAATCGTCGTAAGCTAATATTAGGGGAACATTGAAAAAAAGCGCCAGCAGTTGCGTTCGGATAGGAGAAAATCTCACCAGGTTTTCGTTTGGCCCAAATAAACTCGAAGGCGTACGAAATAAAAATAGAATCGCTTGATTTTTTCTCCCAGGCATCATTCGTAAAAGCTAATATTAAGGGAACATTGAAAAAAAAACTTCGAGCAGTTGCGTTCGGATAGGAGAAAAAATACCCGTTTTCTCGTTTGGCCCAAATAAACTCAAACGAGCGAAATAAAATAGAATCGGCGATTTTCTCCTAGAACATCATTCGTGAAAGCTAATATTAGGGAACATTGAAAAAAAACTTCGAGCAGTTGCGTTCGGATAAGGAAAATCTCTGGATTTCGTTTTGGCCAAAATAAACTTCGAGCGTCTGAGGGAAATAAAATAAATGCATGAGATTTTCTCCGGAACATCATTATTAAGCTAATATTAGGGGAACATTGAAAAAAACTTCGAGCAGTTGCGTTCGGATAGGAGAAAATATCGTTTTCGTTTTGGCCCAAATAAGCTTCGAGCGTGAAACAAATGATCCGGCAGTTTTCTCCTAGAACATCGATTCGTAAGCTAATATTAGGGGAACATTGAAAAAAAAAACTTCGAGCGGATTGCGTTAGGATTGGAGAAAATACCGTTTTTTCGTTTTGAAGTGAAATAAGCTTCGAGCGAGCGAAATAAAAATAAAGGTAAACAGTTTTCTCCTAGAACATCATTCGTAAGCTAATATTAGAGAACATTAAGAAAAAACTTCGAGCGGATTGCGTTGGATAGGAAAAATACCGTTTTCGTTTTGGCCCAAATAAGCTTCGAGCGAGCGAAATAAAATAGAATAAACGATTTTCTCCTAGAGCATCATTCGTAAGCTAATATTAGGGGAACATTGAAAAAAAACTCGAGCAGTTAACGTTCGGATAGGAGAAAAATACCCGTTTTCTGGTTTTGGCTAAATAAACTTCGACATCTGAAATAAAATAGAATAAAGCTTGATTTTCTCCTAGAACATCGTAAGCTAATATTAGGGAACATTGAAAAAAAAACTCGAGCAGTTGGATTCGGATAGAAAAATGCCGTTTTCGTTTTGGCTGAATAAACTCGAGCGTCTGAAATAAAATAGAATAAACGATTTTCTCCTAGAACATCGTTAGTAAGCTAATATTAGGGAACATTGAAAAAACTTCGAGCGGATAAGCGTTCGGATAGGAGAAAAATACCGTTCTGGTTTTATTTAAATAAGCTTCGAGCGTCTGAAATAAAATAGAATCGCTTGATTTTTCTCCTAGAGCATCATTAAATGGCTATTAAGGGCACATTGGCTTCGAGCAGTTAACGTTCGGATAGAAGAAAATGCGGGTTTTCGTTTGGCTGAAATAAACTTCGAGCGAGGCAAAATAAAATAGAATCACGACGATTTTCTCCTAGAACATCATTCGTAAGCTAATAATAGGGAACATTGAAAAAAAACTTCGAGCGGATTCGTTCGGATAGGAGCAGATTTTCGTTAGAGCTAAATAAACTTCGAGCGTCTGAAATAAAGCGAAGATAAACGATTTTCTCCTAGAACATCATTAAGTAAGCTAATATTAGAGGCATTGAAAAAAAAACTTCGAAACGGATTGCGTTAGGATAGGAGAAAATGTCGTTTTCGTTTGGCTAAATAAACTTCGAGCGTCACGAAATAAAATAGAATCGCTTGATTTTCTCATAGAACATCATTTGTTAGCTAATATTAGGGGAACATTGAAAAAAACTCGAACGGATTGCGTTCGGATAGGAGAAAATGCCGTTTTCGTTTAGCTAAATAAACTTCGAGCGTCTGAAATAAAAGAAACAGAATCGGCAGTTTTCTCCCGAACATCATTTGTAAGCTAATATTAAGGGAACATTGAAAAAAACTTCGAGCAGTTGCGTTCGGATAGGAAAAATAGCGTTTTCGTTTTGGCTAAAATAAGCTGAGCGTGCGAAATAAAATAGAATCGCTTGATTTCTCCTAGAACCTCACATTCGTAAGCTAATATTAGAGAACATTGAAAAAAAACTTCGAGCAGTTGCGTTCGGATAGGAAGAAAATGCGTTTTTCGTTTTGGCCCCAAAATAAGCTCGAGAGCCCGTCTGAAATAAAATAGAATGTTGATTTTCTCGAACATCATTCGTAAGCTAATATTAGGGAACATTGAAAAAAAGCTTCGAGGCAGTTGCGTTGGGATAGGAGAAAAATACGGTTTTCGTTTTGGCTAATAAACTCAGGCGAAACGAAATAAAATAAGAATCGGTTGATTTTCTCATTGAACATCATTTGTAAGCTAATAGTAGGGGAACATTGAAAAAAAACTCAAACGGATTGCGTTCGGATAGGAGAAATTGCCGTTTTCTCATTTTTGGCCAAAATAAACTTCGAGCGTCTGAAATAAAATAGAGAATAAACATTTTCCTCCTAGAACATCATTAGTAAGCTAATAATAGGGGCACATTGAAAAAAAAAACTCGAGCAGTTCGTTGGATAGGAAAAATCTGAGGTTTTCTGGGTTTGGCCCAAATAAACTTCGAGCGAGCCAAATAAAATAGAATCGCTTGATTTTTTCTCCTAGAACATCATTTGTAAAAGCTAATATTAGGGAACATTAGAAAAAACTTCGAGCAGTTAACGTTGAGGATAGGAAGAAAATACCGTTTTCGTTTTAGCCCAAATAAACTCGAGCGAGCAGAAATAAATAGAATCAACGATTTTCTCCTAGAACATCATTCGTAAGCTAATATTAGGGAACATTGAAAAAAACTTCGAGCAGTTGCGTTCGGATAGGAAAAATGCCGTTTTTCTCGTTTTGGCCAAAATAAACTTCGAGCGTCTGAGAAATAAAATAAAGATAAACTTGATTCTCCTAGAACGTCATTCGTAAGCTAATAGGGGAACATTGAAAAAAAACTTCGAGCAGTTCGCGTTCGGATAGGAGAAAATACCGTTTTTCGTTTGGCCCAAATAGCTTCGAGCGAGCGAAATAAAAATAAAATAAACGATTTTCTCCTGGGGTATCATTTATATAAGCTAATATTAGGGAACATTAGAAAAAAACTTCGAGCAGTTGCGTTCGGATAGGAGAAAATACCGTTTTTCGTTTTAGCCCCAAATAAACTTCGAGCGTCTGAAATAAAATAGAATCGACTTGATTTTCTCCACAGAACCTCATTCGTAAGCTCAATATTAGAGACATTGAAAAAAACTTCGAGCAGTTGCGTTGGATAGGAAAAATACCGTTTCGTTTTAGCCCCAGATAAACTCGAGCGTCTGAAATAAAATAGAATAAGCGATTTTCTCCCGAACATCATTAGTAAGCTAATATTAAGGGAACATTGAAAAAAAAAAAAACTCGAGCAGTTAACGTTCGGATAGGAGCATGTCGTTTTCGTTTTGGCCCCAAATAAACTTCGAGCAATCTGAAATAAAATAGAATAAACGAATTCTCTCCTAGGTATCATTCGTAAGCTAATATTGGGAACATTGAAAAAAACTTCGAGCGGATTGCGTTCGGATAGGAGAAAATCTGGATTTTCTCGTTTGGCCCAAATAAACTCGAGCAGAAACGAAATAAAATAGAATAAAACGATTTTCTCCTAGAATCATTAAATGGCTAATATTAGGGCACATTGAAAAAAAACTCGAGCAGTTCGTTCGGATAGGAATACGGTTTTTTTCTCGTTTCGGCCCAAATAAACTCGAACGTACGAACTAAAATAGAATCGCTTGATTTTCTCCTAGAACATCATTCGTAAGCTAATATTAGGGGAACATTGAAAAAAAACTCGAACGGATTGCGTTCGGATAGGAGAAAATGCCGTTTTCTCGTTTTGGCCCAAATAAACTTCGAGCGTCACGAAATAAAATAGAATAAACTTGATTTTACTCCTAGAACATCATTAAATAGCTAATCTTAGGGGAACATTGAAAAAAAACTTCGAAACGGATAGGAGAAAATGCCCGTTTTCTCGTTTTGGCTAAAACAAACTTCGAGCGTCTGAAGCAAATAGAATCGCTTGATTTTCTCCTAGAGCATCATTAGTAGAAAGCTAATATTAGGGAACGTTGAAGAAAAAAAAAACTTCGAGCGGATTGCGTTCGGGATAGGAAGAAAAATGTCGTTTTCTCGTTTTGGCTAAATAACTCGAGCGTCTGAAGCAAAATAGAATAAAACGATTTTCTCCCAGAACATCAATCGTAAGCTAATATTAGGGGAACATCGAAAAAAACTCGAATGGATTGCGTTCGGATTGGAAGAAAAAATACCGTTTTCTCGTTTAGCCCAAATAAACTCGAACGTCTGAAATAAAATAAATCGGCAATTTCTCCTAGAACATCATTAAGTAAGCTAATATTAAGGGAACATTAGAAAAAAAGCTTCGAGCAGTTGCGTTCGGATTGGAAAATGCGTTTTCGTTTTATTAAATACTTTCGAGCGATACGAAATAAATAGAATAAACGATTTTCTCCTAGGAGAACATCATTCGTAAGCTAATATTAAGGGAACATTGAAAAAAACTTCGAGCAGTTAGCGTTCGGATTGGAAAAAATACGGTTTTTCTCGTTTTGGCTGGTCGCTTCGAGCGTCTGAAATAAAATTGAATAAACTTGATTTTATGAAACTTGTCGTTAAGCTAATATTGAGAACATTGAAAAAAAACTTCGAGCAGTTGCGTTCGGATTGGAAAAAATACCGTTTTCACCGTTTGGCTAAATAAACTCGAGCGTCTGAGAAAATAAAAGATTGAATCGCTTGATTTTCTCCTAGAGCATGGTAGTAAAAGCTAATATTAAGAACGTTAGAAAAAACTTCGAGCAGTTGCGTTCGGATAGGAAAATCACGGTTTTCTCGTTTTGGCCCAAATAAACGTCTGAAATAAATTGAATCGCTTGATTTTCTCCTAGAACATCATTCGTAAGCTAATATTAAGAACATTGAAAAGCTTCGAGCGGATTGCGTTCGGATAGGAAGAAAAATGCCGTTTTTCTCGTTTTGGCTAAATAAACTCGAGCGTCTGAAATAAAATAGAATCGGCAGTTTCTCCTAGAACATCACTCGTGAAAGCTAATATTAATTGGAACATTAGAAAAAACTTCGAGCAGTTGCGTTCGGATAGGGCGTACGTTCGTTTTGGCCCAAATAAACTACGAGCATCTGAAATAAAATAGAATCGCTTGATTTTCTCCTAGAACATCATTAAGTAAGCTAATAATGGGAACATTGAAAAAAAAAAACTTCGAGCAGTTGCGTTCGGATAGGAAAATGCCGTTTTCGTTTAGCCCCAAATAAACTGACGTCTGAGAAATAAAATGAATCGGCGATTTTCTCCTAGAACATCGTCGTAAGCTAATATTGGGGAACATTGAAAAAAAACTTCGGTAGTTGCGTTCGGATAGGAAAAATACGATTTTCTCGTTTAGCCCCAAAACAAACTCGAGCGAGCGAAATAAAATAGAATCGCTTGATTTTCTCACAGAACATCATTAAATAGCTAATATTGGGGAACATTGAAAAAATACTCAGCAGTTAGCGTTCGGATAGGAAGAAAATACCGTTTTTCGTTTGGCCCAAATAAACTCGAGCAAATAAAATAGAATCGGTTGATTTTTCTCCTAGAGCATCATTTGTAAGCTAATATTAGAGGAACATTGAAAAAAAACTTCGAGCAGTTAGCGTTCGGATAGGAGAAAAATACCGTTTTCTCGTTTTGGCCCAAATAAGCTTCCGAGCGTCTGAAATAAATAGAATCAACGATTTTCTCCTAGAACATCATTCGTAAGACTAATGGGGAACGTGAAAAAAAAACTCGAGCAGTTAACGTTCGGATAGGAAAATACCGTTTTTCGTTTTGGCCCAAATAAACTCGAGCGTCTGAAAATAAAATAGATAACGATTTTCTCCTAGAACATCATTCGTAGCTATTAGGGAACGTGAAAAAAAGCTTCGAGCGGATGCGTTCGGGATAGGAGAAAAATCTGGTTTTCGTTTGAAATTTAAATAAACTCGAGCGTCTGAAATAAAATAGAATGACGATTTTCTCCTAGAACATCATTCTTAAGCTAATATTAGAGACGTGAAAAAAAAAAACTTCGAGCAGTTAACGTTCGGATAGGAGAAAATACCGTTTTCGTTTGGCCCCAAATAAACTTCGAGCGTCTGAAATAAAATAGAATCGCTTGATTTTCTCCTAGAACATCATTCGTAAGCTATTATTAGGGAACGATGAAAAAAAACTTCGAGCAGTTGCGTTCGGATAGGAGAAAAATACCGTTGCTTTTTCTCGTTTGGGCTAAATAAACTTCGAGCGATGCGAAATAAAATAGAATAAACGGTTACTGCTCTAGAACATCATTAAATGAAAGCTAATACTAGGGAACATTGAAAAAAAACTTCGAGCGGATTGCGTTCGGATAGGAAAAAATACCGTTTCGTTTTGGCTAAATAAACTTCGAGCGTCTGAAATAAAATAGAATGGCAGTTTTTCTCCTAGAACATCATCGTAGCTAATATTAGGGAACATTGAAAAAAAACTTCGAGCAGTTGCGTTGGATAGGAGAAAAATGCCGTTTTCGTTTGGGCCCAAATAAGCTTCGAGCGTCTGAAATAAAATAGAATGCGCTTGATTTTCTCCTAGAGCGTCATTCGTAAGCTAATATTAGGGAACATTGAAAAAAAAACTTCGAGCGGATTGGATTCGGATAGGAAGAAAAATAGTTTTCTCGTTTGAAGTAAATAAAGCTTCGAGCGTCTGAAATAAAATAAGAGCTTGATTTTCTCCTAGAACATCATTCGTAAGCTAATATTAGGGAACATTGAAAAAAAACTTGAGCAGTTGCGTTCGGATAGGAGAAAATACCGTTTTCGTTTTGGCCCAAATAAACTCGAGCGTCTGAAATAAATAAATCGGCAGTTTTTCTCCTAGAACATCGATTCGCCAAGCTATTATTAGGGAACATTGAAAAAAAAAAACTTCGAGCGGATTGCGTTCGGATAGGAGAAAATGCCGTTCTCGTTTGGTAGTGCTTCGAGCGTCTGAAATAAAATAAAATCGCTTGATTTTCTCCTAGAACATCATTCTTAAGCTAATGCAGAACGTTGAAAGAAAAAAAAGCTTCGAGCAGTTGCGTTGGGATAGGAAAAAAATACCGTTTCGTTTTGGCTAAATAAACTTCAGCGTCTGAGGAAATAAAAATAGAATCAACGATTTTTCTCCTAGAACATCATTCGTAAGCTATTATTAAGGAACATTGAAAAAAAACTCGAGCGGATTGCGTTCAGTGGAGAAAAATGTAGTTTCTCGTTTGAAGCCCAAATAAGCTTCGACGTCTGAAATAAAATAGAATCGCTTGATTACCCTAGAAACATCATTAAATAGCTAATACTAGGGAACATTGAAAAAAAAACTTCAGCGGATTGCGTTCGGATAGGAGAAAAATACCGTTTTTCGTTTAGCTAATAAACTGAGCGTCTGAAATAAAATAGAATCGACGATTTTCTCCTAGAGCGTCATTAATGGCGCAATATTAGAGGCATTGAAAAAAAAACTTCGAGCAGTTGCGTTCGGATAGGAAGAAAAATCTGGATTTTACCGTTTAGACTAAATAAACTCGAGCACGTCTGAAATAAATAGAAGATAAGCAGTTTTTCTCCTGGGAACACATCATTAAGTAAAAAATTGTAATGGGGAACGTTGAAAAAAAAGCTCGAGCAGTTGCGTTGGATAGGGAAAAAATGCCGTTTTCTGGTTGGTACAAATAAATTTCGAGCGTCTGAAATAAAATAGAATCGCTTGATTTTCTCCTAGAACATCATTAAATAGCTAATATTAGGGAACAGTGAAAAAATCGAGCAGTTGCGTTCGGATAGGAGAAAATACCGTTTTCTCGTTTGGGCTTAAATAAACTGAAACGTCTGAGAAATAAAATAGAATAAGCGATTTTTCTCCTAGAACATCATTCTTAAGCTAATATTAGGGAACATTGAAAAAAAACTCGAGGCAGTTGCGTTCGGATAGGAGAAAAAATCTGGATTTTACCGTTTGGGCTAAATAAACTCGAACGTACGAACTAAAATAGAATCGCTTGATTTTATAGAACATCATTTTTAAGCTAATATTAGGGGAACATTGAAAAAAAACTCGAACGGATTGCGTTCGGATAGGAGAAAATACCGTTTTCGTTTTGGCTAATCAAACTCAGGCGTCTGAAATAAATAGAATCGCTTGATTTTCGTAGAGAGCATCATTCGTAACCTAATATTAAGGGGAACATTGAAAAAAAAAAAAAAAAAACTTCGAGCGGATTGCGTTCGGATAGGAAAAATGCCGTTTTCGTTTGAGCCCAAATAAACTCAGAGCGTCACGAAATAAAATAGAATAAAGCAGTTTTCTCCCTGGGAACATCATTAAAGTAAAAGCTAATATTAGGGAACATTGAAAAGCTGTTGGATTGCGTTCGTATAGGAGAAATCTTAGTTTTTCGTTTGGCCCAAATAAGCTTGAGCGTCTGAGAGTAAAATAAGATAAGCGTTTTCTCTAGAGACATCGTTCGTAGCTATCAGGAACATTGAAAAAAAAAAACTTCGAGCAGTTCGCGTTCGGATAGGAAAAATGCCGTTCTCGTTTAGCCCCAAATAAACTAGAGCGTCTGAAATAAAAATAGAATCGCTTGATTTTCTCCTAGAGCATCATTAAATAGCTATTATTAGGGAACATTGAAAAAAAGCTTCGAGCAGTTCGCGTTCGGATAGGAGAAAAATGCCGTTTTCGTTTGGGCCCAAATAAACTCGAGCGTCTGAAATAAAATAGAATAAGCTTGATTTTCTCCCTAGAACGTGCCAGCTAATATTAAAGAACATTGAAAAAAAAACTCGAGGCAACGAGATTGCTGCGTTCGGGATAGGAGAAAATACCGTTTTCTCGTTTGGGCCCCAAATAAACTTCGAGCGTCTGAAATAAAATAGAATCACCCAGTTTTCTCCTAAAGACATAATTCATCAGCTAATATTAGGGAACATTGAAAAAAACTTCGAGCAGTTAGTTGGATAGGAAAAATCGTTTTACCGTTTGGCGGAAATAAAGCTGAGCGTCACTGAGGAAATAAAATAGAATCGCTTGATTTTCTCCTAGAGCATCGATAAGTAAGCTAATATTAGAGACATTGAAAAAAAACTTCGAGCAGTTGCGTTCGGATAGGAGAAAAATGCATTTTCGTTTAGCTAAATAAACTTCGAGCACGTCTGAGGAAATAAAATAGAATAAACGATTTTCTCCTAGAACATCATTAATATAAGCTATTATTAAGAACATTGAAAAAAACTTCGAGCAGTTAGATTCGGATAGGAGAAAAATGCAGTTTTCTCGTTTGGGCTAAATAAACTGGAAACGTCTGAAATAAAAATAGAAGATAAACTTGATTTTTCTCCTAGAACATCATTCGTAAGCTAATACTAGGGAACGATGAAAAAACTTCCGAGCAGTTGCGTTCGGATAAGGCATAAAAATACCGTTTTCTCGTTTTGGCCAAATAAACTTCGAGCGTCTGAAATAAAATAGAATAAACGATTTTTCTCCTAGAACATCATTAGTAAGCTAATATTAGGGGAACATTGAAAAAAAACTCGAGCAGTTCGTTCGGGATAGGAAAATACGTTTTTACGTTTGGGCTAAATAAACTTCGAGCGTCTGAAATAAAATAGAGTAACCCATTTTCTCACCAGAAACGTCATTCGTAAGCTAATATTAGGGAACATTGAAAAAAAACTTCGAGCAGTTGCGTTCGGATAGGAGAAAAATGCCGTTTTCTCGTTTGGGCTAAATAAACTCGAGCGTCTGAGGAAATAAAATAGAGATAAACGATTTTCTCCACAGAACATCATTAAGCTAATATTAGGGGAACATTGAAAAAAAAACTTGAACGGATTGCGTTCGGATAGGAGAAAAATGCCGTTTTCTCGTTTCGGCCCAAATAACTTCCAGGCGTCTGAAATAAATAGAATAAAGCGATTTTCTCCTAGAACATCATTCGTAAGCTATTATTAGGGAACATTGAAAAAAAGCTTCGAAGACGGATTGCGTTCGGATAGGAGAAAAATGCCGTTTCTCGTTTGGGCTAAATAAACTTCGAGCGTCTGAAATAAAATAGAATAAAGCAGTTTTCTCCTAGAACATCATTCTTAAAGCTAATATTAAGGGAACATTGAAAAAAAAACTCGAGCAGTTGCGTTCGGATAGGAAAAAATCACCGTTCTCGTTTTGGCCCAAATAAGCTTCGAGCGTCTGAAATAAATAGAATCAGCAGTTTTCTCCTAGAACATCGTTAAATAGCTATTATTAGGGAACGATGAAACTTCGAGCAGTTGGATTCAGGATGGGAAAAAATATCGTTTTCGTTTGGGCTAATCTTTTCGAGCATCTGTGAAATAAAATAAAATCGCTTGATTTTCTCCTAGAACATCATTCGTAAGCTAATCATAGGGAACATTGAAAAAAACTCGAGACGGATTGCGTTCGGGATAGGAAAAATACCGTTTTCGTTTGGCCCCAAATAAACGAGCGTCTGAAATAAAATAGAATAAACGATTTTCTCTAGAACATCGATCGTAAGCTAATATTAAGGGAACAACGAAAAAAAAGTCGAACAGATTGCGTTCGGATAGGAGAAAATGCCGTTTTCTCGTTTCGGCCCAAATAAAAAGCTCGAGCGTCTGAAATAAAAATAGAATCATTTTGATTTTCTCATTGAACATCATTTGTAAGCTAATAATAGGGGAACATTGAAAAAAAAACTTCAAACGGATTGCGTTCGGATAGGAGAAATTGCCGTTTTCTCGTTGGGCCCAAATAAACTGACGTCTGAGAAATAAAATAGATAAACATGATTTTCTCCTAGAACATCATTCGTAAGCTAATAATGGGAACATTGAAAAAAAAAAAAGCTTCGAGCAGTTGCGTTCGGATAGGAGAAAATGCCGTTTTCTCGTTTGGGCCCAAATAAACTCGAACGTACGAACTAAAATAGAATCGCTTGATTTTCTCCTAGAACATCATTCGTAAGCTAATATTAGGGGAACATTGAAAAAAAAACTTCGAGCAGTTGCGTTCGTATAGGAGAAAAAATACGTTTTCTCGTTTTAGGCCCCAAATAACTCAGGCGTCTGAAATAAAATAGAATCGCTTGATTTTCTCCTAGAGCATCATTCTTAAAAGCTAATATTAGGGAACATTGAAAAAAAAAAAGCTTCGAGCAGTTGCGTTCGGATAGGAGAAAATGCCGTTTTTCGTTTGGGCCCCAAATAAACTTCGAGCGTCTGAAATAAAATAGAATCGAACGATTTGCTCCTGAACATTCTTAAGCTAATATTAGAACATTGAAAAAAAACCAGGCAGTTCGCGTTCGGATAGGAAAATACGGATTTACCGTTTGGCTGAAATGTGGAGGGGAGCATTGAAAAAAACTCGGAAGCAGTTGCGTTCGGATAGGAAAATGCCGTTTTCGTTTGGAGCTAAATAAACTCGAGCGTACGAGAAATAAAATAGAATGGCAGTTTTCTCCTAGAACATCATTCGTAAGCTATGTGGGGAACGATGAAAAAACTTCGAACGGTTCGTTATTATAAAGGAAAATGCGTTTCGTTTTGTAGCCCAAATAAGCTGAGCAATCTGAAATAAAATAAATCGGCTTGATTTTCTAGAGCATCGTTCGTAAGCTAATATTAGAGGGCATTGAAAAAAACTTCGAGCGGATTGCGTTCGGATGGGAAAAATGTTTCTCGTTTTGGCTAAATAAACTTCGAGCGTCTGAAATAAATAGAATCGCTTGATTTTCTCCTAGAGCATCGATTCGTAAGCTATTATTAGGGAACATTGAAAAAAACTCGAGCAGTTGCGTTCGGATGGAAAAATACCGTTTTCTCGGTTTGACTAAATAAACTCGAGCGTCTGAAATAATGAATCGCTTGATTTTCTCCTAGAACATCATTCTTCGTAATATTAAGGGAACATTGAAAAAAAAAACTTCGAGCAGTTAGCGTTCGGATAGGAGAAAATGCGTTTACCGTTTGACTAAATAAGCTTCGAGCGTCTGGTAAATAGAATCGCGATTTTCTCCTGAAACGTCATTAAGTAAGCTAATATTAAGGAACATTGAAAAAAACTCGAGCAGTTGCGTTCGGATAGGAGAAAATGCGTTTTCGTTTTGGCCCAAATAAACTTCGAGCGTCTGAAATAAAATAGAATAAACGATTTCTCCTGGAAACGTCGGTTTTGGTGAAAAGCTAATATTAGAACGATGAAAAAAACTTCGAGCAGTTAACGTTCGGATACAGGAAAATCGTTTTCGTTTTATTTAAATAAACTTCGAGCGTCACGAAATAAAATAGAATAAACGATTTTCTCCTGAACATCGATGCGTATAAGCTATTATTAGGGTACGAGGAAGCTGAAAAAAAACTTCGAGCGGATTGCGTTGGGATAGGAGCATCTGGTTCGTTTGGACTAAATAAGCTGAGCGTCTGAAATAAAATAGAATCGCTTGATTTTCTCCTGAAACGTCATTAAGTAGCTATCTTGGGAGCGTTGAAAAAAAACTTCCGAGCAGTTGCGTTCGGATAGGAGAAAATACCCGTTTCGTTTAGCTAAATAAACTGAGCGTCTGAAATAAAATAGAATCGGCGATTTTCTCTAGAGCGTCATTAAATAGCTAATATTAGGGAACATTGAAAAAAAACTTCGAGCAGTTGCGTTCGGATAGGAGAAAAATGCCGTTTTCGTTTGGGCTAAATCGCTTCGAGCGTCTGAGAAATAAAATAGAATCGCTTGATTTTCTCCCAGAACATCAATCTTAAGCTAATATTAAGGGAACAATGAAAAAAAACTCGAATGGATTGCGTTCGGATAGGAGAAAATGCCAGTTTTCGTTTTGTAAATCGCTTCGAGCGTCTGAAATAAAATAGAAGATAAGCAGTTTTCTCATAGAGCATCATTCGTAACCTAATATTAGGGGAACGTGAAAAAAAAGCTTCGAGCAGTTCGCGTTCGGATAGGAAAAATGCCATTTTCGTTTGAGTAAATAAACTCGGGCGTCTGACAAATAGAATCGGCAGTTTTTCTCCTAGAACATCATTAGTAACCTATTAGGGAACATTGAAAAAAAAAAAACTCGAGCGGACTAGTTCGGATAGGAGAAAATACCCGTTTCTCGTTTTGGCTAAATAAGCTTCGAGCGTCTGAAATAAAAATAGAATCGCAGTTTTCTCCTAGAACATCATTAAATGAAGTAATATTAGGGAACATTGAAAAAACTTCGAGCAGTTGCGTTGGATGGAAAAATGGATTTTCTCGTTTAGACTAAATAAACTCGGAAACGTCTGAAATAAAATAGAATCGGCAGTTTTCCTCCTAGAACATCATTCGTAACCTAATAATAGGGGAACATTAGAAAAAAAACTCGAGAGCGGATTGCGTTCGGATAGGAAAAAATACCATTTCGTTTAAAATAAATAAGCTTCAAAACGTCTGAAATAAAATGAATAAAGCTTGATTTTCTCCTAGAACATCATTCGTAACCTAATATTAGGGGAACATTGAAAAAAACTTCGAAACAGTTCGTTCGGATAGGAAGAAAAATACCGTTTCGTTTGGGCCCAAATAAACTTCGAGCGTCTGAAATAAAATAGAATGCAGCAGTTTCTCCTAGAACATCATTAAGCCAAGCTAATATTAGAGGCGTTGAAAAAAACTTCGAGCAGTTGCGTTGGATAGGAGAAAAATACCGTTTCGTTTGGCCCAAATAAACTCGGGCGTCTGAGGAAATAAAATAGAATGGCAGTTTTCTCATAGAACATCATTAAGTAACCTAATATTAAAGGGAACATTGAAAAAAAAAACTTCGAGCAAGTTGCGTTTGGATAGGAGAAAATGCGTTTTACCGTTTGAATTTAAATAAACTTCGAACGTCACAATAAAATAGAATAAACGATTTTCTCCTAGAACATCATTAAATAATCTAATATGAGAACATTGAAAAAAAACTCAAAAGCAGTTACGTTCCGGATAAAGGAGAAAATACAGTTTCGTTTAGCCAAATAAACTGTAAATAAATAGAATAAACGATTTTCTCCTAGAACATCATTCTTAAGCTAATATTAGGGGTGAAAAAAAAAACTTCAGCGGCAAGTTAACGTTGGATGGGAGAAAATACCGTTTTCGTTTGGGCTAAATAAACTCGACGTCTGAAATAAAATAGAATCGCTTGATTTTCTCCTAGAACATCATTCATAAGCTAATGGGGGAACGTTGAAAAAAAAAAACTCGAGCAGTTAACGTTCGATAGGAGAAAATGCCGTTTTCGTTTTAGCTAAATAAACTTCGAGCGTCTGAGAAATAAAATAGAATCGCTTGATTTTCGTAGAACATCATTCGTAACCTAATATTAGGGAACATTGAAAAAAACTTCGAGCAGTTGCGTTCGGATAGGAGAAAAAATAGTTTTCTCGTTTGGGCCCCAAATAAACTTCAGGCGTCTGAAATAAAATGAAGATAAACGATTTTCTCCTAGAACATCATTCTTAAGCTAATAATAGGGAACATTGAAAAAAAAACTCGAGCAGTTAACGTTCGGATAGGAAAATGCCGTTTTCGTTTTGGCTAAATGACTCGACGTCACGAAATAAAATAAAGATAAACGATTTTCTCGTAGAACATCATTCGTAACCTAATATTAGGGAACATTGAAAAAAAACTTCGAAACGGATTGCGTTCGGATAGGAAGAAAAAATGCCGTTTTTCTCGTTTGGGCTAAATAAACTTCAGACGTCTGAAATAAAATAGAATGCGGCTTGATTTTCTCTGAGAACATCATTCGTAAGCTAATATTAGGGAACATTGAAAAAAAACTCGAGCAGTTAGTTCGGGATAGGAGAAAAAAATGCGTTTTTCTGTTGGGCTAAATAACTCCAGACGTCTGAAATAAAATAGAGATAAACGATTTTCTCCTAGAACATCATTCTTAAGCTAATATTAGGGAACATTGAGAAAAAAAAAACTCGAGCAGTTGCGTTCGGATAGGAGAAAAATGCGTTTTCTCGTTTGGGCCTAAATAAACTCGAACGTATGAACTAAAATAGAATCGTTTGATTTTCTCCTAGAACATCATTCTTAAGCTAATATTAGGGAACATTGAAAAAACTTCGAGCAGTTGCGTTCGGATAGGAAAAAATGCCGTTTCGTTTGAGCTAAATATTTCGAACGTCTGAGGAAATAAAATAAAGATGGCTTGATTTTTCTCCTAAGAACATCATTCGTAAAAGTAATAATGGGGAACATTGAAAAAACTTCGACAGTTGCGTTCGTATAGGAATCTTAGTTTTCATTTTGTAAATAAACTCGAGCGTCTGAAATAAATAGAATCGCTTGATTTTCTCCTAGAACATCATTCGTAAAAGCTAATATTAGGGAACATTGAAAAAAAGCTTCGAGCGGATTGCGTTGAGGATAGGAGAAAAATACCGTTTTTCGTTTGGCCCAAATAAGCTCGAGCGTCACAAATAAAATAGAATCGACGATTTTCTCCTAGAACATCGTTAAGTAAGCTAATTATTAGGGAACATTGAAAAAAAACTTCGAGCGGATTGCGTTCGGATAGGAAAATGCGTTTTCGTTTGGGCTAAATAAACTCGAGCGTCTGTGAAATAAAATAGAATCGCTTGATTTTCTCCTAGAACATCATTCTTAAAGCTAATATTAGGGAACATTGAAAAAAAACTTCGAGGCAGTTGCGTTCGGATAGGAGAAAAAGCTGTTTTCTCGTTTCGGCCCAAATAAACTCGAGCGTCTGAAATAAAATAGAATCAACGTTTTCTCCTAGAACATCATTCGTAAGCTAATAATAGGGAACATTAGAAAAAAAAACTTCAGGCAGTTGCGTTCGGATAGAAAATACCGTTTTCTCGTTTATTCGTCATAAACTTCGAGCGTCTGAAATAAAATAGAATCGCTTGATTTTTCTCCTAGAACATCATTAAAGTAACCTAATATTAGGGAACATTGAAAAAAAACTTCGAGCAGTTGCGTTCGGATAGGAGAAAAATACGTTTTCGTTTGTGAATAAACTCAGAACGTCTGAGAAATAAAATAGAATCAACGATTTTCTCCTAGAACATCATTCGTAAGCTATTATTAGGGAACGGTGAAAAAAAACTTCAGGCAGTTAGCGTTCGGATAGGAGAAAATACGGATTTTCTCGTTTAGACTAATAAGCTTCCGAGCGGTCTGAGAAATAAAATAGAATCGCTTGATTTTCTCCTAGAACACATCGTTCGTGAAAGCTAATACTAGGGAACATTGAAAAAAAAGCTTCGAGCAGTTGCGTTCGGATAGGAAAATGCCGTTTTCGTTTTGGCCCCAAAATAAGCTTCGAACGTCTGAGAAATAAAATAGAATCGCTTGATTTTCTCCTAGAACTTATCATTCGTAAGCTAATATTAGGGAACATTGAAAAAAACTTCGAGCGGATTGCGTTCGGATAGGAGAAAAATGCCGTTTCGTTTGGGCTAAATAAACTCGAGCGTCTGAAATAAAATAGAATCGTTTGATTTTCTCCTAGAACATCATTCTTAAGCTATTAGAGGCGATTGAAAAAAAACTTCGAGCAGTTGCGCGTTCGGATAGGAAAAATGCCGTTTCGTTTTGGCCCAAATAAACTTCGAGCGTCTGAAATAAAATAGAATCGCTTGATTTTCTCATAGAACATCATTCGTAACCTAATATTAGGGAGCGTTGAAAAAAAAACCGAGCAGTTGCGTTCGGATAGGAAAATACCATTTTCTGGTTTAGACTAAATAAATTTCGAGCGTCTGAAATAAAATAGAATAAACGATTTTTTCTCCTAGAACATCATTCGTAACCTAATGATAAGGGAACATTGAAAAAAAAAAACTTCGAGCGGATTGCGTTCGGATAGGGAGAAAAATGCCGTTTTTCTCGTTTTGGCCCAAATCGCTTCGAGCGTCTGAAATAAAATAGAATCAACTTGATTTTCTCCTAGAGCATCATTCGTAACCTAATATGGGGAACATTGAAAAAAACTCGAGCAGTTGCGTTCGGATAGGAGAAAATGCCGTTTTCGTTTTGGCCCAAATAAACTTCGAGCGATCTGAAATAAAATGATCGCTTGATTTTCTCCTAGAGCGTCATTAAGTAAGCTAATGGGGAACATTGAAAAAAACTTCGAGCAGTTAGGTCGGATAGGAAAAAATACCGTTTCGTTTAGGCCCAAATAAACTCGAGCGTCTGAAATAAAATAGAATGCAGCAGTTTTCTCCTAGAGCATCGTTCGTAGCTAATACTTAGGGAACATTGAAAAAAGCTTCGAGCAGTTGCGTTCGGATAGGAGAAAAAATACCGTTTTCTCGTTTTGGCCCAAATAAACTCGAGCGTCTGAAATAAAATAGAATGTGATTTTCTCCTAGAACATCATTCGTAAGCTAATATTAGGGAACATTGAAAAAAAAAACTTCGAGCAGTTGCGTTCGGATAAGGAGAAAAAATACCCGTTTTCTCGTTTGGGCCCAAAATCGCTTCGAGCACGTCACAAAGAAATAAAATAAAGATAAACGATTTTCTCCTAGAACATCATTCTTAAAAGCTAATAGGGAACGATGAAAAAAAAACTTCGAGCGGATTGCGTTAGAGTAGGAGAAAAATATAGTTTTCGTTTGGCTAAATAAACTCGACGTCTGAGGCAAATAGAATCGGCCGGTTTCTCATGAACATCGTCGTAACCTAATAATGGGGAACATTAGAAAAAACTTCCAGGCAGTTAGCGTTCGGATAGGAAAAATGCCATTTCTCGTTTGGGCCAAATAAACTTCGAGCGTCACGAGAAATAAAATAGAGATAAACGATTTTCTCCTAGAACATCATTATTAACCTAATATTAGAACATTGAAAAAACTTCGAGCAGTTGCGTTCGGATAGGAAGAAAATACGTTTTTCGTTTTGGCCCCAAATATTTCGAGCGTCACGAAATAAAAATAAGATAAACGATTTTCTCCTAGAACATCATTAAGTAAGCTATTATTAGGGAACATTGAAAAAAACTTCGAGCAGTTGCGTTCGGATAGGAAAATCGTTTTCTCGTTTGGGCCCAAATGCTTCGAGCGTCTGAAATAAAATAGAATCGCTTGATTTTCTCCTAGAACATCATTCTTAAGCTAATATTAGGGAACGGTAGAAAAAAAAACCGAGCAGTTGCGTTCGGATAGGAGAAAATGCCGTTTTCGTTTTGGCTAAATAAATTTCGACGTCACGAAATAAAATAGAATCGGCTTGATTTTCTCATAGAACTCGTTCGTAACCCTAATATTAGGGGAACATTGAAAAAAAAACTTCGAGCAGTTAACGTTCGGATAAGGGCAG
>JADFUC010000049.1:0-80939 GCA_019722365.1 Lithospermum erythrorhizon
CTCAGTACTTCGTTCAGTTACATGTGCTAATTGCATCACAAATTACCTGAGTGAAACTCTTCATTCAAATCATGGACCCTGCTGATGAAGACAGATTTGATTTCGACCCTCTTGATACGACGAAAATCTGGCCTGAAAACATCATTCCTCTGCAGCCTGTGGGGAGGTTGGTGTTGAACAAGAACATTGACAATTTCTTTGCAGAGAATGAAATGCTTGCATTCAATCCTGCTTTTGTTGTTCCTGGAATTTACTACTCCAATGATAAGATGCTCCAGTGCCGTACCTTTGCCTATGGTGACACACAGAGGCATCGTCTTGGCCCCAACTATCTGCAACTCCCTGCTAATGCTCCTAAATGTGCTCATCACAACAACCACTATGATGGTTTTATGAATACCATGCATAGGGATGAGGAGGTACATTTAAATAGATTTTTCGATCTTGGTTCGTTTTAGATGTTTACGTATGATATATACGCAGAATTAACAGTTTTTTTTGTGTGTATTTGATGTTCTTCTAGGTTGATTACTTCCCTTCAAGGTATGATTCCGTTCGCAACGCAGAGAGACACCCAATTCCCAACCACATTATTACTGGAAGGCGTGAGAAGGTGAGTTTTGCTTATAAGTTTAGTCTTGAAAATCCAAAACGTCTATTATTTCGAATTAGAAATAAAGTTAGGTGCCATCATTTATGGGACATTTTGTTGGATTTGTTTTGCAGACTGTGATTGAGAAGACAAATGACTTCAAGCAGCCTGGAGATAGATACAGATCTTTTGATCCAGAAAGGTATTTCACCAGGCAACTACATATTTTCTTGATAATTAACCTAGTCCTATGTCTTGTTTTACAAGGAGAACGTTTCAATTTCTTACAGGCAAGAGAGGTTCATTAACAGATGGGTTGAGGCTTTGTCAGATCCAAAACTGACCCATGAAATCCGCAGCATTTGGATTACATGGCTCTCTCAGGTACGCCAAACTTTAAACATAAGAACCTAATTCAAAATCGACAAAATAGCTTTCAACTTTAACTCGAAAATTAGTACTCCAAATATTCTTAAGTTAACATTAATTTGTAATTATGCTTACTAATTCTATTTTTGTTTTTATAGGCTGATCAATCCCTTGGTCGTAAGGTGGCTTCCCGTTTGAATGTGAAGCCTACAATGTGAAGATAGTAACATGAAAATGGATATTATGAACATGTCGTGTTTGGCTGGTTGTAATACACCTATGTGGCTACTCTCCTTTGTATTATTTCCAAATCTAATAAACTTGTAATGATGTTTGTGACAAAATTTCCTAAAATATTGTACTGTATTAAAATTTTACAATATTCCTTTATAGACTAGTAAAAATGTACGTGCAAATAAAGTAATTAATTATTTACATAAATTTATAAATTATACTTTTGATTTATATTATAATTTATTTTATTCATAGTATATGATTTAACATAATTTTAATAATAGATTTAAAAATAAATAAAGTTTAATAAAAAAAATGCCTGCGCTATGTTATTTTATTTATTGTTAGAAAATGTCGTTTACCGATTGATTAGTAATATAAATTGTGTAATTACTCTTTATTGATTTTATTTTATGTATTCGTTTTAACATATTTTAATTGATGATTATGTACCGAAATATTTGCTTGTGGCGAATAACGTCAAGATTTTATTATGGGATTACTGCTTAATTTTTAAGCCATAAAATAGCGATAGGCCAGAAATTAAATGTCCATGTGAAATAATTTAAAATGAATGTGATTAAAAATCGAGGAATAAAAGATGGCATCACTCTGCTTAAAAAGTATATCTTGTCTGATGAATTTTTTAATAAAAAGTGGCCTCAATAGTGTATAAGTGATTAATAATACAATAATTGATATGAATTTTTTTAAAATTTTGACATAAATATGGCTTTTAATATAAAAGGTCCTTCACTTGAATTCGAATGGAAAATTTGAAGGTGGAATTTATACGTGAATGTTCGTCGATGAGGTGGAATATATACCTATAATATACATATGTTACATGCATGTATTTTAAGGCCCATAATATCGATTAATTATATTTCGTATAGAGTGAAAAGCCCAATATAAGTATTATTGTAACGTATGCTATTATTTAGTTCTTAATCGATGATATTAAATAGTGAATTTTTTTAATTTCGCTTTCGTATATTGAATTGACCTACAGTAATTATTGCATACATAGTTTATAGATGAAGATATTTTTATTTAAAGCCATAAAATTAGCATGTTATATACGTTATAATAAAAAAATTAAATTTATGAATAAAATATCAAATATATTCTTTCATACATCTTAAATGATTGTCATAACTGATTTAAGTGTTCAAATAAAATGACTTTTACCCTTTAATTTATAAACATAATTTTGATTTGAATAAAATTTAATATCGATATTAAAATGCGTTAGAAATATTATAATTTGATAATTTTACAAGATATTATCTGACAAAATAAAAAATATTTGAATTTAACATTTAATATGTCAAACATCTAATTTAAATATTGACAATCTATTGGGGATTGAGGGAGTCTTAGATATGTATCTTGACACTTTTTTAATTTCAATTGTTGAATTATATAGTTAAATGTGTCTGAAATATCGCAATAATTTAGATATATATTCTTTGATAGTAATATATTTTGGAATGAAAAAAATTATTTTTTAGATTTATAATTGAATAATTATCATCTAAAAAAAATTTTAGTATGGAGTAAGCCCAATAAGGAAACTTTATTTGAAACTTAATGATAATGATAGAATGATAATTAATATATATAGACTTCTTAGGAAGTACCGAAATAAATGTTTGAGAGCATTAGAAGCTTTGAGCTTTGGGATTACATCACGATATTATTGTCCTGTTGAAATTGTCGCATTGAAGACGAACGATAAACTCTGGATGCTATTAGTATATAAATACATTATATTTTATATTTTAGAGATCGGATGTGTTATGAGGCCATATTTTTTAATACATTTTTAGAGAGAAGAAATAAGTATCTTTTTATAATATATATATATATTAATTTTATTATTAGTGTGTCGCTTTTAATCATGAAGTGTAATTTAATAATTAATAAGTATGAAAAGGAAAAAAACCTGATTAATGACTTTTATAAGTAAGAGGATTATTCTTCATGGTAAGTAAATATCACTATCATTAACATATATAAAAGTGTGAATAATAGATATGTTTCTTCTGTTTATTCCCTTTTCATATTATTAATTATTAAATTACCATTCTCTCTAAAAATCAAAAAGTTAAGCAAAAAAATAATCTTTTTAATTAATAATTCCACCTCTTAATTGATAAGCATTGAGTTAATAAATTAACTTCTTCTTTCAGGTATATAATAATAATATGTTTTATGTAGACCTATTGTTATTATTATTATAATATCTGTTAGTTAAATAATCATATATTTTTATGTAGAATTATTATTATTATTATAAATATTATTATTATTACTATTATATTATTATTATTATTGTTATTTAATTCCCAGCGTATATGAATTTTATATATTGAGATCACATGAAATTTAAATTATCTTTATAAATGCATCACCCAGATTTAAGCAGAGCGTAAGCGAAATGGTCGATGATCACAATTGATATTTAAATTATCTTTATAAATAAATGCGATTTGAATTATACCGATGTCGATTAAATTGATATATTTAGTCGGATGACATCAGGTGTTAAATTGAACACATATCTTTACATGGACATCTCAACTTGGTATAGTTGATTTATACTTTCTTCCAATCGTGATTACAAATGTCACCTTCATGGATATGATTACAAATGTCACATTCGTGAATATTTGACACAATTTACTACTTACAAATTAATATGTAGCATATCTTTATATCATTTTTAATTAGAATTATTGTTTATTATTATTATTACTTCTTATTATTAATTCTTCTTTCAGATAAATAGATGTTAACTAATAATTATAGTTTGAGTTAACAAATATTGATGAAATCATATAAAATTATTAGGATTTTCAGTAATTATTTTAATTTGTTAAATTATGCAAAGAATTGAGCATAGTGAATATGTTTGACATGCTTGAAGTATGGTAGCAAATTTCTTCGTTCTCTTACAGCTTTTATGTGGTAAAATCATAAAATAAAGCATCTGAGTGGAATCACAGGATCGTTTTCCTTAATATTATCATTATAGATAAATGTTCACTTGTTAGTTGATGGAAGTAATCGAGGTATGAAACATGTTAATATGATTAATGTGACATGTAAAGGGTATTTTATGTCATGATTGGAGGAAGAGATGAGATGTTTATATTGAAAATCTTTTATCTTTTAAAACTAATTATCTATTTCTCAAGTATAATTGTATTTGATTGATTATTATTCGAATCATGTAATTTTGGATGTTAATATTATATTACTAATGTTTTACTAAAAAAATATTATTACATACACGATTGATATATATTATTTAACTTTATAAAACCTTATTATTTTTGTTGAATATGTGTTAATAATTTAATTAATATTACTAATAAAATTATACTATTATCCATAAAAAGTAACCCGGTTATGCTATAAAATTGACACACTAATGATCTTTAAAAAAAATATTTATTGTGCTTTATAAATTGACACTAATGATCTTTAAAAAAAAAAATTAATAAATCGTATTTTATCGTAATTTTAAATGCTATATTTAAAAGAGTTGTCGTGGCCAAAAGTATCACTTAAAAAATAAAAATATTAATTTAAAGAAAATCAAAAGTGTAATTTTTACACAATTTTAAATGATTTCAAAAGCAATAAAAATGCTCGAATATTTGATAAATCGATTTAAGTATGGAGTATTATCGCGCGTCTCGCTTTCTTAATAAATAAAAATATTTGAAAAGCGTCATAAACAACCATTTACTTCAATATTGATAGAGTCATGCATCACACAAAAGCAACTTAATAAATGAAAAAACCCATATAAGATAAAATAGAAACATGTTGATAATAGAATTCCAATAAACATGTTGATAATAGGATTCAATAATACATTTCGATTGGAGTAATTTATGTGAAGTTAAAATCTAAAAGTAAAATTAGATGATTGGATGAATATGGATGAACAGATGAGATAAAATACTGTATTACTTGTCAAGATGAATTACAAGACATATTAATGTGAATATAACTAAAATTAGATTCACCTTCATTTACATCAATTATAAGATAATAAAACATAATATGTTTAGATAACATTGTAAGGTATGAAGTTATTCAAAACATCACGTCTACATGTAGAATGCGTTAAATCGCGCCGAGTCTAATAAGATGGTTTTTTTAATATGTCATTTGATGGATTCTCTAATAAATCTTGTAAAGATTTATATCAAACATGTGAGAAATGTTCATGAATAATTATAATAATAAACTGATAAATTTACACCTTATACTATCATATGATTGAATTATACATTCCCGAATAAACTATAATGATACATCGCAACTTAGCCCCAAACTTTGAGGTATGTCAAGTCTGAATAACAGTAGAACAAGTTGTCCCAACTTATTCAACAAATGACTTCAAATTCTTATCAGAAGATCCACCATCTTTCAATGCTTCTCTTGCCAATTCTTTCCATTTCTGAGCATTTCCCCTGTATTCTCCCCCCCTCTCTCCCCCATCCATCACAATCTCAATACATCTTATTATCTCATCACTCTCAACTATGCCATCATCCTTAGCTCTCACCCTCACTCCAGTCTTCCACACATCTTCAAGAAGCTTTGCATTGGTCTTTTGATCAGTCCATTGAGGAAAAGCCACAACTGGAACCCCACAAACAATACTTTCGAGCGTCGAATTCCATCCACAATGTGTTATAAAACACCCCAAAGATGGATGTGCCAAAACTTCAAGCTGTGAACACCATGGAACTATTTTCCCTTGTTTTTCCAATTCTTCAATAAAACAACTCAATTTTTCATCTGTTTCCTCTGTTTTCTCTATTTCCTCTGTTTTCTCTGTTTCCTCTGTTTTCTTTGTTTTATCTTCTTCTTTTTTCCTAATGACCCACAAGAATGGTCTCCCAGTTTCTAACAACCCTTTTGCTATTTCCTCCATTTGATTCTTTGGCAAATCCAATATACTTCCAAATGATATATACACAACAGAGGATTGAGGTTTTGAGTTCAACCATTCGATATAATCATTCGACTTCTCAAAGAGATCACCTCCAAATGAAGTGTCTGAAGGGTCCTTTCCATCCAAGAAAGCTGAAGGGACCAAGGGTCCAACGGCAATCAAATTATATTTCTCAATAGCCTTGAGTGCTTCAGGCTCCAGTGTGTCAAAAGTGTTGACAAGTATCTTTGGCTCTGTTTCTTCATCCAGAGCATCTAATTGCTCCTTGAATAAATCAAGAATTGCATTGTAAATTGATGAACCGAAAAATGATGGAAGATCATTGCTTGAAAGCAAAGGTAAACCACCAGGTAATTGAATAGACCAATTAGGATCAGAGACATTCTTGGAAATTTCATCCTCATACCCATTGTAGTAGAAATAATAAATATCCAAAATTGAGGCGGGTTGAATCCATAACAAGGCGGATGACACGTGGCATTCACGCGCTACCTCAACTGCCCATGGGAGGAGGAGAGTATACACGATTCGCGATATCCGGTTGTTCATACTCTCCGCCTCCTATTAGAACACCCTGATGACTTTTTTTGTATAATTTCTTTCCAGGCTTTAGACCTCTACTTTCATCTCTGAAATGTACTTTTAATCTCAACTTTTGCACTATCAGATGAATATGATCTTCTGTATCCATCGTCGTAGCCATCCGAGAAAGAGACCAAGTTCAAGCCCTCCATGGGTTGTGTGCCTTTCATGGACTTAGTAATACGCCTGTGGGCGAAAAGGGTGGTGGCGGGCATTTGGCCCGAACGCCCATTCGGACGAGTCGTTTAGCAGGTGGAGGCAAGTTGATGTGGCCTTGTGCTGCAAATGTTACCAAAGAACATGGTAATGTTTAGCCATGGATGGAACAATTTGGAGTGGTGGTTCTTGCACCAATTGGTTAGCCATGCAGATACTTAAAAACGAACGTTGTCTAACCTTAAATCTGTAGTAGTGAATGAGGTTCGAAAAATGAATGTTATATAAGCTTAAATCTGTAGTAGTGAATGAGGTTTGCTAGATGATTTTGTTTGTAAGAATGTTGTAAGATATGATTGTGGTTATGGGATGAAGATTTGAGTATTGGTATATATTGAGTGGAGAGAAATAACTATGAAGGCTTATATATATAGATGCATGTATGCGATTGTAATTTTGTCAATACTCACTCTTAACTAGATTGATCCATGATGTTTGAGGTAACGATAAATTACATGATGTTTGTGGTGACGAAATTGAGGATGTAGTAGACAACATTCTAAAAGTGGACCCTTTATTGGGGAAAGTTGTGAGTTAAAGATGAACAATTATTGAGTTAAATAATTAAGGATTGTAAAAAATAAAATGCATGATTAGAAATGATGGATTTTAATATGTTACGTTGTATATAAAATGATATATACTTAACGATCTAAACAATTTTTACTTTTGTTTAGGATATGAAACCTCCTAAATCTACCCATAAACGACCCAAATCATATTGATCCATCTTTATAGTGGGTTGGTTTGGATTAATTAAAATCTCTGTGAGTTGTCGACATTAGCGAAGAAAATTTGGGCTTTATTGATGGGTCGGATTGTCGAAGCCACGTCACTCGTTCTCTGATTTGCCGATTGGCGTGTGTTCGAGCCATCTTTTGTTGATGGATTATCTTATCGATATGCCCTTGAGAAGCTATCGTATTTCGGAGGCCGTCCGTTGTGGACTATTCTCCAACGTCGCTTCGATGTGGGTAGTGGTACCCGGAAGCAACAATTGAAGGCCACGCTTGCTGAGTGTAAGCAAGGGTCGACTATGTCTGTGGCGGATTACTTTGGCAAATTGCTTGGCGCTTTGTGGGGCCAATTAGGCACATATGATCCCCTTCCCTCTTGTAGTTGTGGTTTGTGCATGTGTGACTTAGCCGAGAAGTTTCAACAAAAACAAGACAATGACCGGCTTCATGAATTTCTTTGTGGTATTTATGTGGAAAAGTTTGGGACGCTTCGTTCTTCGTTATTATCTCAAGATCCCAGCGCACTCTTGTCGTGCTTGTAATGCTTATGCTCCGGGGAACAGCTTGGGCTTCTGAACGCCATGGTCGTCTCGGATGTAAATCGCATTTATGGCGGTTCCACTGCTTCCGCAGTACCTCTACTTTGATTCTCGTGTTAAATGTACTTGGCCAATGGATTCGAATTCGCGATGTGTGTCTTAGCACAACTTTCAGTACGGGTTTCCCGAGGATGGGAGCCAGAGCTTGGGTCGAAATTTGCGGTGTTAATGCAGGCGTGGCAAGGGGAATTTGGTGGTGGTGCCTCTACGGTTGTTGGTCGTGGCCGTGGTAATCTCGTCATTTGGTTCGGTGCAAGGAGGGGGATTATTTGGTTCGGTGTGTCTTAAATCCAATGTTCAGTGGCTTGAGATGGGTTGTCCGATACGCAGTGGCAGAAACTTATTTCCTTACGGGTATTCGATGATATTAATTATTTGACAAGGCGGTGGTAAGTTATTTATAACCAATTGGATTATTGATTCCGGTGCCTCGAATCATGTTACTGGTGACTTGAGTTTATTATGTGATTGTGTCGATATAACTGGTTATCCGGTCGGCCTTCCGGACGGACAAATTTCTAGAGGCATTAGCGTGTGTGTATCTTTAACACCCCATTTTAATGCGTTGCAGTGATGTCACGGCATATGCTGCCGGTTCGCGATTTGATTTATGTGACGATTAGGCGATTCTCTCAATTGTGTGATTAAATTTACTAAGAATGGTTGCGTTATCACGAGGACCCTTTCGAGGAGCCGATTGGGCTCGGTGGCGATGGAACGGACTTTACTACTTTTTGCGGTATTCACGATGCACGGTTCGCTGCGTGTGAATGGGAAGGCGGCTCGGTTATGGCATCGGCGACTTGGTCATCCGTCGGACGAGTAGTTAGAGACTGCACTTTTCTTTCTGAATTCTTAGCATGGGTTGTCGAATAAAGCATGTATAGTGTGTCGTCGAACAAACATTCTCGAAGTTCTTTCATTAATAGTGAAAATAAGGCCACTCGTTGTTTTGAATTGATTCATTGTGATCTGTGGGGACCCTATAATACAGTATCTTCTTGTGGTGCTAGATATTTTTTTACAATAGTGGATGACTTTTCTCTTGCTGTTTGGATATTTTTACTAGTTGATAAAACTGAGGTTTCCAAATATTTTATGCAATTCTTTGTGATGGTTGATCGCCAATTTCATGCTAAAGGTTCAAAATGAAATGCCTTGATGATAATGAGTACGGAATTTTTTGTCTTCACGATTATTTTTCCGCTCGGGAATCGCTTTTTCAAACTCCGTTATTATTTGGTACTCACCAGTGAGAGAATGGGAGAGTTGGCGTAAGCATAGACGCCAATGCAGATGTAGGGCGTGCTTTGAGGTTCAGGGCTAATTTGCCAATCCAATTTTAGAGGTGAGTGTATCTTAACATTGGGTATTTAATTAATCGTACTCCCTCCAGTGTGTTAAAGTTTAAGTCGCCTTATGAAGTGTTACATAATGTTGTCACCCACTTTCACAGATTACGGATGCTTTGGTTCGTTATCTTCCTTCATGACCAAAAATCTCGATTGGATAAATTTCATAATTAAGTAGTATTCGTTGTATTTTGTGGGGGTACCACTTATGGGAAAAAGGGGTGGAAGTTGTTGATTTGGATTCGAGAGTCGTATTTTGTGTCTCGTGATCTTTGTGCAGCAATTTCCATATGCTACTTCCTTTCCATCTAGAGCCGACCACATAGTCGTTGAGTAGAGGAGTGTTGGTATGAATGGTCTTGCAGGTGTTAGAGGGATGAGTGTCGGTCGGTGAAGAGGATGCGAGGGGCATCCGGTGCACACCCATTTGAATGCTTGGCGGCGACTGCTCCGGTTTTGAATGGGCATGGATGCATTGGTGGCGTCGCGGTGGGGGCGGCTGACATCTTCTTCAGATGCAGTGAGGCGTCGGTGGTACGCGGCTCACTTGTCTGCTGGAGGCAGCGCATGTGGGGAGTGGTGTTAGTGACGTAAGTAATGGTGGTATGGATATGGGCAGAGGCAAACGAACTCGGGTACCGTCAGTTAAGCTTCGAGATTACGTCACGAATACTGTTCAAAAGATAAGTCCGTCTGCACTTTGGTCGATACCGGTCGCCGGTCTTCGTTTCGCATTACGCATTCGATAGAATTGTCGTTTTTCTATTGGGCATAGAACTTTTCTTCATTTGTATAGCTAGCAGTGCGGAGCAAAATCTTTTAAAGAGGCCGTATTAGACCACGAGTGGCGGCGTGCGAAGGGAAGTGCAGTTGGAGGACAATGGGACATGGGTATGGTTGAGTTGCGGCGGGCAAAAAGGCTTTAGAGACTGTTAGGTTTATAAGGTAAATATAGCTTTCTACGATGGTAGTATTCGGATGTTTAAAAGCTCGGTTGGTTGTCTTTGGTAATCATCAGGTCGAAGGCATTGATTATAAAGATACATTTGCTCCTGTTGCGAAGATGGTTACGGTTCGAGTTTTCTTAGCGGTTGCAGCTGTGAAGCAATGGGAGCTACATCAGATGGACGTTCATAATGCTTTTCTTCATGGGGATTTATCTGAAGAAGTCTACATGAAATTACGCACAGGTTACATCAGTCGGCTGGTGATTCTGGCTGATCTGTATGGGTTGAAACGAGGGCTCCAGCGATTGTTGGTTTCGAGCTTGCTCTGACCACAGCATAAATATGGTTTGTCAGTCATACTCCGACTACTCTATTCACGTTGTGTAATAGCGAGTGCAACTACATGTCCTTGTGTATGTCGATGATTTAATCATTTAGATAGCAATTCATTGCGTTCGACGAGCAATATTGTCTTCTTGTTTCCATATGAAAGATTTAGGTGTTTTGAAGTATTTTTGGGAGTGGAGGTTGCTAGTAGACACGGTATATTTAAGTCAGCGGAAATATGTCATGATATTATTTACGAGGCTGGTTTCTTGGGGGCGAGCACATGAGCTTCACGATGGCGAGAATCGCGAGGTTGGCTAGTTGACAAGTGCTCCTTTGGCGTGATGTGGAGGAGATCTTGTCGCTTAGTTGGTCGGTTGATATATCACATCTTTATTTAGGCACGATTTGACATTTTGATTGTGTTTTGTCGCGGTTTCTTCATGAGCCTCGTATGGATCATTGGTTAAATTTTGCATTGCGAGTAGTCAAGTATTTGAAAAGGGTGTCTGGGCGGGGTATTCTTACACCAGCGTAGTCGGTTGCGGCTTACGGGGTGGTGTGATTACGATTAGGCTAATTTGTCCCATTTTTTACTGGAAATGGATTACGTTTTAAGGTGGATTGTGTTTCTTGGCTCTTCTCTGTTTCTTGGAAAGGCGAAGAAACAAATGAGTAATATTTCGGCTAAATCTGCGGAGGCGAATATCGTTGATACCATCCGTCGGCGTGTGGTCTAAAATGGTTGGAAAAGTGCGCTCGAAGTGCTTTGGTGTACACTATTGCGTCCTAGACTTGGTGTGTATTAGGTCGGCCGTTCGTTTAGCGCAAAATCGATATTTCCGCAATGGCGCCCAAGCATATTGAGATCGATTGTCATTTTCTTCGGGATGCAGTATTGGATGAAAGCGCGATTCCGTGCGATACCGTGTTCCTCTTGCCGATCGACTAAGCGGATATTTTCACAAAGGCTCTTGGACAAAAACAATTTGAGCATCTCTTACGCCAAGTTGGGCGTTTGGATCGTGCTGCGGCGAGGAGGGTATTGAGATGGATCAGGAAAATTAGGAAGATATTATTAGTATTAATTATTATTATTACCGTAATGGTTTAGTAATAACTTGTATTAAGTTCTTATTATTCTGTAAATGTTGATATTGTACCTATAAATGAGAACTAGTTTGGTCATGTATTTCATGTATTAAATTTGTATATTATTGATTGAGTTTTATTGATATAATTTCGTTCTTTCATCGTGCTTATCATGTTTTGATTTGATTTGATCGAACCTAAATAGTCCGTCATTTGAGAATATAAAATATATCTTTTGTTTTAATTCATGTAATGTTACTATTTCTAAGTTATTTACAGGGTATGGCTTAGTTAGCAAAGGAGTTGAAGAACCCAATGTGAAAATCATAAATGCGAAGATCGATATAAGTTCCACTAGTGGGTGCCATTTAATTTTCTAGGTTGTGATAGATAAATGAATAAATCAATTTTAATTGAATTGGTTGACATATGGTCTAAAATTCTTTTAAAAAACATTCCATGATTAACCATCTTAATATTGTCTCAGAAATCAGAATATATATGGAAAGAGTGGGGTCTTAATCTTGAACTCTCAAACATTTTTTATGTTACTCTTCCAAGATAACAAGAAATTTGGAGAAAAGCATTATTAGGCTAGTCAGGCAAAGTCACCAAAAAGGTGCGATCTAAATCCAACATGCACTTTTGCATAATATTCGTTCAATATACCGAATTAAATTTATTAAAGAAGACATTCTACAGTGCTGGTTCTGTACCAACATGGTGGGTGCAATTGCACTATCAGGGTAAAAAAATCTATTATTACGAAGAGATAATAAATATAAATAGGCATGATATGAACGTGAAGGTGAGGCTAGAGGAGTTAGTAGTGAGAGTGTTTTTCGTATATGGTTGGCAGGGGTTCGAACCACGGCAGCAACAACACTGCCATTGAATTTTTTCATATTTGACATTTTCGATTGGACACAGGTATTAATTTCATTAGCTATTCTCTCCATCTTATTGGAAGTCATTAATGTAATCGGCTACTCACTCCATCATTTAATGTCTATAAAATGTCATTTGAATATAGTTCATATAGATATGTTATTTTTATTAGCTCATAGCAAGAGACAACAAAGGCATTGAAGAGATCAAATGAAAATATTTAAGACAGAGTTAGCAAGTTATACTAGATAATAAGGGTATAATATAAAAATTTAACCAAAATATGTATTTAGGTGGAAGCATTAAAGTAAATAAAAAGCAAATTTTTAGGCTAAAGCTTGACAAATAAAAAAATACGAAGGGAGAATCTTTTGTTCGTATTCGCTTTTTAGATTGTTATTAACTTTTGATTTCTTTTTTTAATTTATATTTTCAAACATGGCAACAACATTATTTTATTCATTTTTCCTCCCTCTCTTACTTTAGATTTATTCTTCTTTATCTAAGTTTACCCTCAATAATTTATATTTTCAAATTTACCAATATTTTCAACAACTCTATTGACAACTAAAAAAAATCGGAGGGAATATTTATATCTAAACTATAGATTTTAATTGTAGAGTTATAGATAAACTTATTTTGATTGATAGGATGAAAATGTTAGGTTAAACAACGTAGATTTCCTTTCACGTTTAAAAAACTTATAAACCGTGTTGTCTAATTTTTTTGCTATGCGCTTCAAATTTAGACTCTGTGTCAGTATGACCGCCTACTAGAACATTAATTTTCATTAAACCCCGTACGTAAACATCAAAGGGAATAATTGTATTTGAAAGTGGCTTAATCGCCTTAACTTGACCATCGAGGTCTACCACTAAATTTTACGAATAAGATAGGTAGGATGTACTCGGCAGTCGAGGGGACGAGAGAACTAAGCCAGGTTGATAAAGTGCAATAAAAGCCGTGGCTCAGGGCCATCTCGTAGAAGAAATTTGAGATGATGTAATTTAGCAGCTACCGTTTAACATGAGTTGAGCTGTCTTGCATAATTGTATTTGCATGACTATTATGGAGTACGTTATAGACTTGTGTGCATACTTTGACCAAAGTAATTACGTAGTAATATTGTGCAGATCAATCTTAAATAATAGGGGAAAATCAAAATTAAAGAAGGGTAGATGTTGTATCAGTTGTATGTTTATGGAGGATGTAGTAATTAATTAATACTCGTATCCGCTAAGTTATATACTGCCAACTATATATTGCTGAAGTGGTTCAGAAACTTTTTGCTTAGGTTTAGTGAAACGATATTAAAAGTCACACCAAATTAATTAATTAACTGATTATTCTACATACACAAAAGCTTATGAAATTTATTTACATAGGTATCTTAGGACAAACAAGCTTTCAATGTAGTAATGTAAAGAAAGGTATATAATGCAATTATTTGAAAGATTATTCTTTCAGTAATTGAAGAATTAGGAGCATGAGAAAGTAGTCAGTTTTTTAAAAAATTAAAATTATATTATTTTACTATTAAAATAAATTTTCTGAATTCGTTTATTAAAAAATTGGTTGTTCGCTTCATACATTTTTTGTATAATTTTTTCTTCATTTATACTCCCTCCGTTTTTTTATAATTGTCGTTTTAGCTATAAAATTATTTTTTTTATAATTGTCGTTTAAGCCATTAATATTTTTAAAGTTTTGATGTCTTTTTATTTATTTTTTCTCTTCAAATAAACAATCAATAAATGATATTGTTTGATTGATTGTCGTTCTACGTTTGTGTATTTTTTTTGGCTATTTTTATTTTCTTTTCATCTATGCAAAGTGCTAAAGCGATATTAATTAGTGTATACTCCATCACTTCATTCTTCGCGTTTTGTTTAAACATATTCAATTCAAACTTAATTAGAATTTTCTTTCATAAAAGAAAAGTAAGCGAAATTTTGACCATCGAACCTCCTAATAAGAAGTTTCGGGTTGAGTCCCTTCGGGCAGAGGATTTTTGTAACAAGGCTTTGATAATATATAATCTAATCTAATTTAAGTATATTATAAAAAGCGTTGTGTGGTGATATGCATGCATGGTCATATGTTTGGATAAGCTCATTAGCTCTTCTTCTTTTTTGTTTTTTTATACCGATAAATTAATACTAGCGATTGTTAATAAAGCTATACAAGATAATATTTTAGTAGATTGACTTTGGGGATAAGTCTTTGTTTTTTTTTCTGATTATACTCGAGTACTGGCTTCGATAAATTAATCTTGGTCTTTAATAAAGAAACTTTACAGATAATATTTTTTAGGTATTTTGATCGACTCGAGGATAGGGTGTTGGTTTTTCTTGATTATAAATACTGATAGAAGGCTGGAAGTAAATTAATAGTCGATTATTTAATAAACTCTACAATATAATATTTTGGCCGGTCTTTTTATTTCTAGGAATGAATTAGTAAGTGTAATTCGTGATTTTTTTCATTCATTTTTCATTTTTCTTTTTTGCAATTATCAAAAATCGATTATTTAATAAGTACAGATAATATTTTTTTAGTAGGTAGCGTTAAAGAGGTATAGACTACTTAACTATGTGACAATGATCATTATTTTGTAACCGATCTAAGATTACGTAGACGATGCTAATGACCATTTTGAATCAAGGATTAATTTGGTGGAAGTATTTTGATGATATAATAACGTTTGAGTAAAGTATTAGTTAGTCATTATCTCGTACGTCAATTGGTAGTTAGCTAATTATAATTAGTGTTAGATTGATTATTGAATCAAATTGGTAACTCTTTTGTTAGGAAAATAGTAAACTGTTAAGCATAAAATCGATTTAAAACATGTAAAACGATCTTCAGGCAAAATTAGTGTTAAACCAATTTCGTAAATTAATACTGCTAAAGCGATTACTCGATATCGCGTAAAGGTGTTTGTCTCGAATAAAATGGTCAAAGTGTGGCCTTGGCCTTCTAGCGCCGGCTTGAGCAAGCTTCGGAGAACATCTTGCTCAGCGTAAAATAAATGTAGAATGCTCACAAAATAAAAATAAAAACTATTGTGCTTCTTCCATTTTTTTCTCCATTGGAAAGTTGGAGGATATTGCGATTTATAACAAATTTCATGTGTTAATGAAAAGTTTGTAACTCCCATGCCATTAAGATACATTTAGTAGTATTTAAAACCCCTAATAACCATAACTCACACCATAATTCACACTAATGACATTCAATCCAATAGAAGTTAAAAAATAATAATTGAATGCTTCAACACAATACAATGATATATATGTATAATAATAACATTCCAACTAGCTAAAACAATGTGTGAATCGTGTGTCATTCTATTAGGCATTCGTATAATTGGGTTGTACATTCATCTTAATTTGGAGTAATTTGTATTACCTGCTACGTATATCTGTAGGCCAGATAAATAAAGGCAATCACTTAGAATCTAGAATTTTGCATTCAAATGTCAAATCATATAAAGCCCAAAACCAATTCGCCACAAGGGATCTTGCGATTTTGAATTCAAATATATCAATAATTTTCCAACATCTTTTGTATGTTAAAATGTTGTACAAAGATAGAATAGAAACAATGAAACTTTAAAATTAATTAGAGTTTGTCCCACATATATGGAAGAACAGAGTGGGAAAATATCACTTAATAAGTAGAGGAGTCCATTAATTTAAATGAATGTGTTACTATTAGAAGATTGTAATCCTATATGAATAAATTTTTGTTATTCCTTTGTAAAGCTCTATGTTTTAGTTTCATATTCCCATTAGGTCTACACATTACGCAGGATAATGGTCAAATTCTTCTATATATCCAAACAATTTCATCTTTGTAACAAAGGCTTTGATCATGTGAGATAAATTGCATTCATGGACACGGCATAAAAGCCATCAACTCGAAGAGAAACGTAAATTTCATAATTTGAAAAAGTGGAATTTTAACAAAAAGAAATCTTATAGTTTTGACAGTTTTCTTACACCTCAAGCAGATCCACCTGAAGGACAGCCTAATAGAAATGATCATGTTTAAGCAAAGTCAATTTTTCTTTAGTCATCTCTATATAAACCATTTCATCTTTCTAAATAATATAGATCAACATAAGCATCAAATTCCAAAACTACCAAACTAGCAACATACTTAGCAACCCCTTTTCCATAAAATCAATAAGAAAGAAAATAAACTAGAATTTAAATTGGCTACATACTAAGAGATTTATAATGGAGAGGAAAGGGAGGGAATTAATTGTATTGGTTGTTTTAGGTTTGGTAGTGAGTTTGTATATGGCTTATGCTCAAGCAGCCGTGACTGTGCCACCGGAGAGTAAGCCTCTTATACGGCAGTTTTACAAGAAGTTGAATACTTGTGAAAATGTGGAGGCATTTGTGAGGCATCAAGTTACTTTGCATTGGAAGGTGGAAAAAGAACATGCTGCAGCTTCTCAAATTGCTCTATACCGACTGCATGGTCAGTAATGTACCTCTTTTAATACTCAACAATTTAAGGCTAGATAGCTATAAAATTAAATAGAATATTTATGATATCATACCAACTTAGAATATACTTTAAATATTACAGTAGTTTATATATATATATTTTAGGTTAAAACTTGATAAGATTTTAAATTTGTCCATTCCATCATTTAACATTTCCATCATCACTAGTGAAAAATCAAGTAATTATGTGACAAGGGTACCGAGACCATAAAACTGTGTACTAACCCTGACCTTGACGTTGGACATCATACATAAACTGAGAAATTGGAATATAACTACCATGTTGCAAAAAAAGAAAGATTAACTTCTGCATTGACAAAAAAAGGGTTGTGATGGATCAATACTTCTAGATGGACCTCAGCAGAGAAGAATGCACCACAGATAAAAGGGTTCGGAGGTATGCATTAATTGACACAATCAGAGATATAGGTAGTGCTGGGCGTCTCGTGTGCTGACATTCTTATGCTTGCAACAAGGGATGCACTTCAACTTGTAAGTACCATACAAAGTGATACTAGAAGGTCATGGGATGTTCGATTGGAATACGAATAGCCACTGAGCATATATATAGCATTTCATTTTTTCGAGTCTGAATTAGGTTCTTAAGCTTCGTTTTCAACATGCAGGCTGGTACCATCTTATCCTGTTTTGTGGAGACGGTCTAGAATCGAAAGCATCATGGGTGGATCTTCCATCTCCTTCGATATCTTGGGAACAAGGACTAAACTACTTCCAGTCTAAAGGATTAGACCTGCAAGATTATGTTACTCTCTTAGGTAAGTATTTGATGCCTCCACATTGCATCTCATATTCTCATCTTCAAGATACTAGAGTACTCTGTCACATTTCACATATTTTAAAAATGGTGGAGACTGTAAAATAGTCCTCAATGCTATTTTAATTAGGAGTTTTTCAAATGAAAAACAAATTTGGAAGCTTGTTCATATATATCCACATAACTTTAAGTTTGAATTTTAAAAATTCTACTTTTTAACAAATGTTAGCTCTATACATTACACATATGTGTTAGAATAATGTTGATTTTTTTCTAATTTGCATAAGCTTATTTTAGGGGGGTCGATTTTTAAAAAAAATTGAGATGAAGACAGCTCAAAATGGGACCATTTATAAATGGTTTTCTTGATATATCGATCACAAGAACAATTGAAACATCATTTCCTACCTCCTCCAAGTCATGATTCTTCACATGCATGAATGATCCACATCCTACCCAATCTAAGAAGAGGAGTGGTTTTAAAGGAAGGAAGAAATTGATGGGCACTTACACAAATGAAAATATACCTAGTAATCTTAGCTTGGTAGGTAACTCACATGACTTTGCTTTGCATGCGATATGTGATCGAGTAGGTGTTGTGGTTGAGCTACAAGTTTAATTGATTGGATTACTAATAGCCCCACCTACACAAATTAAACATCCGATCCCATCAAACTTATTAGAAGACTCATCATAACGGATCCAAAGATTTCCCCCCCATCTGGTGTTATTTATGGTGCCATTGTTGGTTGGTCACGGCGGCGTAAGCTTGGATAGAGACATTTATTAAAAGAATTATTCCGTATCTGATAATGATAAAGAATGATAGAGGATAAGAATGATAGAGTAATATAATTATATTGAATAAGCTACGTGAAATATATGGAAATGGCCAAACATTATTTATGAATCTGATATCGAAATAGTTATGGTAATAATAATAATTAATATTATCTTTTTGAAATTATCAGAATCGTACAATAAGCTTTTCAGTGATTTATAATAATAATCCAGCACTGAGCTTAAATGAGAAGTATCTAAAATCAAGCGAATTGAATAAGTAATTAAAATACTCGCACGTTCCCAATTTGAAGCTCATTAAAGGTGCATAGTCGAGGAAGGTAAGTAGCTATATATTACTCATATTATGATGATCTTATCTTGTAAAATTGTTCGTTTTATTTTTTGTTATCTTTTTTGAATTTTCTTGTAAATAGTTTTGTTTTGTATTGTATAATGCTTGATAGAAACTATATCAATGAAAATATATTTCAAACTATTTCCATTGATATATTTTTATAAATATTATACAAAACAAACATATATATTAAGGTTAAAGTTTAAAAGTTACAACTATAAAAAAGTAAATAATTTTTGTGGAATGGAAAAGAAGTAAGTTGTTAAGTTTAATTTGCATAATAATGCATCTATACACTACTTGTCCTAATTCATGACATGTTAAGCATAACTATTTCAAAAACTACATATACTGCTTTGTTTATTAGACTGTTTAGTTTGAACTTATTACTGTATATGGATACGATCTGGATTTTTTGGTGAGAATGAGTAATTATTTGGTAATTAATTGTTGGGTATAAAAAGAACAAAAAAATGGAATGATCCGTAAATTTTGGTTGTTATTCCACATAGAAAGAGGAAGTTTGACTGTGGTTGATAAATTCCATTACTTTGAAGTTTGACCACAAGGATTGTTGTCCAAAGCACAACTTGTAATACAAGCAAAGCAAGGAAACGTCTTCACATCAGCACTGCTAGCAAATTTAGCAATTGCAGTATACTAGGAGGCCATCATTCCCAATCATTTCTATATATTCATCCTTTCAATTTTACTTATTACCAAAAGTGCATAAACTCAAAATGAAATGAAGATAGGTAAAAACGAAGGGTAACTTAGACTCCCTCAGATTTTTTTTTAGCATTTATACTTTGACTCAATAATTGAGAATTATCGTATTCTTACTTATATATAATTATTTATAGGAAAATAAAAATCTTGAAATTATATCGAGTTCCCATGAAACATCCAAATGAAGAAAAAGAATAAAAAATGAAAGAAATGCTCTATTTTCAAATTGTGATAATTGTTAAAAGAAGGTTCATATACTTTTTAATGTCGTATATGATAGTATAAAGAAATTGTTCTAGCATACGAATGGACTAGTGTTGGGTTTTGTTGGCTTGCTATTTTTAAAGTTTGGTAAAATTGTAAAAGAGTGTCATATCAGATATTATAATAGTTGGATTGACAATTGGTACTGCGGGCATATCAGATCTGAAAATATATTTTCGGGATTTCTAGATTCTAGATAAGATTTGGCTGAGATATTTTCGTCCTATAAAAGGTTTTTCTTGGAGATCAAGTTGTTGGGCATATTTCAAGTGATGGATTTGGTCGGGACTCCTTTTATTAAGGAAAGGCCTTTGAGCCGAAATCAAATACCTTACCTTTTTTTATGACCGAAACCCTAGATTGCCTACACTATAAAAAGAGACCTTTGTCATCTATTCAAGCCATGCGTCTGGTGAGAGCATCGTCCATAGAGTGTGAGAAGCTGAGCTATATTATTTATTTTTTATAGTTTCTCTAAATGTATCAAACTATATCATGAGTTTCATACAGAAAATATTAGTGATGTAGTTTGTATAGTTTGTAGCGTGAATATGATTTCACAAACAAACAAGTTGTAATTGTAAATCAACCAAGGGGATCTTGGGTTGAGTGAAAGTGAGGGGATCTCATATTCAGGGGGAGCCTGAGTAGAAGTTCATAGGTATTAGTAGGATAGAGACATTCAGGGGGAGCCTGAAGTGTAATCCTTATCTGTATACTATAGTGAATTTCCTTTCACAGAGGGTGGAACCCTCCCCAGACGTAGGTGACGTTGCACCGAACTGGACAAACAATCTTTGTGTTTTTTAATTTCTGCACTATTTATTTCTGTTTTACTATCTGTTAGATTTGTACTGTCAATCCGAGTGTTATTGACAATTGGTCTAATAATATGCAACATCAAATTCATTTCAAAGCAGGCAACGAACATCAACAACTAGTAATAAAAAATAGAGAGTACCATGCATGTCCCTTGAATTCTTATTACTACCCTTAATATGTCCTTAAGGATAATAAAAACCTCTACAATCGTTCTATAATACGGAGTATTATGATAATTACCTATAAACAAAATATTAAAAAGAAACTTCACCAAATAGCAATAATAACAAAGCAAGTAGTTGTCCCAAAATTACTTCCCATTCCTTCATTTAATTCTCTCTCTTCCCCTCCCAATAAGTACCTCTGCTCTGCCCTCTCATTTCCCCCCATAACTCACAAACCATCAACTCAATCTCCCACCATTTTTTCCTCCCTCCATCCAATCAGATAATGGCCATTAAAGCTCTTCCTTGCATTCTTGTGTTCTTCTCCCTTTTACTGACATTTTCAGAAGCAAGAATTCCAGGGGTGTTTACAGGTGGTGCATGGCAAAACGCCCATGCAACATTTTATGGGGGCAGTGATGCTTCTGGAACAATGGGTACTTAACATTTAAACTTTATCACATATACAAAATGGTCGAACTATGAGAGTCATGGCACGAAGTCGTCCACCTAACTTCTTGAAAAATAAACAACTACTATTGCAAAATAAAATTTTACTATACATTTTCCCGATAATTGTATGGTTCACCCCATTCGATTTGTATAGTTTTCTTTATTCTTCTTGTAACAATTCCCTTGCCGTGCCAACAAAAAAATCCCGGTTCCAGCTAACACACATAAAAAAGAATTTAAAATCAAGAAATCCAATTTCATTTCATACAAATTGAATCCTTACACTTTTTTGTTGTTGTTGTTGTACAGGTGGAGCATGTGGATATGGGAATTTGTACAGTCAAGGTTATGGAGTAAACAATGCAGCTTTGAGCACTGCATTATTCAACAATGGGTTCAAGTGTGGAGCTTGTTTTGAGATCAGATGTGATAGTGATCCACAATGGTGTCACCCTGGAAGACCCTCCATTTTTATCACAGCTACTAATTTTTGCCCACCAAACTATGCCTTACCAAGTGACAATGGTGGGTGGTGTAACCCCCCTAGGCCTCATTTTGATCTTGCAATGCCTATGTTCCTTAAAATTGCTCAGTATCGTGCTGGCATTGTTCCTGTTACTTATCGCAGGTTACTTTCTTTTTCTCACTACTATTTTTTCTTGGAAGTTGAGTGCTAGAGTCGAATGCTGGATATTTTTATGTCGAGTTAGAACTTCTTTTTGAAAATTATGTTTCAGTCGAGTTGAATTTGATTTTAGGATTCGACACCAAACCAAGTTGAATATAAAACTGAGTCTATGTGACTTTTTTCTCTTCTGTGTACAATAAGATCTTATAATATGAGACACCCTTCAAAAAAGATTTCCCCTATGTATTCATTCAATGCTTCTTCAGAATCTGAAAACTCAATAGTCCAGAAGTAGATGAAAATCAGAAAATTGTGGACTTTTCTCTTCTTCCCATGTGCATGTTTTGCTTATTGTTGATATTGGTCATCATTATTTGATCCAAAATCCCAAACCGTGTTTATACACAGTACACAAAAGTACATTACACCTCATGCAGGAGAAAATGATCCAAAACTGGTCATAAATGGACTTTCTTGTTTTCCTCTATGTATTAATGCCAACTGAATTGTACATTTTGTAGGGTGGCATGCAAGAAGAAGGGAGGGATTAGATTTACTATTAATGGATTCCGTTACTTCAACTTAGTGTTGATCACCAACGTGGCGGGGGCGGGTGATGTATCCGCAGTTTGGATCAAGGGATCGAAGACTAATTGGATGTCGATGAGCAGGAATTGGGGACAGAATTGGCAGTCGAACTCTGTTTTAGTCGGCCAGACTTTATCGTTTAGGGTTAGAGGGAGCGACCGTCGCCAATCTACTTCATGGAACATTGTACCATCTAATTGGCAATTTGGCCAAACCTTCATTGGTAAAAACTTTAGAGTTTAGAAATATGCACAACCAATTTCAACTTTGGGAGTTTGCTGATATTTTGTGTTCCCTTGGATCATGAAATGAGGGATTTGATAATGATAACTACTTAGGATGTTTCGTTTATTTTATGCACTCTTTACAATGACGAAAATCATATTAATAGTTTGAAGAGATCGATGAAATTAACCAAAATACAAGTGAAGCTTAGCTCCAAACTTCCAGAGATCAAATGTTTTGGACCATAACAATTTATACGATTATTTCCTTCATGAAACAAGATTCAAAATGTCATTTGAAGGATTAATACAAGATTCAATATCCTAATGTTTATTCAATTCCTAATACAGTTGTAAGTTCGCGATGAACAGTACCAGAATCATGCATATAGAGTCTCGGTACGATAGACTCGGTAGATTTTATTCCGTTAAAACGATACAACAGCTATCAATTAATTTTCCTGTTCAAATATGGCAATTAGTTTCGACACACGACAGAATCCAATACCTTCGACAATATTCATGATATTCCCTGCCATCAATCCGCCCCTCACTTGGGTAGGTAGAGTCTCCATTTCTTCAGCAAGTAGGCAACTCCTTCCTTCAAGGTAGCCTTTCTATCCTCACGGAAGTTCCACACCTCTGATACAATGTAGCTTCCACTTGGACACCCGCTGCATATAGAGGCAAGAAAGTGCATAGGTACCTTAAGTTATTTCCAGTCGAGTTATGTCTGAAGGCTATTCCTATATAGTCCTAGATCATTGGAAGCAGAGGGAAGTCCCTAACATCACACTATATATATAACATGCTCACAACTTCGCCGAGGTGCAACACATTTCGAAAAATAGAGAATTAATGTCTGGCATTAAGGGATGAATCACTACTTGGCTTTAGCAAATAATAGCGCCTGCCTAATTAGTCAAGTGTGGTTTCCCCGTTCCGTCTAATCACAAACACCCGAAAATCTGATTCACTACTTTACTTCTGATGTTTTGGTTTTTAACTATCAGCTTACAACAATTATAGTTATCAACAACAACAACTCTAGGTGATAACAATATTACTGCAACTTTTAGCGACTAATAAAACAACGAAATTTCAACCACCCCCAACACAATAAATTTACATACTTTCTCAACAATAGCACTCTAATCAATTCTAATCAGTCAACCATCAATTTCCCCAACTAATTAATCATAATCAACCTTTAGTTCAAAAACCCAATTACCAACTCACTTATAAAACCTAACTCATAAAATACATTCTCTTCAATCAACATCAAAACATCCAACATACTCCAAAACAACTATAATAAGATCCGCTTAACATCATAATACAATTTAAGAAATTTGGGAAAAAAGTCAACAAAAGTTAACTCTCAAAATCAACACATTTCAACCCCCAAAGATCGATTATAATCACCGTAAATCGCAATCCAGGAGCTTATGAGCCTACTATACCATTTAACGTCCACAGTCGAAATGCTTAAAGAGTCAACAAAAGTCAAACTTCAGCGACTTATGAAATATCCAACAAGATTTAACGCCTCTTGCAGCAGTGGCTTGGCAGGGAATGGGGGAAGATGAAAACCAACAACTTTTGTGTGTCTTGGGCAGCCACAGAAATGGAGAAAAATTTTTAGGGGGGAGAGAGGTGAGAATAAGGAGTTCGGCTTGACTCGTGGAAGAAGGGGATGGGTTTTGTGTTTTTGGATAATGATAGAAAATAGTAAAGGATAAGAGATATTTACAGGATGACTTAAGTCTAGATTTAGTTCGGTTTATTTCTCACTTTGTACTTAAATCATCGATAGAGCCGATTTCAAATGTAGTATTTCCGTGACATAAATTCACTGCCCGTCGATGCTTAGTCACCGTATATAGATTTTATTCGAGAATTATATACTATCTCCGGGTCCTTTGCTTTACTTAATACAATTTATTAAACTTAGGGCGTAAGCGGGTTATTTAGCGTGGGCGTGAAGAACACGTGGACTAAATAGGCCGGGCGTAATTTGTTTTGTTAGCGAGGTGAGTATTTAGCTCAGGGTGTAAATTAACTTACTTAATTCACGAATATGTGTGTGTATAATTTTTTGTATTGAATTGTATGTTGAACCCATATGACATTAAGAAGTTGTGTCTTTTTGGTTTCGTTGAGTTGTGTAGGCGTTTTTGGAGTTGAAGTTGAGTTGAATTAGGACAAGTGGGTTAGGGGGCTGTTTTAGTCATTCTTGGTGTTTTTTAGATTGTTGTGTGGTTGTGTTGGTCTAGGATGGGTTTTGTATCAAATTATTTTACCTTATACTTCGATATAAAGGGGGTGTATTTAGCCATTACACCATTCTACGATTCGGTAATAGCTTGCTTCTTCATGGGCATAAGTTCTGACTAACGGGTTCAAAGAGATTGATTATATGCGCATTTATTTGTAGAAATCAGTTTATATTGCCAGGTTGATTGAGTTTATTGGAGTTGATTGAGTTTATTGGAGTTGATAGAGTTGTTGGAGTTGGTAGGTGGTTTAGGCGTAAGGTTAGGTAGTATCATAGTTGTTGACGGAGTTGTGGACTTGGTTGGATTAGTTGTTTAGTTGTGATATGGAGTAGCAGCCGGTTGATAGAGTAGAGTCGAGGAAGTTGTTAAGGAGTATTATTAAAGTCTTTCTTGAAATGTATGAATGTTGGTATTGATTGCCGTTATTTCGGAATGTTTATGATAGTGGCAATTTATGAACATATGAACGGATAGTGAAATTACTATAATAATTTCGCCTTACGAACTTAAGTTGAAACATATCGTATACTCTTTATCTCTATTTTATGCGGGATTAGCTTTGCTGGCCCACAGTAATGCGTGATTGGGGTTAATTTCACTCTTAGAAGTTATATATTAAGCTAAACACACCCCTATTCCCATTGTAGGGGCGGCATTTTGTGCTAGATTTGATTGGTAGTGCTGGCATATCGTTTTGCAGGCATTGGTGATCGTGCCTTGAGACTTGGTGGCGGGTGGCTTTGATTGATCCCTCGCGATCTACGTTGTTTTTAGATTGTAATTAGGTTGTTTATATTGTTGACTTATTTTTGGGATTTACGGCTGTTGTATGTGTTGATATTTTGGCCATGGGAGATTGTTGTATATTAATGGTTGTTATTGTGTGGTTAGGAAAAAGCGATAGATGGATTATTTTTCTTAAAATTGTTCTTGTCAGATTGTATATATTTGAGGACATTAATGTCTTTAAATTTTGGGTCATCCAGCCGGTTGAGTGCAAATTGTCGAGGATATGAATGATTGGCACCGAGGCTCGACACAGGTGGGTCGTTCTGACTCCTAGTTAAAACAAACTCGAACTAGACAAAAATTGTATAATTTAAATACTCACTCATGCTTTCACTCCCAGCTAAGAAGCGACACGTGGCGCCAAATGCTTGGCCAGCTTTCTCTTTGCTTGATGTACTTATAAATTGTGTGCTTACTTTACTTCAAGCTTAAGTAAGCTTTGCATTATATAAAAGTTTTTTCTTTTTTTTTCTTCATCTTGCTTGAAGACCACTTTTCCCTCTTCCTGCAAATTTTTTTTTCTTTCCTTTTGTGAAAGTTTGTTCTCCTCTTAAGTAATCCATAATCCCTAAAGTTCTTTCAAGTTTCAAAGTATTAAAAGGTTGATATCGAATAGGTGATTAGAATTTAGTAAAGTTGTTGATATTTGGGCATTGAAGGTGAGTACTCCCATTGAGTTTATAATCTTTCATACATTATGAATATGTGTATTGTATATTTTGGGTTATTTGTAAATTATGAATAACTATAAAAAATATATTATGAGTATGTTGATCTGAGTAATTAATAGGAGTGAATATATATATATATATATATAGGGGTGTGAGTGTGAGATGAGATTTAGTAAAATGTGATCTTGATTATATTGAGTGTGATATAATGAGTACAAGGTGTATAAGTATCAGAATGGGTTGATTGAACTAATTGGTTGTAGTGAGAAACTAGGTTGAATATCAATATATGAAATATTGGAATATTATAGATTTGAGATATTATGATATAACTATACATGGGTAAAGAGTTAATGTTATACAATAACTGTTTGATGAGATTATATGTGTTTATGAATGTAATGAATAGAAAGGAATAAATCATTTGATGGATAACATTAAAGGATGAGATGAAATCTGAAATGAATTGTTGTGACTATTGATGTGAATATAGGATGTTGAGATTTATGAGGTTATGTGAAGATAACATGATAATAGAATGTAGTAGTAAGATTATAAAAGAGAGTTCATATGATGTTGAGTTGAGATATGATGACATGAGGGAGTTAATAATAGCATTGATATTAACATTATCATAAGATGAGTTATATAAATTAGATATTGTCCATATGTGGCATCGTATAATCTTATAGTTTGTAAGCGTGAGATATTGATATGTTTTGATAGGAGTATGATGACAACTTGATCAATTACATGATGGTAATAGCTTGAAATAATAACATATGTATCAGGAATATGTTAATGGGTCGATTGTACTTTGAAGTCATGATTGATAGTAATATATGAAAAAGAATGGGGACATGAAGATAATAAATGATGAGATATATGAATTGAAAAATTATCGAGGTATTAATGATATTTTGTGATATTGAAATGAATTTATGTATTAGTGATATTTATGATATGTCCATATTGTGAAAGCGGATATATGATTTGCGTTTTGACTTATGATATAATATGTCCGGTATTCTGATCAAGCAGTCACATAGGATCACGGTATTCACAAATCAGCGGCACGTATTGTCGGTATTTGTTAGAATCAGCGACCACATAGTCCGGTATTCAATGGAATCAGCGGTCCTTAGCAGTTATGTGTAGACTCTATTCCGGTAGGTTGATTTTGGGTGAGATGATATATATACGGTGGGGGGGTAGCCTCGGCCGGGTAGTTTTAGTGTGATATAAATTATTGAGGGGAGTGGCGCCGATTGAGGAGGATTGTGATGCATATATATATATGTATGTTGGAGATGTGTGTATTGGTGGATGGATGTGTAGATGTGTTGTGTGTGGCTGCATGTGCATTGTTTTGCGGGTTGCTAGTGTGTATTCCGAGTCTACTTGGTGTAGAGGTAAGCTGGGAGAGTTGTTTACCGGAATAGAGTTATTGTTTTATGCTTGATGTATTGGGCCATTCGATGTTTTTAGTGTTATCTAGTATTATTGCCAAATATTTTGTAAGTTGATTATATTAAAATTTAGTTCAAGATATTAAACTATGAGGATAAATAAGAGGCGTAGTGATATGAATAATTTATATGATAAAATGTAATGAAGTAATTACGACTATGCGATATTCCATTGTTTATATATGTTAGTTTGAATATGACATTATATGAGTATTCACAGAGCTTTTATTTCGCCCCCACTTCTATTTTAGGGACCAGAGTGTTGTTTATTATTCGGGAAAGTGGGCATTAAAGCAACAATTGTAGATGGGTACGAGAGTAAATCATGAGTTTGAGATTTGGGTGGGCTAGGATATCGCCAATGATCGTCGGTGTGTACTTGTTTTATGTCAAAGGCATGTATTAAAGTATTGTTGTATATGATTTGTATGACCGTAAAATTGTCTGATGTAATATTTGTTGTTGTCTTAGATCACCATTTGGGCATAAACACATTTTTAGTCGGTGTATGGTGAACTCGTGTTCATGTTTCACGGCGGGCAACACCGAGGCGGCCGACACAGGGTGGGTAAGGTACGTCCAGGTAGGACTGATCCTTAGGAAGTCGAGACATCACGATGCGAGAACGAGATCCTGCGCCTCACGGGACATCGTAAGCTCGTTCCTCCTTGAGTAGAATTCTTCCTCCTCGGCCACGTTCCACACCACGAGTCATGTTGGGAGTCGCAACTAATTCATATGAAAACATGAACAAATGCAACCCGAGATCATATAAATGTATAATAGCAGATTACAATAAAACATATACATGAGTATTTTTCGAGATGAATATGAGGAGTACTTACAATATCACGATGGATAACGATGAACTTTTCAATCTCCTGAAGCCTCAAATTTAGAATCCCATGACACCTTAAGTGAAGTACCCCTCAGGTTAGTCCGCAATGAGGCGGTTGAATCGCGTTAGTTTGCCTAGAATCTCTGAGTGATTGGACTAGAATTTGAGTCAAAGCTTGACTCAAAACTAGAGAATATAGAAGCCTTTTGGTGGAGGAGAGGATGAAATGAAAATTAGGTTTTTCATTTCATCTTTCTACTATATAGCCCTTTCTAATTTACTTAGAATAGCTCGACTCGTTTGATAAATAAGCTAACTCGTTAAACCGTTAACTAACTTATTAATCGTGTAAGTAACTCAACAAGTTACTAATGAGCTTCTCGTTAAGCGATCATTTGAACTTACAAGTTAGGTGATTGTTTTTGTCAATTTGTATTTTTACATTATCAATGATAACAAAACTCTACGTTAGTATCTCATTGAATTTCAATCGACTCCCGATTTAACAATCTCAATTTAATTCCGTACATGGAATATAACTTCAGCGTCATTGTATGGCAGAACCTTAAGGCTCGAGATAGCGTATTAAGCCGTATAATAATATAATTGGCAAATTGCCAATTATGTATCGATTATGGCCAGAGATCCTAGCAATGCATAACCCCACAAATATTGCTCGTGAGGTTCTAATACTGGTAATTCACAATTACTATTTATTGAACACTTCGTTTGAGTATTCTCGTTGAACTAAAAGCTGGTAAATAAGATTCTGACAATTGTCGCAGCAGGCGAAATTATAGAAATCAAAATACTTTGATTTCCCAGCGCTCTATTTTGCCGCCGGGCGATTACTTTACAATTCACTTTATCCGCGTCTACAATCCGCGAGGCTAACCGTAAAGTGTATCATGAAACACCCGTGACTTTCTTTACTCATTTGGTGACTCGTATGCTATGAAGTCCGTAACCAATCGATCCCTTCGTTTGGGAGGCTGAGATCTACCTTATATCAAGGATGGATAAATCCCAATAATAATATCAACGCTGTGTATACTCAACTGTATTAAGCTAACGTATGCGTTATAATTCCCGGCTTAAAGGCGTTGACATAGTCAAAGCACACAACTCATATAACGCAAGTAGTTATATCGTAGGTAAGAATTGTTAAACTTAATAGTTCTAAGCAAACATCATAGGACCGCAGATATACTTATCTTCACAATTTTGCAGTCAATCCGACTCATCGGGTTATACAAATTGATAGCCCCCATAAGATTGATCGAGACTTACAGCTCACCGTGATCGATAAAATTGATCATAAATCAATCACTATAGATTAGATTTGAATACTGAATTGCCCAAAACCATCGACATCGACCCGTTAAATGACTATCTTATGTTTCTAGACTTGAAGGATTTATCCAAGCGCTTAGAGGTTGCCTCTAGAAACTATAGACTTGCACTTTGCGATTTATTATTTCGACATTGTGAGAGCAATAAATTACTATATATGAATAGATGCGCGTTCACATAATGTAGTTAACAATTAGATTGTAAACAAGGTACTTTATTCGATGATTAGTTAAGCTTATGAATTCTGTCGTTGATTTCTTAACTTTGATCGTGAAATCAAGCCGTCATTTAATCCGCAGGAGAAGAATATATCCAACTCCAGAGATGCTAGCACCGAGTCCGCGCATTGGAGCCTTTAAGCTTACGTTAAACTCTTAGTTATTTTAAGACATCAAAAATTTGGAAGGTAATGATTACAATCATTATCGCAATCCAAAATACTACTTGCAGTAGACTTTACATCCATTTGCTCGAGTCTACTCAACCATGGAATCGGCGATAGTTAAGACTATCTAGTATAGTCACATGGCATGGTATGTCTGCGCAAAAAGAAGGTTTAAGCCTTTTTACTTGAGAAGCTTTGCTTTGAAGCGTAAGGCCATTCTCAATACCAGTCCAGCTTTCCTCTCTCATATACCCAGACGTTAATTGTAACAAGGACAAAACTCATTTCGGTATTTAGTGAGAATCTAGGAGTTTGTAGCGGTGCTCCCTGCTGTGTTACTATAGGGCTGGTTTACAAGCGCAGCTAAAGGTGTGTTAAGAGCATCTATCTTATTAAATGCTGTATTCTTTAATAGCATTGCTCAACTGATACAAGTTATTTGGTAATGTTATAATCACTGACTCAATCTTCCTTAGTTTGCTCTCAGGTATACTAGACTCATTACATTATTAAGGTTACTTGGCCAATGGTGTTCATGGGACAGTATCCCATGGCTATTCTCACGTTTAGTTCTGGGTGAGAGATCGATAAAATTGATACATTGAGGTATGTTCACCTTTATTATACTTAAAGGGATTCTTTATAAAGCGTATTCAGGGCCAAAGGCGTAAAATCGGCACAGTAAAATTCCAACAGTCCGTATTATAGGAATTGTGTTATGACTATATTCGTGATGTACAACAAAGCCAATCTTGACATCTCATCACAGTGAATATAATCGTTTTTTTTGCAACTTGAATCTTGATAATATAATCGTTTGCAACTTGGATATTGATAATATAATCGTTTATGCTGATACCGTTTGAGATGTGAGCTTACGATATTATGATAGCCAGTATAAAGTAAACCCATTTGATCATTATTTAGGAGCGTGTTTTTTGGATCATTTCGGCCCAGCCCAGCGTGTTGCGGCTAACATTAATGGTATGGGGAAAATTTGAAATAGTGTATAGCTAGTCAGTTAATGAATACATTCAACTTGAGTGGGTTATGCGTATACATTTCAAATTTTATTCGATAATCATTCCGTTAATTGACTATGTACATTTGTCTTTGTTTCAAATTTTCGATTTATGCAGTAGCCGATTTGTACGTAGCTACATAGTCAATTAATGAATACATTAATTGAATATATTACTTATTTTTCTTATTCTCCTTCATTCATCCTATTCCAAAATTATGATTTCCAAACAATAATTAAATATATTATATATTTTTTATGTTAATTTTTGATTTATACTTACAGATTCGTCGAAACCGAACTTTAAAGGTTTGTATTAAATTAATTATGTTATATTTATGTAAAAGGGAAAATAGTGACACTCATAATTTTTTACTTTTTTTCAAAACATTAAAAAACAATTTTTTTTGGGGTCAAAATTAGAAAAATAAAAACTGAATTTGAAAGAGAGGAATAAGAGTTTGGTCTGGTCCATGTTTATGTATCCAAATAGATTTACAGTTTAGTTGAATACATAAAATTACTCAAGCCAGCTCCGTCAGAGATCTCCGTCCAGGTACTCATATACAATATACCCTTGTTTTTGTTATTCCCGAGTTTGTGGATTCTATGCTTAATTCTCTCAAATTGGACAATCTTTTTGGGACAGAAGATCATCTGGATCTTTTATTTTAATGTATTTCATTCCTTGTTCTTGTATTTCTATTGATTACATCGAATTAGAGATTCAGATTCCTTTATTATTCTTGAATTGTGACGCTGTATCTTGAATTATGAATTCTGTTTTCTCATCCCAAAAAGATAGTCTAGTTTCATTTGCAATGCTCAGAACTAGACAATCATTTTTGGGTGGAGTGATTAATTTATAGTCCAAGATGTTGTTATCCTTTTTCTTTCCCCTTCAAGGTGTTGTATAAACTTTACATTGATCTGTACTAGCTTTATGTAGTTCATTCTGATCCGTGTCCCTCACTTGCAAACGTCTGCATTTTATTTTATCTTCTAGTTAGGAGTTATAGCTCTCGGGTTCCACGTGTGATTATTGCTTTCGGTTAATGCTTATATACTTCTGATCATGAAGTTCTATCATAAAACTGCTCATTTATTGTTGGTGTATACAGAAGCATAGGAGTTAGTTGGAAAATCAGTCGAAAGTGAGTCACGACATCTATGGGGACTGAATATCCGGCACGTCCGAGTTACCCTCCGAGATCTGCTGCCACACCATTCTCTGTTCCACGGAGTACAACTCCCTTTTCATCATCTGGACCTGTGGTTGGAACAGATTCGTCTACTTTGAGTTCTAATCCTCCCCCTCCCGCCCCCCGTTCATTCCAGTTATCAGCACCTCCCTCGTCATCTGCAACACCAGTCGGCTCTAGTGGTGCGGCAAGGCCACCAGCATCTTATGGGCCACCTACTACTGGACCTTTTCAGCGACCTCCAAATCCTCCAATGCCTTCGCCTCCTGTTAGACAAATACCACCTCCACCTGCTCCTTTTTCAGGACAACCAACTCCACCGCCAACAATAACGACGGCTTCTAGCCTATCTCCTCCTGTTTCATTTCCTCCCCAGTCCCAACCACCATCAGTTCCAATGGGCCCTCCACGCCCATTGATGGGCAGCATGCAACCAAATTTGAACGGGCCTTCCTTAGAGTCTTCATACTCTGCTCCAAGGTCAAATGTTCAGTCATTTTCATCACCGTTGCTATCACCTTACCCCCCTTCAAGTGATACTCCTCAAAATTTTCCAGGATATCCAAGTAATCAACCCAGTGCTATGGCACAAGGTCCACCTGTGATGCCCTCGGGCTTTGCTACCCAGCAAATAGGATATATTCCTCCTCCAGCAGCCACTGCATCGTTTCGTGCTCATCAAGGAGGGTATTTTCCAACCGGAACAACCCCACAACGCCCTGCACCTCCAATGGCATCTGTACAGGGATTGGCAGAAGACTTCAATTCCCTTTCTTTGAGTTCTGTTCCAGGCTCATATGATTCACGGCTCGATCCACAGGTCTTACCAAGGCCGCTTGATGGTGATATAGAACCCAAGTTTCCGGGTCAGGATTATGAGGTTAATTGTAGTTCCAGATTCCTCCGGCTAACTACAAATACCGTACCAAGTTCTCAGTCACTGGCGTCAAGGTGGCACTTGCCTCTTGGAGCTGTTGTCTGTCCTCTTGCAGAAGGAGTAAGTATTCGAACTAGAAGATCCTTTCTTCGGATTTTTTGGTGTCTTATTCATTTCATTTTAGATCCTATCTGGTTTGGTCAAGTTACCTGTCTCATCTTTCTTTTGTATTCACATAGGAGGAAGTTCCGATTGTTAATTTTGGGGTAACTGGCATCATTCGTTGCAGAAGGTGCCGCACATATGTTAATCCTTTTGTAGTATTCATGGACAGTGGAAGAAAATGGAAGTGCAACATATGTTCATTATTGAATGATGGTATGTATTATTTCGTCTCGATTAATTTGTGTACACATCATTAAAGATTTATTTTTAATGTTGTAAACAATGTAATCCATTATTTCGTCATTACTAAATTATGTTGTAAGCAATATCCACTCCATTGGTTTCAGTTTAAATGAACTTCTTGTATTCTAGTTTGCTTCACAATAATAAGCATCCTTTTTATGTTATTTTATACTAATACAGTATTCTGATTTGCCACCTCGGATAGATGACCTGTATATTTCACACTACCACCCTGAATATACTTTTTATCAATCATAATGGCCCAAGCATACTAAGTTGAACTACTAACCTTAATATCTGTGTATAGTCAAAGTACTCGTACAAAATGAAAAGAGGGGATGTCTGTTAGAACTCTCTTTATTATGTGTAAGTTATGTTTCTCTCAGCTTTTTTGGAGTATTATTTACATTGTATTGATCATTTGATCTCCACACTATGCTTCTGCGGTATCATTAGATGCTTGAAGGAGATATATTTTGACAGGTCTGTTAGTTCTCTTCCTGTTCGAGTGCTCCCTCTGATCCTCAGTGTATGCAATTTAAGGAACTGATTGCAATTAGAACCTTGTTCTCTCTCTTGCTGTAGTGATTTTTTTGCTCTTTCTGATTTTAGATTTTTTCTTTGCTATGCAGCTTAATATTTATAGGATTATTTTGAGTTTCTATTGCTCTAGCTATAGTTCTTTGGTAATGTTAGATGTGACTGTGTTAAGGTTAGCCTATTTTGTAATTGTCCTTTAGTGCCCCTGATACTTTTATTTTTAGCTCTGCTGCTTATAGCCCTCTATCGTATCATATCTCTCCCTCTCAGTCTCCTTTCTTTGTTTTCACATGCATGCACAGATAAAACCACATATGTGCACACAGGCCACTGAAACAATTCTTTTTCCAATTGCAAGTAATAAGCATACACCACTTCTTCATGTAGTCTACCCAATTTGCATGCTTAGTTCTGCACTTATGCTGACATATGTACATATTCAAGAGGAGATTCTGCCTTGTTCGACAATTTTTTCCTGAATGATTTCATCTGTATTTCCAGTTCCGGGTGACTACTTTGCCCATCTGGATGCTAGTGGAAAGCGAGTTGACTTGGATCAACGGCCTGAGCTAAGGAAGGGTAGTGTAGAGTTTATTGCCCCCACCGAGTACATGGTCCGCCCACCAATGCCGCCCTCGTACTTTTTCCTTATTGATGTTTCCATTTCGGCTGTAAAAAGTGGAATGCTTCAGGTAAATATATCCAGCTAGAATTTAGTTACATTTGATGTAATAGAGGTTGCTTGGATGTGCACTTTTTTTCAACAATTGCTTATAAGGTCTTGCGTTAGTATGTTACTAGATGTTCAAAACTAGCTTTTCCCCAAAAGGTTTGATTTGAACCACTTTTCTTGTTGTTTTTTGAGAGGTGGCGCATATGTGGAAATGACCATGATAATTTTCCAGAATGCTCTACACTATTCGAATTTATTACATAAATATCCTCAATTAACCAATCTAAGTATCAACTACTGTCATTACCTTATGTCTATGATTCTCCTTTTAAGCAAAATTAAACTCTATGCTACCTGCATTTTGATATTTGGTTTAATTACCTAATTAATTAACCAAAACAAATCAAAAGTATGGTAGATGTTTTAGTATTTTTATTTATATTTACTTGCATTTTCAATTTTATACTTGCTCACTCCTATCTTTGATGATTCACTTACAAAAAATTTATTTTAAATGATTCTTACAAAATATTATTAATTTCTTTTCATAAATTAATAAATTGTCCTTGAATAAATGTGAAGTGGGATGTGAATCTTGTATTCACCTCAATCTTGTATTTTGTAGGTTGTTGCTCAAACTATAAAGTCTTCTTTGGATAGCTTACCTGGGTTCCCTCGAACACAAATTGGATTTATTACTTATGATAGTGTAGTACAATTTTATGAGATGAAGGCAAGTTGTTTTACTATATATCCCTTATTCATTCTCACGTTTTTCAATTACAACTCAATATTGTTTGCTGATATATCTTCTTTTATATTTTTTCCTTTGATCCAGTCATCTTTGTCACAGCCGCGAATGATGGTGATATCAGATCTTGATGATATATTTGTACCTCTACCAGATGATCTCCTAGTCAACTTGTCAGAGTCAAGGAATGTGGTCGATGCATTCCTAGATAGTTTACCCTCAATGTTCCAGGACAATATAAATGTAGAATCAGCTTTTGGTCCTGCTCTTAAATCTGCGTTCATGGTCATGGTAATTTTGATTACTTTTTATTGACCCACTTGAGGTTTCAAGGACACTTCCATAAACATGGGTTACTTATCAAACTCTGATCGCAATGACAATTTTGCAAGTGGCTTTCTTATTGACTTCTCTTACTTCTGCAGAGCCAACTTGGTGGTAAATTGTTGATTTTCCAACATACAATGCCGTCACTGGGTCCTGGTCGCCTGCGACTACGTGGAGATGATCTTCGTACACATGGAACAGAGAAAGAGCATACACTAAGATCACCAGAAGATCCATTTTATAAACAGATGGCTGCTGATTTTACCAAGTATCAGATTGCAGTAAATGTTTATGCATTCAGCGACAAGTATATAGATATAGCTACCTTAGGTAAATTTCTATTTCTATCTGTATATGCATTCAGAACAACATTGATGCAAATAGTAATCTCTGGCCAGAAGGACAAACCCATAACATTAGGCACATTCGATTATTTGATCAATTCTTGTAATTCAAGAAAAAATGTATATTTAAGTAGTTGGAAAAGAAAAGTAAGAAAAGTAGTGTGTGTGTGTGTGTGTGTGAGAGAGAGAGAGAGAGAGAGAGACTAAACTGAAAAAATCTCCAACTAACTGTGTATTGAGTATTTATTCTCCTTCCAGGTCATTTGGTAAAGTTTTGTCAAACACACTTGAACCCTTTCAGCATTTTATATGGCAGCCCATCTATGATGTGTCTCAAGGACTCATTTGGAAAACATTTCTGTAGAAAAATGTGTGATTTATTGATGCGCATCTGAAACTTCTCAGTGTATTAAATTGAATTACCTTTCATTTTTCGTTATTTACAGGAACTTTAGCAAAATATACTGGTGGTCAGGTGTATTACTATCCAAGCTTTCAAGCTTCCATTCATGGTGATAAGTTGAAATATGAATTAAACAGAGATCTCACCAGAGAAACAGCATGGGAAGCTGTCATGCGTATAAGATGTGGAAAAGGTTGGTCTCGCTTGACACACCATCTCTTCACCCTGTTTTAAGGTTTACTACAGTCATTCAAGTACTTTGATAACTTAAAATGCTTCCATTGCTTGTCCAGGACTGCGATTTACCTCGTACCATGGGAATTTCATGTTACGCTCCACTGATTTATTGGCCCTTCCAGCTTCTGACTGCGATAAAGCTTATGCAATGCAGTTATCGCTTGAAGAAACAATACTGACAACCTCAGTTGTTCATTTTCAAGTTGCTTTATTGTATCCTTATCTAATTATTTATCGGTAACTCAAGCGTACTGATTATCTTTGTGCCTGCATGCTTCTATCTCCGTTAGGATTTCGATGACTTTAAACCCTCTGCAGCTTCAGATTTGCATTAAAGGCCAGGAAACTTAGGATAAAGTGCCTTTAACTTGGACTTGATATTGACCTGACCATAGGTTAGCTTTAGTTTTATGTTTAAGTTGTAAGGTATTAAATGGCATAGGAAAATAAATGATAATTCTAACTTAGGTATGACGTATTATTTCTATAGGTGGTCAGAATATTAATATGTTAAAACACATATATCTGACAGGTGAATCATTAATGTGATTGATTATAAAAAAGATTGTTATTAAGAGATCAATATTTCTTAAATATAAAATCTAGTTTATATGTAGTTTGGTTGAAATAATTGGTTTCTTTTTCATTAATTAAGTGCATTTATGATAGAATTCCCTTGAGTAGTTGAGTCTCAATCTTGAGCTTCTGTATTGAATACACTGGGAACTATAAAATATTAACCCTGTTAAAGTTCAACTAACAATTGATGATGACATGGGTGAGAGTTTAGATGAATTATAACTTCTGTTTTGCCATTTTACTGCATTCAACCGACAACTGATTCCATCCATGTTGTTTCTCTTGTTATGTCCATGTCCTATGAAGTTTTAAATTCTTTGGCTCTTGAATATAATGGAATAAATCCTTTCACTACCTGCGCTTCTTATCTATTGTGAAGTAGTAGATAGTTTTTCCACCTCATCTTGTGTCAATGTGGAAACACCATCTTTGTTATCACATGGGTAAGGGTGCATACAATTTGACCCCCTCTCCCCCTACCACGCTTAGGCAGGAACCTCATTAGAGGCATTGGGGCATGTAATTGTTTATCTTGTGATAGATTATGTGCACCTCTTTCATTAATGTAGCTTCTGATGTGCAAACTTCTTGAGGTGCCTTCTGTGATCTTCAATGCAATTTTGTTAACTCAATAAAATATAATGTATTTCTTAACCTTTGAAAGATATACTTCCTCTTCTGGGGAAAGACGTATCAGGGTGCATACTGCTGCTGCTCCAGTGGTCACTGATCTAAGCGAAATGTACCGCTTTGCTGATACTGGTGCCATTGTTTCTGTACTTTCTAGGCTAGGTAATCCTGCTCATTCTTGTTTGAAGCTGCAGTGAAGCGTTTACAGTTTCTTGGTGATCTCATATGTGAACTTAATCATTATACAGCAATCGAGAAAACTCTGACTTCTAAACTGGAGGAAGGTCGGATATTTATTCAACAGAAGATAGTCAAATCGCTTCGAGAATATAGAAACCTCTATGCTGCCCAACAACGCTTGGGAGGGCAGATGATCTACCCAGAATCTCTTAAATTCTTGGTCTTGTATGGTTTAGCATTATGGAAATCAACCCCTTTGCGAGGCGGTCAAATTGATGTGCCGCTAGATGAACGCTGCTCTGTTGGTTCTACAATGATGGCATTACCTGTCACAAAGTTGTTGAAACTTCTGTATCCAAACTTGACAAGAATAGATGAATATCTTTTAAAGGTAGATATCCTTCAAAAATATAGGTTCTGTATATTATACTTCAATTCCAATCCCTCATTGTGTTGTGCCATTTATTGTCAGACATCTCCTCAGGTAGATGCTTCTTCTAACATCTTGAAGAGACTTCCAGTATCTGCGGAAAGCTTGGATTCTAGGGGCCTTTACATATATGACAATGGTTTTCAGTTTGTCTTGTGGTTTGGAAGGATGCTTTCACCTGATATGGCTATGAATCTTCTTGGGCAAGATTTCACTGCAGACTACTCAAAGGTATTGTTCCATGATCTCTTTCTTCTGTTGACATATTTTTACTATTGCTCATTTCTATGCTTATCAGCTAATTTGGTACATACTGTACTAGTTTGCACTTATCTTTGGCGTCTGTGGTTATGTTTCTGGAACTCTAGCAGACATGTAGCAACAGCCATACTAGACACACTTCTCTTGTTTTGGGAATGGGGTTGAATATTCAGCCTTGTGTGGAGCCTTTATGAGGAGAAATGGGCATTAGAAAAGTATAGGTGGTGGAAGCAGAGTTTTTGTCATTAATTATTTTAAACAGGTATAATTTGTGCCGGTTTCATGGGTACAGACTATTTTTGAACTGATACATTTTTCTATTTCTTTTAATGATTTTCAGGTTATCCTTCATGAGTGTGATAATGAAATGTCAAGAAAGTTGATGCAAATCCTATGGAAATATAGGCAAAGTGATCCATCATATTTTCAGTTATGCCAACTTGTGAGGCAAGGCGAACAACCTAGAGAAGGCTTTTTCCTCACCAATCTAGTTGAGGACCAGATAGGCGGTACAAATGGTTATGCTGATTGGCTCATGCAAATACATAGGCAGGTTCAACAAAATGCATAGGGAAGGATGCTATATGGTCTATTAAATAGTTTGATTGTACTTCAATTCTACGTTTTCATGCTTTTTAGTTCTATATTTTCTCTTCTATAATGATTTATTGTTGCTTAATTATTTTGTCGCCTCTTAGTTTTGTCATCTTTAATTGGTATGGTTCTTTCCTTTTTGTTAGCAGTTAGAATGTTGTCACGTGATGGTTTCTTGGATATAGACCAATCGTGTGCCACTTAGCTTTCTTCCTTGTAGAAGATCAACTTCTCCTCAAAAGAATACTAAGGAAGTAATCAAATATGTTAGACTACAAAAGACTTTGCTAACAAGAGAACTTTGTATTGCTAGTGAGAAAGTAGAGAGAGAAGGAGTATATTAGAAAACTGTGGTTTGAGCAAATGAGGTTTGCACTTATTTATACAAGTTGCCAACTGCCTTCTCAAAGAATCTTCTAGAGTCTGGATATTTACAAATGGATTTCTAGGATTTACAAGTGGGCTTCTAAGATTGCCTCCCCTCAAGAAGCTTCTGGAATACAATTCATGTTTCTTTATTCCTACCTATATGCTTCTAGAATACTCTACATGGTTCTAGATTGGGCTAGACCATTCTCTATGAGCCTAGAATAGTCTTGGACATTCATGGGCCTTCTCCAACCTTCTTGATGCATTCGGGACTTTGTAGTATACACTCAGGCCCTTCTTGGATCATCCAAATATACCACCACAAGTCAATACACATCCTCAAGCTTCCATCATGCTTCTTTTGAAACAACACTATTGCACCATTTGGAGATTCGGATGGTCGGATGAATCCAGAATCTAACAACTCTTTCGAGTGCTTCCTCAATTCTTCAAACTCCGGTGGAGCCATGTGTCAAGGCGCTATGGTGGGTGCCTCGATCCTGGTTCAAGCTCTATCATATGATCAACTTCTCTCTTTAGAGGTAGCTTCTTGGGTAACTTCGGTGGCATCACATAATTGAACTCTTCAAACACATTATTTATCATATCCGAAGCTTCCTCCTTTGTTGATGCATGTTCTCCCTTCTAGTAACCAAGAAAGTGACTTCTCCCTTCTCGAACACTTTTGTGAGTTGCATTGCCGAAAGCACCCTTGTCTCCATTTTTCCTCCCTCAAGGGTACTATGTGGATAGTAGACCCCTTGGTAATATGCATAGTTTGGTCCTTGATTACCATTGCATTGAAGTAGCATTCCAATGACAAAAAATAGAGTTTCTCTACTCCTACCTACATTCTTCCAGAATACTCTACATGGTTCTAGATTGGGCTAGAATAGTCTTGGACATTCTTAGGCCTTCTCCAACCTTCTCGATCCATCCGAGACTTTGTAGTATACACTCGGGCCTTCTTGGATGTTCCAGAACTCAGTAAACTCACCCGTGACACTTTGCTCAACTAGTCAAATGTTATTACTTTCTATATTGCATTTTGAGGTCAATTATGCAATTTACTTCCTGTTGCTTGAGTTACAATAAGTTTGAATTCAATATTTTATCTTTGAATTAATTTATATTTCTTCCAGGTAGATTCTTCATCTAAATCGAATTCTCGACCTCCTGATGTTCACTCAATTATTTGGCCATTAGCGACATATCGACGCTTTTAATCTTGGCGTGGGATGGTGTCTCTTCTCGATGAGAAAATGAAGATTTTTGGAGGCAAATGTTTACTTGTTTATGTTATAATTCCTGGTTGTGGAAGGCAGCATTCAGACGCCTTTCTAGGCGCTCGGGTTCTTTCGAAATGTTGCCAGCTGAAACTAGTCTATATTCCATTTTTTATGCTTCAGAGGAGAACGGCCCTAGTTGATGTGTGATATAAGAGGATTGGGTTTATACTGTAATATTTTTTGTTCTTTACTGTATTATTTTGGTTCTGGGAGCTATTTAAAGAAAATTAAATTAAACTGTCCTGATGTTTTGATCTTTCTGTTGATAACCTAAATTGAATAACTTTACTATATTTGCTCTATATGATTTATTGGATTTTAAGAGATGATGAAATAGAAAAAATGAATGAATTGACATTTAAGTTTTTAAGTTTTCACAAAGAGGTTTTGCTTCTACTTTGCTTTTCTATGATATATTTTATTTTTTATTCGTAATTTATAATACGATGTATTTGTAATTTTCACTGATAATTTACAAAAAAAAAAAGGGATCTTTAAGGATTATCTTAAATGTCAATTGAGTCCTTTAGTTTTTCATATTTTGACAGTGTCTTTGAACTAATGGTGGACTTAGAGAATTACTGTTATATCTCAATATATTTTTACTCTTCAATAATATTTCATATTAGACTTATGATTAAACAATACAAAAACATTTGACATATTAAGTTTTCAAAATACGTCATTATATATGTACAACAATTGAAATATTAGAAATATGATTTTATCAATTTTATAATAAACCTAAACTTATATAGTAATTTTTAAATAATAATCAAAATTTATTTTAACTAACAGATGTTGTTTGATATTAAAATTCTTTATTGGTTATGAAAAAATATATTCAACATTTAAATATGTGATGACTGCTTCGTGCCTAATCAGTCCGAGGTTGATTCGCCTAAACGGTGATTTATTTACAACAATAACAATTATTACACTTCATAATTTCATCAATCGTACAATCATATACAAGAAGTTTTTTAAATACATACTTGACACAACACACAAGGTACACATCAAGACCGTCATTAAGGGATATTCTAGCCACCCGAACCGTACCTAAAATTATACTCCGCCTCCGCCGCAGCATGGGTGGCAGCTATTACTAACGCCTCCTTTCAACTATAACATTTTCAACCCCAAATAAAGCGCTGAAGGAAATTAAATCTAATATTTATATAACGAACTATAACTAATCACACATATATGCATATGTAAACCTATAGTCTCAAATAATTTAATATAATCCAATTCTCTCAAATAACTAATAATTCAATACTATCCGATAACCTAATCATATCAAATAATCCAACGAATGAACTATCGATACACAAATAATAACATCCAAAGATATCATGGCTGCCAACAATAACTTCATCTCGACTCTCTATTAGAGTCTACTCCCTCTAATAGAAGAAAACGACGCTTACCAAGTTGCTTCTACTTCACAAACTGAGGAAAAATCAATTACTGGGCTTCTTACCCAAGTTGAAACGAGAACAAAATAGTATAAAATCGCCATTCGCTTCTACTCTAGCAAACGGGAAAACAACTCAATTTGCGAGAGCACTTAACTAACCGAACAGTTCAACAACAAATCATATCATCGATATCAATGCCACCGATATCACAACACGATATCACAACTCAGATTTTACAATTGATCATATCACAGTTTAATAAATAACAATACTCAACGTTGCAAGTCTCAATATCACATATCACATACATAACTCATTTAGTAAACACTATACAACTTAAATATACACAATATATATGAAAGGATATGTCACGTGATATAAATTCTCACCTCAAGCCAAGACAAATGTCCAGAACTTTTACTAAGTAACTACTTGATATCCACACCTAAAGAACATAATAATAGAAATTACTTTATTTTTAGTAACTTTAACTAACAATAGCTACTAAATTGGTGAACTACTTTTGAACTTATGTAATTTCATCCCATTTTACAATATACTACTATACCTATTTTAACTTTTGTCTATATCCAAACTATATTAGTTATATATCAAGAATCTAAATTGAATACAACTATCCAAAATCTATTACATAGTTAAGCTATAACTAACATATGATTCTATAATTTAGTTTATGTATATTATAAGTAATCAATTTACTACTTACTTCAACAAGAATTTAATTAGATAAATTTGTAGCCCTATAACCAACATACTTATTTAACCAATTATGAACTCTAAATATCATTAAAGGACGAATTTAGCTAATTAAGAATTTAGCATTAGTTATAAAACTAGTTATATAACCAACAAAATGATATATAGTTATACCTTTTCCTTCTTGAAACTTGATAGAAACTTTTAAGATTATAATTCTAAGAGAGAATCACATCAAAAGGAAAGAAAAAATTGTAGGAAAGCGAGGGGAGTCTGCCCTAATTGAGGAGCAGTGGGGAGAACATTTGTGTGTGTTCTTTTCTTAACCTAAGTAAAATAAGAGTTACCTAGGTGTCTAAGAAGCAAGAGGGAGTGTCTAAAGAGGTGTCATTTTCTTTCTTAGCTAGGAGGGAAAAGATAAGTAGTACTTAGCTATACACTTGTCTAGTTCGAGTTTGTTTTAAGTAGAGTAGTACTCAATTATTACTTGAATCATAAAAATTCAGGTTATTTCAAAATACTTCTATTTTATGTTTAATAAGTTTCCAATGAAAAATAAATGATTTTGACTTGGAAAAATTAATTAATAATTTTAAGTGTACACATGTAATGGTATAACAATCATTTAAATATTGATTTTATGCTAATGATTCACTTGATATTTAAGATAAAACTCGAGGGTCTAAAGTGGTAATATGAAAACTCAGAAATCCAATGAACTTTTTTGGATTAAAATTGTCGATGTGGATGTCATTAATTCCATGGGAAAAATTATGTTTACGATGATCCTAACAATGAACTTAATTATTATTTATCGTGATAATATGAAAACTCAGAAATTCAATTGATGTTTTTGGAATAAAATTGTCGATGTGGATGTCATTAATCCCATGGGAAAAATTATGCTTACGATGATCCTAACAATGAACTTAATTATTATTTATCATCTCCTGTGATCTTTTAAATTGCTCAAAAGAATATATGATTAAAGTTAACACTTACTGATGTCACTTAAGTCTATATACAAATTTTTCTTGCTTATATAAAAGATTTCTAACACCCATTTGAAAAAGTAATCGACACTGTGAGACATTAGATTATACCACAAGCAACCTACTAGAGCCTTATAAAACAATTGAGACAGAAGCACAAAAAACCAACAACCTAAACCCTTGATTTAGTGGATTCACGAAGCCTCATGCAGGGGCGCTTTTTCTTGTTCTTGATTTGCAATGTTCGTGTTATTTGATTTGTGATATTATCTCTATCATACATCTCTAATCAAGCTGCTATAGACTACGTTTTGATTTGTGATGCCGCTTCATTTTTTTGCTCAAGTAGAGCATCAAACGAAAGAGGTGATAATTGATTTGTACTTTGGGGAGGAAGACCAAAATAATAGAGAAATTCAAAGGTTGAATCGCAATCGAGTGATGACGAGGAACCTAAGAATGATGAATGCTAGACTTGCAAAGTTTACGAAATCCGCAAATAGCCCAACACTGTGGACGATCGTATCGCTACTAAGCATAGAGGAAGGTACTCAAACATGGCAAAGACAAAGGCCACTGTGTCATGATAGATCACAAACAAGACTGCCTACCTTGAACAAGGACAGAAGAACCAAGAAGGGACATATGTTAGACAACAGAGTCAATGGAAATTGGAGAAAAGTGAAGACAAGAAATGGCTTTGCTCATATCAGGGCAAAAATGTCATATCAAAACCATTGCTTTTAAATTGTATGGCAAATTTAAGGAGGCAATACGCTCAACCCACGAGAAGCGACAACCAGAACGACACCTGAGCAGTATCAAGTTTGCATAATGCATGTTAAACTTCAAGGCCGGGTTGCTGCACACACGATGTGAAATCCAAGTGCCTTAAATAGATGTACGGGACATATTTAAGGAGCAGATGACATTTAAGTACGGACGCAGCGTCAAATAATCAAAAGGAAGACTGAATGGAAAGGTTTTAACTTGTGAGATGTCCCGCTGTTAGTAAAAGAACTCAAATTAAATTTATCGCTGTGAGCTTAATTGTACGACAATGGGATGGACATCAAGTTTAACAAGGATAAGTATAAAGTTGTCAAATGAAGACAAAGATCAGATAAGAGGGAAGAGATTCGAAGAAAACTGCTTATAAGTGCTTTCTATAAGAATGGCTGATGCCAAAGAACTAGGTAAACTTCTCAAGGATCAAATCAAAAGAAAGATCCAGAAATTGTCAGCATTTAGATGCTACAATGTATATTACCTGTAGAAAAGGAAGACTAAGGTCTCTCTTGATAAACCTATTTAGAGAAGTTGTAACATCGAATTCGGAAAATCTTAGATTATTTCAAATCGACTCGTGAGAAGATTCTACAAATTGTCTATTCCCTGCCAACGAAAGTCATATCACACAGAGAAAAGTGTCAAAGGCATCTTGTTCTATGTTCCACCTGTCAAGATAAGGAATGAAACTCATGGATTGTTATTATAATGACCAAAGTTACACCAAAAGTCGTTAGCACAAAGGAGGCACAAAAATTCGAAAATGGTGACAAATCACGATAATAGAAATGTCTACTGCTCAAAAGACACGGGCGGGAGACAGAGGCCGGTAGCCGACCAGTCACAAACTAAACAAATTATGCTGTGGTTAGGTTTCCACCAAAGATGCATGCATCAGATGGAATTCAACCCAGATAATGGAATCATCAAATGAAAGTGAGTCAGAAATGGTATACGCGATCCCCGATCAGATATGAAAGAAAACCCGGAAGAAACTAACGTTGAGGAATTCAAATAGTTGTGTATAACGGAGGATGTGTGAACTGGGAGGTGCTTCAAAAAAATTGGAAGGAAGAAGGTATACAAGCATTTGTAAATAGGAAACGCGTAATTATTCCTTGGCTGATGAGTAAAGAAAAATATATTGAGCAAGAATACTTGAATGACTAGGAAGATCAGAATGAGGGCGTGTGCCCATATGTGCCGAGATTAACTGCGTGAGGCCAAGCACAATAGATAAGAGTCTCAGCATAAGCAACATGAAAGGTATAGCAAGATAGGGCAACATGGTAATCAACACAGTGCTGAGACAATCAAAGTTTAAGTGCGCAATCAGCCATCTCGAGATAAGCTCGAACTATGCATCTTAACCTAAATGAGGTCAGTAACCTGTGCCGATGTGTTTTTATGGGTACAAAAGTTATATGTAGAAGAATGATTGAGATGGCCTGGTGATGAATATATTTGGTAATCCGAGGAGATTAAATGTCAAGGTCTGGGCGATTATATCACACTAAAGGTATTTGAATATTCGACAGAAAGCAAGTTCGAAATATGTGAGATGACTCCAGTAAACATCGGCTCTACACTAAAGAAATCTGGGGTTGATTTGATTTTGCTCGTAAAACTCATCCAAAGCGGGAGTTTGCCGATGTAAAAGTTGGCTAAGTTTCTTTTGTCAGAAATAAGAGTTTTTGATTTCTCTATAATTACGCTCGCTGCCATAATTGTCAGAATAATTCATTTACTAGTTTTAGTTAAATGATTACTCAAACTAAGTGTTCAATAAATAGTAATTGTAAATACTAAAATGGAACTTACGTATAATATCGTGGGTTATGTCGATTGCTAGATCTCACGCATAATGTGATATAATAATCATGTTGGTCAGCTTATATTATTATACGCCTATTATCTCGAGCCCAAAGATCACACATACAATGACGCTGAGTTATATTCCATGTATGATTAAATCGAGATTGTCAATTAGGAGTTGATTGAAATCAAATGATAATTAATCGAGTTTTACATTGATAATGTAAAATAGAAATTGACAAACCAAATCAATTAAATTGCTATTTCAATCGACGGTTTAACGAGGGAAGTTATTCTGACCGAAACCAAGAGGGACTATATAAGGGAAAAGATGAAATGAAAAACCTAAGATTTTCATTTCATCCTTTCCCCACAAACATTTCGGCCGCCTCCCTCTCTTTTCACTTTGGTTTTTTGAGTCAAAGTTTTGACTCAAATTCTTGTCCAATTGCTCGTAGATTCTAGCAAGTCCAATCGTGACTCAAATCATTTTTGGTGCGACTAACCGAGGCATTTCACTTGAGGCGCTGAGGATTTCACGGAGAAATTTGTGAGGAAGAAAGTTACCATCCCATGCTTATCAGAAGATTTCAGACTACACGCCAGTATGAATTATATTATATATGTTTTCGTAATTCACATTATACATTTATTCTGATTCTGTTGTATTTGTTTATTTTATTATGAACAAGTTATGAATTTTCCAAACAATAGAATCATGAGCATGTTTAAGTTGTATACTCTCGATTACATTTATATATAATTTATTATATAAACACATTTTTATATCGACTTTCATATTATATACTTGACCACTTAATATAAATTAATTCATGAATAAATATGTATACCATACCATTTTCAAGTTCATCATATTGTTAATTTTGATGATTTGAATTTAGATTTGTGTTTCATGAATCGAAGGGTTTAGAACATAAGCTACTAAAATCTAAACGTTTATCTCGATTTGAGGAGTTTAAAAATGTTCTAAAATTTCCACCAATTTTCCTCTGCATTCTAGTGACCTAGAAGTATCTTTAAAAATTTCATAATTTTTGGATTGTTGGCGTCCGAGAACAATTTTTATGATTTCTGAAATGTTTATTTTATAATTAATTGTTGTAAATTCTGCCAAATTCCCAATTGGAAACGTTTAAGAAACTTGTGGAATGTCTGGTCAAATTTTTAGAATTTTTGGATGTGCTTAAGGCCTTAAAATCGGTTTTTTCCAAATATTTGAATTAAATCGAAAAACTGAATTTTGTCAAATGAAGGCGCCGATTCTCGCGGGCGTCTCCGCGCGCCGTCCGTGGTTAACCGACGCCCGCCACTTGAACGCCTCGACGGGCTAATCGGTGGTCCGCTCGTGGCTATGTGGGACAGGCCGAGGCCGTCCACGTTTTCCTCGGATTCGCTGTTATAAATAAACCCTAACTGCTTTTTAAAATTATTAATTTTGGTTTTTTGTATTATTATTGTAATGACCACCAGTCGCACCGAGGTTAGAATCATCCCAAATCTCGACAATTTAGTCACCAATCACGGATGACTCAATTTTAGAAGAAACTCCGTTTTGTAACAACTCAACAATATCATATGCACTGAAAAACAACACCTTAAAAGGATCTATCAAAGCAGATTCTCCACATAATAATACTAAAGAGAATATAATCCAGAGTACCAATACAACAACAAGTATTTCAAAATAACAACTATACGTATAACAAGCACAATCCAACAAAATGAAGAGATCATGTAGATCAACCGCCACCCGCCGCTCACCTGTTCACAACACAAACCAATTCGGCAGCCCGACGACCTGAAGAACATCACCACTGGCCAACTTAGCAATAAACGCTACTATCACACAGGCCAGAAGCTCTCACAAGCCTAGTGAATATACATATCTCAAGAATGAAACCAACTTCCAATTACGCAATATCAGTACTCAAATGAATTAATATTATTAATATCATTTGAAAGGGTATATGATTTATTCAACTCAGGTCTAAACAAAAGTTACTTCTAGTTCCATTATCATATCATATGTTCATAAATTATTACTAGCAGGATTATCCAAAAACAATGGCAAATCAACAAATAACATAATGTTTATCAAGGAAACCAACAACATCCACAACAATCGACACTACTCTATCCCCTGCACAATGACAACACCACAACCTCAACGACTAGACAACTCAGCAACTCAACCAACTCAACCCTTTGTATCAACTCATCGACTCAACAACAAAGATCAACTCAACAACTCCAAACTACGCATCAACCAACAACCAATATAAGTCCGACAACTAATGCGCATATAATCAACCTCAACTCCGTTAGGAGAAACTTAGTGCCCGCCGACATAAGTTATCACCGACCGTAATCTGCGGTACGAAGAATCGGGACCGTTACTAAGTACGAGGCAACTCACCAAATTGTACTGGGAACGAAGCAAGATACCGGAAAAACAACTCAAGTGACAACATCAACTCATATACAACTCTTCCTAATACGACTCAACAACTCTCAAACACCCCAGACAACTCATAAGACCGCGAAATACAACTCAACGACGATCCCACAACGCATAATCAACATATAATCAAATGACAAATCACATATATACACATACACAAGGCCCGTAATCAAATAGTTAATTCAATAACCCGCGAGATATACTCACCTCGGCTAACTAAATGAAACTCCGCCAAGAATCACAAATAATGGTCCTCTCCCAAGGACAACGCCTAAACACATTCAAAATTATAATTACTACTTATAACACAACTAGTAATATGTAACATTCTTATCTATATATATAATCTCATATCGATACCCCCAAATTCATCTAACTAAAGTTTTCCTCATCACCTTATTCCAACTGAAAGTTCGCAACCTTCCTATTAACAATCAGCTTCCAATAACTAGTTCCAAAGGCTCTAAATATCTGATATTACACTAATCAACAGCATTTCTAATCATCTTGATCTCCAATCAATCTACTACTCAACTTACGTAACTCAAATATCCCAACATTCTTAATCACCACAAATCTACAATTTACACCTCAAAATAATCCTAAATAAAGTCCAAGATATATTTCTATCATTTAAAAGCCATTAGAAAAGTCAAAAAAGTCAACCAAAAGTCAACTTATAATCCACAACAAAGCTAACCCTATAAATCGATAATGTATCAACTCTATACGATAATCTAAGCTTAATGGCAATTCTATAAACATAATAAACATCAAAGCTCAAGTCAACTCAGTTCTTAAAAAGCTTCAACATCCTCAAACTCAAGAAATACTCCAAAAAGATTCGAACTTCTTACCCCAACACGCAGAACGGTTCTGGGAAACTCTCCAGAAATTTGCACCAAAGTCGCAAAACGCAAGAAAACCTTTGAGGGGAAAAAGATGGAGGGAGTTCGGCCCTTTGGAAGAAGAAGCGAAAGATTCGATGACGAGCAAACAAGATAACTATAAAAGTCTCTGGTCCGCGCTTAAAATATCTCAAGACTTTCTACTGGCCTATTTCTATGAGTTTCGCTCTGTTTAATAAACACCACTCTAACACAAATTCAAATTTAAACCCCAAATATTACAATAATACTCATAATAAACTAAGTTATCACAATTATCATTTTATTATTATGATAATTTTAATTATCAAATTTTAATGATAATGTTTTAATTCAATAACCTCTTTCATTATTTATTCTTTATAAATGTGTTTATTTGAGGGATATAATCATGGTAACAATGTCTAGTTAAAATATAAATATGTTTAGATAAAACTTGGTTAGTTTATCTTATTATATTTATATGAAAATGATTATTTCATAATTGTTTTATCAGATATATGAAATAGGAATAGAATCATAATCGGACACAGTCATAAAGTAATTAATGTATTTTAATTATATATATATTTCATGAATATAATTATGAGATTAAATTTTGAATTAATTTCCTATCACATTTAAATTGTATATTTATGTGATTGATTTTGATTTGTATAATCAAAAAATGAAAAGTATCTATATGATTGTCAATCATGTATTTGAAATTTGAATTGATTAAGAGTATTTTATTCTGGCCATCATAATTAGTGTTTATTGCATTTTATTATATAATTGATTGCATATTTATTGCATATTAAGTGCATGTTTATTATGTATTAATGACGTGTTTATTTCATACTTAATAGCATTAAATTTGCTTAATGACATTCATGAGTCATTTAATCCATCTATTTAATATATTAAATGCAAGGTTTATGTGTTTCAATTTTAATATATATCAGAATGAACGGAAAGTGGATATACTGAGCATGACTCTGGGCTTGTTTTTTTTGAAATACCAGACGGACAGCTTTCTCTCCGTTGTACACCTAATTCGCCGAAAGATTTTCATTTTATTTTATTTACGAAGCCACCCACAAGCTTGCGCATTGCTTTAGACTGCAAGTTAGCAACAAATGCGATTTATCAAGACGGCGTTTACCATGTCACCGCTAGTTTCTCTAAGAATACAAGATCGCACTCGATAAGTGTCAGAATAGTTTATTTATTTTAGGTCATATCATATATTCCCAAATGTGTATTATTTATTTTATTTTCATGATGCATATTACTTCGAAGATGCTGCTATATAACACGCAATAATTAATCAAATAATATGAATTCACCGGTAAAATTCTAAGACTCGTATCAAACCAATTTTAAAAGCCAGGAAACTTATCACGATCACCGGCACACCGTGACGGCAAAAGGCACGGTATCGTGACGAGTACAAGAACGGGATCACGCCGGGTTGATTTCTACTAACGCCGCTGGCTTTCAAATGATCATTCCAAGTAATAAATGTTTAATCGGTCGCTAACTAAATGATTTCAATTAACGTCGTATTAGGTAGCATCCTCAGAGGCAATACGCCAGTAACACAAGAGTTATGTCGGTTTACATAATCGGGTTAGTTAATCCATCATGTCAAGCTTTTTCAAAATGTGTATGCAATGTTTCCATTTGAAATTCCAAATATAGTAGATCTTGTATACTAATACATTTCTTTTGGTGAGATTTTTGAGTACTGGGTATTATTTTACAATTTATTTTGAAAGTATTTATTATTTTGTAAGGCGTTTGACATTTATAGATCATAAACCGTTGTCATTTACAATACTTGTGAGAATTGAACATCCCTAACCCACCTAAACTCCACTTCAGTCGCACTTCGGTAGTCAGCAAGCTCAACAACTCAAACTTTGAAGGATCGGTCTCAAACTTGAGGGATTGTTCTCTGCCAGAGTTAACGTGAATCAATGTGGTCCCATCGTTCAAACGTAAGTCATAAAGCCACAAGTCCGATGTCAGATGTCCAATGCCTTTATACAGCTAATATGAACACTGCATTCCAAACTCAAGAGATGAGAAGCGTGAAAGCATATGACATGTACCAAAGAACTCCTCGACGAGTTATTCAAAGTAAGAAACGGTAGATAGTTATGACACTGCTCGTGTTTCCTCATTGATAACAACAAGCCGAAACGGATGTCATGAGCTCATATGTCATTGGGTAACATGTGCTCGGGTCAAACGACTCAATGTCTTCAGTTCGGTGTTTGGAAAGAACCGTCAGACCTTATCCTGCAAAGTCCTCCTCAAGTTCTCTCTGCCAGATTTAACTCAAATATTTACAAGTCAGAGTTATCTCTAAACCAGATAAAGATGATCACGAACGCCGAGATAAACTTAGGATCAAGACTCCTACTTCTTCCATTTTGGTGGTCCAAAAAAGTAAGGCTAAACTTCCTGCTAAACCAGGCCACAAGACCTGCAGGAACAACAAGTAGTTAGACGCTGGCTACACGGATCCCGGGTCACCGGAAGCCTACATGCAAGTTAGTTCTTGAAGATAAAGAATGGTCTAACCACCACTCAACCTACGTATATACGTATATATATGCTATTGAAGTTTGTATAACTCTAAATTCTACTTCATGGCGCTATCACCGATCGCGTTCCCTATATTTATCAGAATGTACAGAACTATAGCAAAAGGAAATGATCAGCAGTATGATCCGCAAAGTGGGATGATGCTGCATGTCAGAACTCGGGCAAGAGGGGATCCATCGGCTTGAATTTTTCAAAATATTTCTCAAATTTAAACAATACAACAGACCCCTCAGCAGAATATTGCTACTTTCTTTTTGTATTTTTGAATAATGAAGCGGTTATCCTAATGCATTTAGGATCTCTCTTATAAAAATGGGATATAAAGTAATACATTTTCCAAGATAAATTGCATTCTCTTAGACACGCTAATCGAGAAACATAATATTAATAGCGCATGCTTCCAACGGCTTAAAGCCTGGTATACCCGCAAATATAATAAAACAGTAATCAGACAAGGAACTTCACATCGGTGGAATACTTGAAGGTTTCATTACGGATCATACGATAAGTATGAATCTTGTTTTACCGATGCACGACTAAATCTTTTTTCATTGATACAATTTAAAGACAAATGTTTGCTGGGGATCATACAAAACCAATGGCAAATGTAACACATCTCACATCGAGATGGTTACAAGCATTTCCATTACACTTACCGATGATTACAAAGAATGGCTTGTATCTGATGAAACACAAACGTGAATCCTTCAAGAAACTTCATGATGAAGTAAAGAATCAATTGAACAAGACTATAAAGATTCCTCGGCCTTATAGAAGAGGAGAATATTTAAGTCAAGGGTTCAAATACTCATCTCAAAGAGTGTGGTATCAAGTACACAACTCACTCTCGCAGAACGCCACCCACGCTTCAAAGGAGAAATCGAACTCACGACACGGAACCGATATATGATGAGCCTATCTATCCTCGCCAGCTACTCCCTCGATATACACTACAAATCGCATCACTCACACTTACTAAAAATGTCCAACTATATCAAAGATGTTACCTCTATGAATTTGTTTGGGAAGTTTCCTTAATTCGTTTTCTCAGATTCTGGGATACGGCTTATGTTCAAGCTTGACAAAATATAGACTAGTGCCTAAATCGATAAATGCTATTTTAATTGGTATCCTAAGGAAACCGCTATTACTTTCTACCAAGACGAGAATAAAATACTCATTGCAAGATCAGAATATTTCTTTTTTAAAAGAATGTCCTGGCTCTGTAAGGACTGTGAAATATGTGTTCACTTTGAGGAAACTCAAGATGATGAAACGACTATCAATACACCGGTGTGTAGACGACTGACACACCACAAGAATTAGAATCTTTCTGCATGTGAGACCACAATTCGACCGGAAAAATGTGTGTGTGTGTAAAGGTATGGATATATTTGATAAGATTTGATCAGTACTACTTCATACCATCAAGATGTACTTTCTTTCTGAAGCTCATCATATAAGAACTCCATTGTTAAGCCGCAGGTTGACTGGGTAATTTAGGACGGGCGACCCACCGAAGTTTCGAGCACGCGCGAGCGAGGACAAAACGGGCCGGGAAAGCACTGTGGCCGTTTCAGGAGGCCGCCCATCAGTTCCATTAACGCACCGACCCGGCGCCGGGTCAGCGCAGCAACCCATTTCGATTCAGCGTGAAGTCGCGAAACCTACCTCAGAGACCAATCGAGATCGTCAAGAACCGCATCGCTGGCTACGACGAATCATTTTGAAATTGACCTCACCACCTCTACGAGGAGTGCAATGAAAAGGCATGTTGCAACGGCCGAGAACCAATTTAAGTCCGAGATAGATTCCATGTACCAAAAACAAGGTTTGTCCTTGTTAGATTTACCCAACGAGGTCAGCCTCTATCAGTGTAAACGGGTATTTAAGAAGCAAACATGACAAAGAAGCGAAACATCCATGTTTTCAAAGCGAGGCTCGCGGCTTAAAGGTTTCAGCACCTGCTGCATCACTATACTAACTTGTTCGCTGACCATGCCTATTCTGATAAATCTTAAATTAATGGCCGCATTCCATGACTATAAAATGATGCAAATGGATGTAAAGACCAAGCTTCCGAACTAAACCTAGAGAGAAAGAGGCTACTTGCACAATTCCGTGCTTTACATGTCCCATGAGGACCTCAGAAAGGTCTACAAGCTATAGAGGTCCATTTATGGTCTCAAGCATGCATCCCCATAGTTGGAACCTTCTTCTTGATGAGGCAATCAAAGATTTTTGATTCATCAAAGTCGAATAAGAATCTTGTATAAACAAGAAGGTGAGTGGGAGTTATACATATGACATTCATACCCCATACAGTCAATACATAATAATCATTTAATCATCGAAATAGCAATTACCGAATCACCAAGTATCGTCATAAGAGACATTTCAACGAAGGACTCTGAGCAGTTTTAAATACATTCTCTTTGACCCAACTGGCGGGAGATCGAGCCGACCAGAACGACCCACCCCAAGCCTGGGCCGCCTCGAAAAGTTAAGATTATTAACAACCTCAGACACCGTAGTCACCAATGTATAGGATACAATAACAAATATGACTTGCTAACATTAATAAAATAACACTCTCTATTCCATCGAGTTTGGTGTTCCAACAACACATCCACAAAATAACCGTAATAAACTCAAGCATGCTTAAAAAAAATCGGTCGCTGGGACCTCGGAGATAGTAAATAATTTCGATGATAATATTATTTTGTAAATTATTTGAGTTTTAATCACATTTATAATTTAGTAGTAATAGCCGGGGACACCAGAGTTAAGTTAGATAGTCTACTGCTCGATAGCTCATCTGGCAGATTTCGGGGAACAAACTCGTACATTTTTCTCACTCAAGAGCTGTTATCATCTTCATCCTTATCACCAAAATCTCAAAATATCTTTCCATTTTCTTTCATACGATAATCCCCTCGAGCACCAAACCCAAAAAAGTTTTCTCATTTCTCACATTGTTGCATATAAAGATCCTCAAGTCGATTATTGGGCGTTTCCTACCATCTTTCCCTTACGATTTTGAGGCGCTGATCGGTAAGAGGCAAGCATCGTGATCAGGTCCGCGGAATTTTTGTATGTGCCTAGCAGAAGTAGTACTTATCTACTTCAAGTATTTCACGCATTTCTTACTTTAAATTGTGTGAACATGTTAATGTATACCATTATGCGAGAACGCTGTATACTATCAGGTTAGCGACACGCGAGAATGATATATGTAATTATCAGAGGATTATGTGTGATTCATTTGTGTGAGCCATTTATATGATTATGTGATTATATTCTGTGGCGCAAAAGATTGCTTCGAGGTAAGTAATAAATAACTCTAACTTATATTTCGATTTGTATGGCCTCATTACATCAGTATTTCTGTCTCTAATCGTTGTATTTTTGTGGCCTCTGGCCGGGCGGTGTCGAGTTTGATTTACTTATCAGGAGATGATTTAGCCGTGTGCTTGGATATTGTCTGGGAAGTAAAGGTTGGGTATCGAGAGGCCGTTGAAGTTATGTATGACTTCAGGTGACTTGAGCATCGTGATTTGACCCTATATTTAAAAATTTACTGTGTCAGGGACTCTCTTCCCTGCGGTGATACGATTACTGGCCCATACTACGGTATAAGAGTCGGCATGACTCTCTTTTTATCACTTTGTCGTGTGCATTGTCTGCTATAGTCCTATACTACCTGCATATTTATGCTGGTTTGGCCTTATACTCACGCATAAAGAGCTTATACGAGTCTTTTATGATCACTTCACAAAGTGACAATAAATTTATACTACGGTATAGTTACATGTTTGGCCTTATACTTCGGTATAAGAGCCATGCTTATTAAGGTCGATCCATTCCCTGTGTGCATTTGATCGAGTATATGCCATTGAGGTTATATTAATGGAGATACGAGAAATAGAAGGTGACACAGAGTTATAGTCGCTGCTGAGTCTCTATGATTTTATTCTCGGTGTTTAAAAGGCTTCTGCACAGACCTTCTATTATATCTTGACATGTTACGCCCGAGACCTTCTTTGGAATCTTTTGTATGACTTTATTAGGTAGTCCCGGATATTTATATACGAATTTATTCATGTTGGGCTATTATAATATTGTCCGTCTCTGCCTGGCTTGCAAGTTCACCCTTGCAGCAAGTTGCCACTAAGTTTCGCCATTGCACTCTTTTCGCCATGTGGGCGGCATTTTCATTTGTGCCAGTCAAGTGTATGGCTACTGTTCCTGTGAGGTCCGCTGGAGAGTTTATTCCAGTGGCTAAAGTGGAAGATCGGGCAGTGCAGGATCCTCACAGCCCGATTAAGGCGTTGTCAACCGCTTTTGATTGGCCAGATTTTTGTTTTCAAACTTAGCCTTGTCGGCGCTTGTCACCAGATTCCGGTGTCAAAGACTTACTTCTTTTGTAGTCTGCCGCATCGGCCGCTCTTCTAAGTTATGCTGTATATATATATGGAGTTGGTTGGTTAGATATCACCCGAATGGATTGTAAAATTTTAAACCGCTATTATTTTGAGAATATTAATGAAAAATTCAATTGTGGATGAAACTAGTGGTTTTAAACTATCGCCCATCTGCTGAGCGACTCGTGTTCCGGATTATAATGATTCTCACCTCGTGGCGGCCGACTGGCGGTCTTTACACAATGCATACCGTATCACAATCCACTGTAATACAACCCAAGGATACAAGAAATCCAAAATATAATACACAAGTCTTAAATATATAAATCGACCACAAAAGGAAAATGATCACGAGGACTTCCTATGCCACCACCGCTTCACCTATGATCTCCACGCAAATTTTAAGAAACAGATCCTCACCCACCTCCACTAATCGCCTCCTTGCATCTAGGTGTACTAAACTACCATGAGAATGTGGAGTCACTATTAAGTCGAGTTGAATACAAATACTACAAACTTGATTCCATCACATATATATTCATGCTTATATATATATATATAACCTACGCACATACATTAACTGTGCCACATGAATAACCTGCCCACATATCACATGCTGTATTTCTCTATACTATGTTAAGAATCTTATACGCATGAGATTACAACTATAAATAATGAATATCATTTAAGGAAATCGCCTCAACAATAAGATCATCAAACGAGGAATCCACCTCCACACATGATACAATATGGGCGAGGAATCACCTCCAAATAGGGGTACACATACAGAATCCACCTCCAAATAATCATATTAGGCCTCCACCTCCATCCTCCCGACCGGTGCTACACTCCCTCAATGTGCATATCACAATCAAACCTCGAATCCACTCAAGGCCCACACACAATATGCACACCACAAAACCTCCTGCCGGGTCACCACCGCCCGCAAATAACACACAAAGCAACAAAACACATCCGTTATCACGCCCACACACACACAACACATACTACACATACACAAATATTACGTACCACACACAATCTCATAACATGAATCATATCACAACTATCCCATACTATAAATCATAATTTACATCTCATGATATAACCGTGATCACAATTATTCATAATATCAATCAAAATCTCAATTGTTTCATAACACACCGGAATCACAATTTCCACATAATATCAACTATATTCACAATAATACACATATTCTAATAGCCTCAAGACAAATACATGCAAAATATATAACATAATATATATGAAAGGTTCTATCGTGAGATTTGTACTACCTCGAGCCCAAAAGCAAAGAATGATAACTCTAGTACCGCGGCTAGATCTAGCTTAACTCCTATTCACAGAAATCATACATTATAACACATTCAGAAGAATAACCTCTCTTAATATTATATATACCCCAAGTGTTATACCACGTCTCACGATTCCAATTTACAACTCTTAGCAATCGTCCTATCCCCAAAGACGGGTATACACTTCTAACATTCCAACATAACTAAGATTTTAATTGCCAACTTCGTAAAATATCATTCGATCATCACCTTATTACCCCAATAATAACACTTCAAGCACATTCTAATCAATCCAACAATCAATTGGCAACTAATTAAACTACTAAATACAACCTCCAATTCGAACACTAAATGATATTAACTTTCCCCAAACTTTCTCAACCCACCCTACCTATCATATCCAAAACCAATAATTCCATTCCCAAAACAACCATATTAAAGTCCTCTTAACCTCATATTACAATTCTAGAGTTAATTTAAGAAAAGTCAATAAAAGTCAACCTTCAACTTACACCACTTTCTAACTCAACACCACTCAAAATCACCTCTAATCCCTAAACGATACTTCCTAGATCATGTCATACCATAATAAAGTCACATCTAAAATTCAACACAAAAAATCAATTATATAAAAAGTCAACTCAAGCCTTAAATGACGAGATTCAAGATTAAAACTCATTCCTTTGATAATCTTGGGCATGGGAACAAGATTTTGAGGGTCGAATTAACAAGTTTCACCTAAGAAGGAAAAAAATTGGTTGAGGCTTATGTGTTCGCCTCGAGAAAGTTATAGAAGATTTTCTTGTTTTGATGAATGGATGATGCAGGATAAGTATGAAGAGTTAAGTGGTGGTAGTGAACATTTAAGGAGTTTAGGTCTCGCTTTGTTCAGAATTTCGCTTCTCGGTTTAACAACCTAATTTAACACGAGTCAAATTTAAATTTCTATTCTCAAAATATATTATCGCCCAACCCATATTATCATTATTCCATTAAAAATTTTAACTTAACCGTAGTACTCTAACTGGCAACTAAAAATCATATAAAAATAATTTCTATAAGGAATCCAAGCATTTAATGATCGGCCGATTGAACTTGTCTTAACACTTATATCAACGGGGTTGTAGAAAAGGTTCAAATCTACCATTTCTACAAAAAGCCACCGCAATGAGAGATGGAGTTCAACTCAAGAAGTCGCAATCCCACCCGCGAATGCTGGCATGGACAAGACGGCGACTACGCTATGCTTCGCCGGTAGTGGTCCATCAGTACACCACAAATAAGACACGGCCTGACAGTGGTCGTAGATGTACTAATCGCTACCAAGAATAATAAGCTAATCAGAGAAACCTGCCGATCAGGAAATAAGGACATCTTTATAGTATCCGCAAAATAACTTAAGATGCATTCTTATAATAATGTGTAGATGAAGAATAAAATTCTACACCATCGCTTAGTTTCAAACCCGACTATACGCTTATGTCTTAGAGCAGTTCTAAGAACATAGCTAAATTTAGTCTATCCCTTACCAAACCAGCCAGCAAAGCATATTGAATATGCGTCAACATCGTCCTAGACAATGTTACAATGATGTCAGATTCAGTGGAGCTAGCGATTCTATGTGAACAATAATTGAATATTACGGCTTCTCATATATCAATTTGTTTGTTCACTATGTCTATGTGTTTATATATGTTAATTCTTACATAACTTGTTGCTTCTTCGTCGAGGAATAATGAGTCCGGGGCTACCATACAATTTAGAGGACAACCCGGAAGCAGCCGACAAAGTTAACCAAGTCTAGAAATATAAGGTAACCATTCACCTTGGTCGACAAGCCATGCAGCCTGGCTACAACCATTTAATGACTAACATAGTGATTGATGATCACCTCTTTAGATCGTAAGAGCCTGGGCAAGCTCGATCAATCTTGTGCGCTATCGGGCCAGATAATCAGGAGAGCCGGATTTATACCGCAAAATCATGTAAGATACGATATCCTGTCCTATGATGTTTACATAGAACCGTTATGTTTAATGTAATTTTATACGCTGCATATACTACTTCTATGTTATATGAGTTGTGTGCTTGGACTATGTCAAACGCCTGCCAAGCTGATTATAACGTTGGGGATTATAACCCATACGAGTTGTTTTATTATGGTTATAAGCGATTTGTCCAAACCTCAAAATACAAGGTAGATTCCCTGCACTTCCTCACCAGAATATGACCGATTATTTACGGATGCCATAGTACCTCATCTGAAAAATGTGTTTATGACACGCTTTTATGGGTTAACTATGACTAGAGATCAATGATAGAATTGTAAAGTAATCATCCATGGCAAAAATGGGAGCGCTGGAAATCGTAGTATTTTGATTTCTATAATTATGTCTGCTATGTATTAATTTGTTGTAACACCATTTACTAGTTTTAGTTAAACGGTAGTACTCAAACTAAGTAAAATTCAATAAATAGTAATTGTAAATTACTAAAATGGAACTCACGATAATGGTCAAAAGGCGCCAGACATAGATCCTATGCATAACCTATAATAATCATAATGGTCAATTATATTGTTATACAGCCTAATATTATCCTGAGCCCGTATGTCACATACAACAAGTTGGAGTTATATTCCATATATGAGATGAATTGAGATTGTTAAATCGGGAGTTCATTGAAATCAACGAGATACCCAATCGAGATTTTTACTGGATAATGTAAAATATTAACAAATCGGATAAACCTAATCACCTGAATTATTTCAATCGATTACTTGAAAGAGGGAAGCTTATTAGTATCTGTTAGTTACTTACTCAAGTGAAGAATAAGTTAGTTAACGGCTTAACAAGTTAATTATCAAACGAAGTCACGACCCGACCGAACCAAGAGGACTATATAGTGGAAAGATGAAACGAAAAACCTAAGATTTTCATTTCATCCTTCCACACAAACCATTTCCTCCTCTTTTTCTTTTGGGTTTTGAGTCAAAGTTTTGACCTGCAATTTCTTGTCCAATTGCTCTAGATTCTAGCTATCTAATCACATGACTCAAACTCACTCTTTAAGCGCGACTAACCTGAGGCATTTCACTGAGGCGCTGAGGATTTCACGGAGAACAGAGAAGAAAGCTTCACCATCCGCCATGACATTGAATTATATTATATATGTTTTAAGTAATTAAGTTAATATACATTTATTCGATCTTGGTTGCATTTCTTTATTTATTATGAACAAGTTGAGTAATTTTCCAACGGTTTTTACGTGACCAAGTGCTATTTCAAATACTATAAGTCACATGTGCTCGATAGCAATTGACGACAAACATCAAGTTGGGCCAGACTTCATTGGTTTTTACGTGTGGAGGCTTCGGGGCTTGCATGTTAGGAGTCTTGTCAGGCGGGAACTTTCAGATAGGATGTGATAGATGTGTGAATAGAAGATCAGTGCTAATTGAAGATATGCGCTTTTTAAGAGATAATCATTGCCAATCAATTATCTATTAAAATAGGAAAGGATCCGTGTTGATTGAAGACGTATGAGGCAGCCTACTCCAAGTACGCCAATTCACTTCTACTATAAATAGGAGAGCTTCGAAGACCTAAGCTCGTATGTTTTTTATTGTGTAAATGTGTGTAAAGAGAAAAATTGTATGTTCTTCTCTCTAGTGTTATTTGGTCCTTTGTAGATGTGCACTATAAACCTCATATTGTAGATTGTGTTCCAACACATGGAACATTAGTCGTATTTGTGCTAGACCAAAAACTGTGTAGTGATAGTGTGGAAGTGAGTGGGGGATCTCGTTATCAGGAAGAGCCCGTAGTAGGCCTGATTAGAACTATGGTGTAGGAGGTTAGCTAGGCATTAGAATGTAGATCACTCATGTAAGACACCAAGTTGTAACACTTTTGACCAAAAATATTGTTCATTTTGCATTGTTTGAGAGGCAAAAAAGATTTGACAGAGTTTTTATTTTGTACCCTGAATGTACGGAGTTATTCTATAAAATTCTTTTAGATTGTACAACTATTGTTAACATGTGATAGTCTTGCTTTTTATTGATTACCATTGTATAAATCGCATCTTTGGGAAAGTAGTGACTTGAAGAAAAGTGACTTGGAAGTCGGGGAGCTGGACTTATTCACCAAGATAGGATTAGAATAGGGCAAATGAGAATGTGAAGCATTCGTATAAGTCCTTGTTATAAATATAAAAAGTTTTTTGTTTAAATAATACACTATTTACTACTATTTTCCAAAGGTAACAACAAGTCCGCATACCAAAAGTTTTGCTATTGTGAAATACAGTAGCAAATAGTATTTGCTACTATAATGCCAACATTTACTACTTTTTAGATAGTGTTGCAATTGTTCATTTTAAAAATTATACATTAAATATAAAATTAGCGTAGTAAATAATAGTTATTTACTACTGTTAAGCACATTTTTACTACTTTCATAAAGAGTAGCAATTAAATATATCATTAATCGATATTTTTTTAAATTCAATTACCAAATTAGTGCAATTCTATAATTAAATATACATATCTAAGAAATGTGAACCAAACATAAGAAATAGTCTTGACATCTTCTAATCCATATTCTACTAGGTAAGCATTTTCATAAGCTTCCAATCAAATTATTGCATCTCCCATACACAAACAATCAATACTATTGTTAAGATAATGGTGAGCAAAAAAAAAAGGAATGAAGGTATAAATTGTGATTAAATAAAACAACAAAAGTACATACAAGAATTGATCGATAGGCAGCAGGTTTTTCATCCACTCGCTGACTAAATGGTGATACGGCGGTTTGATAGCGTTTTGATAGCAAATCCTTCAAAATCATGTCCTAAGGATACACAAAAACTATCTCGTAGTGTCATATAAATTAACATATAACAACAACTTTCTTTGACATTTATTACCAAGTAATTTTATATTTTTCCCAACCTGAAATAACAATTATAAAATAAAAATTAAATTTATATACTCAACAATTGGCTGTTAATGTTTCCTTTATATCCTAGAGACTAAAACTAAACTACAGTCGAAGAATCTTTGTCGTTGCCAGACAAGTAAAAAACTCGTTTTATCAATCAAATGAAAAATATTGCAAGAAATTACAACTAATAAACTAATAAGAAAAACAATAGAAGATAGATATATTAGACCTATGCTGAGATCAGCATCTTTCCGCTCGTGTTCCGTTGATGTTGGTGCTGCATCCTGAAATGGTCTCTTTAAAAAGATGCTTTCCAGATGACTAAATTAACAATCAAATGAATTCTTCAATTTCCCTGCCATGAGTCCTTTAACTATCTTCTCAAAAGGCTAGATTTATTTACCTGTGTCTTCTCAAAAGGCCAAATTTATTTACACATGGCCACGTAATGCAAAGAAATTTTATTATTTATTATAGGGGTATAAAAATAAAATTTCTTTGTAAAGGAAAAATTTCTTAGTATGCGGGTTTTTATCAAATCGAAGAGGATCATTTGTCGAACTATGGATCGTAAGCGTTCTTGGCGGCGATTTGTGAGATGTCTGACTTGCTTGATTTGACTTGATTTGATCTTGATTTGGCTTGATTTGATTTGATTTGATTTGATTTGAGCTTGAGCTTGACTTGACTTGAACTTGATTTGATTTGGATTTGGATAGGAGCTCTACGAGCTGGATATGTGTCCGGGTCTTGATGGACTTGAGACTAGTCTAGACTTGTATGGTCGGGCGAGAGTGCCCAGCACCGTATTAAAAGTGTTGGTTGTATGGACTTGATGCTGGTGTGGACTTGATCACAAGTCTCTTTGGGCTTGATGGAAACTAACGGCGTTTGCGTGTGAGGAGCACTAACTTTGAAGCGGCTGGCAGTGGGACTTCGTAGGCTGGATGGTATAGCCTTGATGGGACTTTGGGATTTGGTGCCGTCTTTTTGTGGTGGGACTTCGTGGCTTGAGAGGCCGCGTGTCATGATGGGGCTTAGTGCTTTGATATGACAACGATTTGCGGGATAGAACTCAGAGGCTTGGTGTGGAGTGATGGCAAGCAGAGGTGTTGAGCGGCGTTGGGTGATAGCGGCGTGTTCTTTATTCTTTGTTAGTGATAAGCAGCGAAGTGTCATTTGTATGGAGTGATATGACGTGTTTCTTTTTAGTGGGGCTTGAGGGATATGACGCGTGGGACTCAGTGAGATTTGGCCTCAGCTTGAAGGACTTGATTTAAGCTTTGAAGTTATGTCAACTGCCTTCGCTGTATAAGCGTGCCGGAGCATTTAATAAGTGATGATGTCAGTATGAAGGTGGAGCGTTCGGCACTTGTGTAATCTTGATCGACTAGGCAGAGGCCTTAGCGGTGTGTTTCAGCCTAGAATAAAGTATAGGGAGTGAGCCTTCGATTTATTCCTATATTTGGGATTTGATGAATCAAAGCGGCATTGTCAGTGTTCATCAGTTTTTAGAATGTCAGGGGCTACGTACCTTAATCTGGCGAATATTGGCGTTCTTGAAAGTTACGTCGATTCTTATCGATTTTGCTTCAAACTTGAAGGATCATTGCTTTTTATTGCAATAATCCTTAATTTCGGTACGCATGTTTTGGCCACCTGGAGGTGTTTTCCAGCCACCACGTGGTGTTTCTACTGGCGGTTCCAAAGATTTAAGTTAGAGAAATTTCAGAGATCGTTCTATGTATTTTCTCAGGGGTTTTGTGTGTGTGTTTTTTTTGTTGAATTGTGGATGATTTTGTGTGTGTCCTTTTTGGCCAAATGAGGGTATTTATATTTTTAGGCCTGTTGCTTTGCTTCGATTGGCAGTTTGATTTCGGGTGGATCACGATCTTGGCCAGATTGAATTTTGAACCGAATCTGCTTGTTGTGGATAATTTAGGAATTACTTTCCTTCAGAAAGTACTTTTGAAACTCTTATGGGTGGAAGGTTCGGGTTCTTTTTCAAGGTCAAAAAAATTTTCTTCGTATTGATCTCTTGGGACCTTTTTTAGGTAATGATTACTGCGCCACATGACTTAGGGTGCGATTTCGGACCATCTGACTTTCTTAGCCTTGATTTTTGAACCCGTAACCTTGGAGTCTTCATTTTAAATCCCGTGGATTGTAGATTATTTCATTTTGAGCCACGTGGCCTTGAACGTCCTATTTGTGCGATTTAGTAATAAAATTAGGGGTTTCGGGCTAATTTTAATTGACATTGTCTGAGTTGTTTTACGGGAACCTATTCGAGTTCGAACCGGGGTTAGTGTAGAAACCCTTATTTTGACTTGATTAATTCTAGGGGCTTGATTTCCGGGAACCCTCGTTCGTCCAATGGTTTGATTTGAGTTTAGGGTTTAATCAAGAACACTATTCGATATGGCATTTTAGTGGATCGACCCTTTAATTAATTTGATTAGTCGTCTTGTCAATTGAGTATTTTTTGATAAATTTTCGATTGTCTGGTGCCCCTTCGAACCTAAATACGTATGTAGTAGGTGTCGAGATTCGACCAGACAATATCCATCTCCAACGAAGTGTTGGCGGTTTTTTATGGGTCTTTATTTTTTTTTTTTTCGTACGTGTTGCTCCTTTATAGATAAGCATCCGGTCTCTTTTACCCGGCTTGTTGGATGAAGCGGTTGGATATTAGATTTATTTAAAATGTGAATTTGAAATGCGCATCACAGTCTGGTTATGGCTTCTCCCGCCGGCGGGGAGGTCAGATTTTTGTGATTCTTGTATTCGGACTTATTCTGACTTGCATTTAAAACCTGTATCATAGTTATCATCCATGTCATTTGGAGACTTTGCAGGATGATAACTTGTTTTACAGGGATCTTCTATAAATCACGTGATTCACAATCCTTGGTCGACTCCTGGTCATTTGAGGGATTTGTAGGATGTTGACTTGTTTAGGATTTGTTGTGACATGATATGTATGTCATGATCCTTAATTAAGTCTTCGGTATGAGGATTGAGCTTGTGTAATAACCCGTTACAAAAAAAAAAAAAAAAAAGTTTCGGTCGGTTGGACCGGGGAATAAGTATAATTTTTTTTAAGATGATAATATTATTTAAGTAAAATTTTTTGAGCGAATTTCATTTATAATTTAGTAGTGTTTGCCATGGAAGAATTTTATCTTTGAAATCGGGTTCGTGGAAGATTTAAAATGCGATGGCGGAGAATTAGCAGAAGCGAACGGGACTCGAATTTTTATAAATATCTTTGAAACTTTATCTCAGCGTAAATCAAACAACTTCACCGTTTGCATCTTGTTCCGTTTTTGGGCGATCTTCCTCTCTCCCCCACTTCACTTGGAACATTTTTTTCGTTTCTCTTGATTGTCATTTCAGCTGAAATCGTTTGTAGAATATTGTTACTGCTTAAATCGTTATAACCCCAGTTAAGGTAAATTTCAAGTCTTCGAGATATTTCTTGGGTTTGAATCGTTGACTTTGATTGACTTTTACATAATTGAATTTTATGATAAATCTTAGTTGGTTACTGGGTTACGTAGCGTATATATGTGATGAATTATTGATTTAGAATCGTTGAGGGCGATTATGGCGAGTTGACTTTAGGTTCGATTGACTTTTATGTGGATATTTTTATAAAACTTTAAATGTGTAGGAGTTTACATTGGGACCTTATTATAGTTGTTAAGATATTAAATTGGTGATTTAAAATTTATTAAAAGGGTGTTATGTTGAAAAAGTGAAATTTCAGTTGAGTTATAATTATTAATATTTGGGACAGATTGTTAATTATGGACTTGATGATTAATTAAGAATGAGCATAAGTTGATTTGTAGTGAGAAAGTGATAAGATGGAATTTAGCGGGGAATCGATTGGGTTGTGTCAGATGGGATTATAATTCGATAGTTTATCCAGTCAAGTTATACCCGTTTAGAAATAGTTAAAACAGAATTGGTTTATGTATCTGCAGAAACGCCGGTATAGTAATAGTTTTGATCATACTTTACGGGTATTTTGTTAGCGTTGATAGGTGGAAAAGGGCGATTCACGGCGATTGTCTTTTCGCGCGAAGGTTTGCGGTAGCTAACGAGTGGTACCCATCTCGCGGGTGTTACTTTACGTCTTTACATGATTTGTGATATACGTGTTATTGTGGTGTGATTATGTGAGAATGATGTACATATCGTTGTGTTATGATTATGAGAATGATATACATGTAATTTTTGTGTTATGTGATTGTGTTTACGTAGTGAAGATTGGAGGTAAGTAACAACGAACTCCAGCTTATAATGCAGATTACGTGGCCTTGGCGGCATTATTATATTATGTGGCACTTGTCGGCACTTTTTGATATGTTGTGGCCTTGTCGGCGGTGTGATTGATTCTGATTGTGGGATGTTTTTAGGCGTGTCTTTGTATCTTGTTTGGGAGTAGAGTAGTTGTTTGGGTTATCGTAGGTTTGAGGCACTTGAGTATCGGTGACCACATAGTTGGGATTACTAGGGATTAGGTGACTCTCGCTTCGCTGCGAGGATCGTGGCCCACTATCTTTGCGGTATAGCGTGCGGTTTGGCCTTATGCTTCGGTATAGGCGGTATGACGCTCTCTTTTTGTCGGATTTCTTTGTGTGTGCATTGTCGGTGTGGCCTATCTTCACGGTATAAGCGTGCGGTTTGGCCTTATACTTGATTATAAGAAGCGGTATGAAATGCTTTTGATCACTGGCATTGTGCATTGTCGATGTGGCCACATGCCCGGTATGGCGTGCGGTTTGGCACTTATACTTCGGTATAGAGCGGTGTTTATTAGCGATTGATCGTTCCTGCGGGTAAGACGGATTGAGTATATCTTTGGCGTTAGAGGTGTATCTTGGTGGAGATATGAGAGAGATAGAAGGTGATGACTAGATTTATAGTCGATATTGAGTCTGTGATTTCATTTGGGTGATTGTGTCTTTATTGAGACGCCTATTATATCTTAATATGTTATGCAGACCTTCTTGAAACCTTATTGTATGACGATTAAATAGTCACGGATATATGTATATTATTCATATTTGACGCTATTAAATTTTGACTATCTCGTTAAGGTATGGTAAGTTCACCCGCGTGTTAAGTTTATTTAAGGCGGCTTACGCTGCACCGCTATGGGCGGCATTTTCATTTGTGCCGGGGTTGACGGGTGGCTAGTTGAGCCAAGAGGTATTTGGAGAGTTTGTTCGAGTGGCTAAGCGGCGTCGGGTGGTGAGAATCCTCAGCGATCTCGTTTGATGTGTTGTCGACGGTTTCGTTGTTGTATTTCCTTTTAAAATCTTAGCACTTGTGGGTAGTCGGCTCTGTATTGGGATACGGTCACGTATGTCTGTTGGCAACCTTACCGGCATTACTTTATTTTAGGATATATTTATTTAATGCTATATATATATGGGTTGGTCAATTTAGATGCTCCATTTGATGGATTATAAATTTTTAAAAGCTGTTTTGATTTGGGAAACTTAATTGTGATCACGTTTTAGATGAAAGCAATTGTGTTTTCTTGAATTGATCCATCTGTTTGGTGACTTCTGGTGTTCGGGATTTTAATGACTCTACTTCAGGCTGGCCGACACAGGCGGTCGTTACAACAAGACTTAATTTGTAAGGATTTAATACCCGGCATTGGGATCAATTTAATTCTCTCAGATTCATTAAATTACATTTTGAGGTTTTATCTTAACATGTAGATTTAGTACATGTTGGAAACCCATTAATTCCAGATCCGTAGAGGATTTAATAAGAATTTATTTGTTTGAGATTTGATGTTAACATGAATTTAGTACATGTTAAGATCCCGTTTTAATTCTCGATCCATAGAGGATTTAATGAGAATTATTTTTATTTGGGATTTGATGTTAACATGAATTTAGTACATGTTAAGATCCCATTTTAATTCTCGATCCGTAGAGGATTTAATGAGAATTAATTTTCTCGAAATGCCCTCTGCAACATAAATACGTTATATGTTAGTACTCTGAATTATTACATTGATATTAATCCGAATCCTCGTGGATTTAACATGAATTTGAGTCATGTTAAATATTTAAAATAATTAATCTTGACCAGCGTGGGTTTCGAAATTAATTATTTTAATTTTAAGTTTAATTTGGAGTTAAACTATATATATTTTCGTAATTTTAAACAAATGTCGGTTTATTTAGTTAACGATAAATATTTAGGTAAATTTTCCACGTGAAAATTTTCGGCCATCGCATATATATTTTTTGAGGATTTTGATTACTCGTGTGGTAAAGATGTTCGGTTGTCTCGATTTTCGAACCTGGCTAACTGTCTACCAAAACCCAATGACGGCTTTTAGGACTTTAGATCACCCAGGCTTTCTTTTAAGCGTAGAGATGAGACCGCGAAAAATGCCTCACCGGCTCCTCCTCGACCATGCCTTGGCTACCGGGTGAGCTTGAGTATATTTTTTCAATTTTTCTTCTCTTTCTTGCGCAGCATTACACTCGATGTTTTATATGATTACGTCATCATACTAACATCTTTTCATGTGTTTCTGCAAGATTAAAGCTGAGGATTACCATCAAAGTTCACAACTTTTTGAAGAAATTGGAGTTTCATCAATAAAGTTGGTAACTTTATACTTTCCTTATACTTTAATTGCTTGATTGTGTACTTTGATGATGTTGTGCATGCTTCTTGATGATCATGTGAACTTTTTGACTTTTTGTTGTGCTTGTGATCACCAATTTCTTCCATGTACTAGTTTTGATGATAAAAATCTGATCTTTAGCTTTGTTGTATTCTTAAAATATAGAAACAATTTTATAGCGAGATTTCGGGTTCGTCAGCTAGCTGTTTCACTGAAATGCCCATAACTTTTGTATCACTTATTTGTTTTGATATTTCTTTATATGTCTGCAAATCTTGTTATGACACGGTCGTTTTGATAGGTAGAAAGTCTTCCATTTCATTCTGAAAGTCGAGATATGAGACCTTGAATTTTTGACTTTGGGGTTCGGACTCGGTTAACTACTGCAGCTTTGGGGAATTGTTTCTCCTAGCTTAGGACTCCGATTGGGATGATTCGAATTTTCACGTGCTCGTCTCTGAGTCTAGTTTGTGCTAATTTGTTTCTGAAATTTTCCGGATAGGTTAGGCCTCCTATTTCATCCAAGAATGACCCCATGGAGATTTTCAGACCCGTCGCTTGCTTTTAGGCTCTCTTTTGATTTGACTACTTTCGTGTGTGCCCACTTGCGTTCATGTAGCATAGAGTTGGAACTTTGCATCTAGAATGGACTTTAGGAACTCATTTGGTGCATTCCCTTTCCCTCTTCCTAACGCCTACTTTGCTTTATTTTTTTCATGCTGTTTTATGGGTTGAGCTTATGACTTGGGATGTTGAGCCGTACTTTCTTAGCATCCTTTGTTGATGTGCTTTACTTACTTTTAGTCATAGCTCTTGTAGGTGGGTAGCATACTTTGGTCTACTTACTTGGGGGTTCGTCTTGCTCTTCCTTTGAAGTGTAGGATGTATCGGCATTCGCTCACTTATGGTTTGATTTATCTTGAAGTGTTGGGCTTTGAAGTTTGCCTTAGTCTTTCATCGCCCCACTTTTGGTTTTGTTTTTTGTTTTGTTTCTCTTTGTCTTGCCGGTCTCGTGGCTAGCTAAATCCATAGTCCCTCACAGGTAGAGATCTCTTGTGATTGCATAAGTACTTGAGTATGCTTGTTGGTGTAGGGACGCCGTTTTCGATCCTCGATATTCATAGCATGAATTGCATGGATAAGATAAATGAGTACTACCCTTGAAGTGTTATACTGGCATTAAATGCGCTCGGATACATGTTTGAGTGCGCCATAGATATCTTGATCTTTCTTTTGAATTTTATCTTACCGCTTTATGTCTTTGCTTTCCGTATTGCTGCGTTGTCTCAGCGTCATGACTTCCAACTTGACCTTAGTCCACTAGATCGAGGGTTTTAGTGGTGTTCCGCATACGAAGATGCAGGTTAAATCTAGGAGCCTTGCGGCGTTGTCCATCTTGAATTCAGCTCCCCAGCGCCAGAAACTTTAACAGGCTTTTACCTTTGAGGAGTTCTTTGTTGGTGCGGGCACATGCGATACGGCTTTGAACTAATAATCTTGCTCGAGACTTGTGACTTGCTCTTAAGATGGATTAGCTTGATTTGCTAATTCGGTAGATTATGCGTCCACATGAATTTCTTGAAAGCTGGTTGGATGCGTATGCCGACCAACTTTAGAGGCTAGGTCAGGAGGCCTACTTGTCAGGCTTTTAGAGCGCGTTAGACAAGATGATATATTCTATACTTTGACTTGGTAGTCGAATAATATGTCATTATAGAGGCTTCTTTGGACATGATGAGATATATTCTGGCTGCTTGAGCAGTAGTCGGAATAACTATGTCCGACTTTGGAGGCTTGTTGGACATAGTGTATGTCTTACGGTAGTCTTAGCGACTTAGTAGTCGAGGCCCGGTCTCTATTCATATGGATATTAGTGCCTTTGATATCTAAGGAGCACTGAGAGTTTGCGTCTTGAGTAGAGGATCCTCGTATTTCATGAGAAAAGGATGTATTTAGCACAACTTGAACCCACGACGACTTCATAAGGGAATCTTACGTGTATCAGCACAGTAGTATTAGAGACACCCTCGAACTCTTTGGGACCCCGGTCCTCACGAGTTCTGAGATAATGTTGGGATGGAAAGGTTGAGCTTTGTCTCCTCACGCAGATTTTATACGCACTCAGTGAGGTTCGAGACTCCGTTCATGACCCCGTACATAGCAACTGCATTCATCTACTTAGTCTAATAGAGTGTCTAATGTAGTAGTTGTTGAAGAAAGCGTTGCTTTGTCCTGTCTTCATCATAACTTGTCCCCGGTTCAAAATTAGTATTCTTGAACCCTAGTCAGTTGCGATCTAGGAGATTGCTTGGCGCCAATCGCTTTCTTGTGGCCCCAGGCAGCACCGGGGCCTCGACAGCGTAGTGTTGAGGTTACTGTTGATGTAGACTTGCGCCATGCTCGGTCTTGAACTAGTTAAGGCGTCATGTAACTTTATTAAATGTCTTACTCATAGAATGCAAACTGGCGTTGTCGGTGGAAGTGAGGATTAGTTTCACTTACTTTTCTTAAATACTTAATGTATTGGATCTTTTTTCTTCTTTATGGTTTTATTCCATGTCTGCTTCCATAAATTCTTGTTTTAATTCTTTACTTTCAGATTTCATGGGTGCGTACCTTGATTTAATCAGGCCCTGTGGGGACGACATGAATGTTATTTTAGGTTATGGGTAGCTTGATACACTTTTGGTACTTTCACGTGCACCAAATGGATCGTTGTGAGGATCCCGAGCCAAGCGTGGAGTCGAGGGGTTTGATCTTTTTAACCTCATGCTCGAGGAGGGTTGGGCCGGTTTATCTGTCTCGGGGAGGTGGCCAGGCGTTATCACCATCTTTCGGGAGAATTTGGGCGGGTTATCCTCGTGCTCGGGAGGCGGTTGGGCCGGTTTATCCACGTGCTCGAGAAGTGTGTAGGCGATTATCCTCATGCTCATGAGCAGTAGGCGGTTTATCACAAATGCGGGAGGGTGTGGGCGGTTATGTTGGAAATCAATGAATATTGATTCCCTTTTATTATGCGGATTGCGATAATTGTCAGCCGTTTACGGATTGGTTAAATGTGATTCTTGGAACTTAGTGTTCATGCTTGGTAATTGTATATTACTAGTTAGGTTTACCGCTGATCATTTAAGGGGTTATGAGTGATTGACTCTTGAAAACAGGCGCATGGTGTCGGGGAGAAATAGCCCAAACGCCCCAGTAATTGTCGGTATAGTGTCGGTTAAGTGTCGGTTTTTAAAGGCCCGTTTTTTTATTTGGGCCTTTTTTGTGTCGGTGTGGTGTCGGGACCTTTCTTAATTTAAAAAATCAAAATTAATTATTGTAGAGCGCGGAGCCGGCTGATATATTTCTATATATTAAAAAATACGTTTTTTTTTCAGCGTGTCAGTCCGCCCTCCCCGAACCTACTTGATCCAGTCCCGGCCCTTTGACGCCGATCTCGGCTTGATAAGCGGCGCCACCGTAGACCGCCACACCTGCGCCCCATTACCGTAACGCGCCCCGCGGAAAAGTGCGGTTTTTTCTTTTTTTTTTCGTTTTTTTCGTTTAATGTTTTTAATTGTTTGTTTTTATAATTACTTGTATGTTTAATTGTTTGTTATTATATGTTTAATTATGATCTAATTTCTTTTAATTCATTTTTTTTGTTTATTGTTTTTAATTAGTTGTTGTATAATTCGTTTAATTCTAGTATTAATTATAAATTTAATTCGTTGTTTAATTAATTATTATTTTGGATTTATTAGTTTTAATTTGTTAATTTGTGTAGTTATAAGTTTAATTTATTTTTAATTCGGTTTAATTAGTTAGATTGAATTGGGAATTGAATGTTGGATTTATTCGGTTTAATTTGTTTTTAATTGATTGAATTGGGTAATTGAATTGTTGTTGATGAATTGAATTGGATTGAGTTCGAATTATATTAGATTTGAGTTTGATTTAGAAAGAATTGTATTTGAATTGAATTTGATTAAGTTTGAATTTGATTTGATTTGAGATATAATGAATTAAATTGAATTGAATTTGAATTGAATTGATAAAGAAATTAGTTTGAATGTTGTTTGGGTAGATCGAAATGTTGTTTGAATTAGATTTGAGTTTGAATGTTGTTTGAATTGGATCGAATTGGATTTGATTCGATTTGAATTGAGTTGAATGATATTGTTTTAATTTTGATAAATTTGAATTTTGAAAATCACGAGGTTTTATGGCTCACCGTGGCGGTAAACTTCGGGCGAAAAATTAATAAACCAGGAAGGCGAGAGAAGCGGGCGGTGGCGAAAGGCTAATGGTAGCCATCGAACGCTTGTGATGAGCAGCGGCGGGCGTACCTCGGCAGGCGAGACTACCCGTCTTTGGACCCGGGGCGATAAGCTGCGGAAACGCGTAAATCCCGTATCCGCGGCTCTGTCGACTTCCGTCGAGCGTATCTGTGGCTTAGCCAGCGGGCGATAATCGGCCTTGTAAATCGCCTTGGCGGCCACGATGGCCAGGAGAATCCCCAGGCGGCGAGTCGAAATTAGTGGCGGCGACCTTATAGATAGAGTCTTGGAGACTAGCGATTCGGTGCGTGGACCGATAGGCCCACATGTCTCATTTCTCTTTGGGGCCGGGAGGATAGTTGCCATCTTTGGGGAGCGTAAGTGCATTTTATTTATTGAGTTTGTCTTATAAATATTTATATTTATAATTTGTATCTAATGAAATCACGTTTGTTTATGTTAAGAACATTTGGGGTAGGGGTGAAAGGTTCGGAAGCGAAATAGGAACCGGGTAGAAGATACGTGGCCATCTTATCTGAGGATATTGGATCAAAAGCGTGAAGGATGGTATGGAATGCTTTTTGGTAGAGTATTTAAATATAAAAAGTTTGTGATTTTTAGATTGGTGAAACTAGACTAACTTAATTTTGTATTTATTTGAGGATGATATGAGATTCGGGGAGGGCGTTAAGTATGCGAACATCTTTGGGAGGCTTCGAGCGAAGAGGTGGCGAGATCTTCTTCACGAAGGGGAAGTCTTGGCTGCTTGACGAGGGGTAGGCGATCCGGCCGCCTCGCGGGACTCCGTGCCCCCGGTGGATCAGACCTGGCATTTTGGGAGAACTATAGAATGCTTGGTGTCCCGAGATGACCGGTCGATCTCCCAGCAAGCGAGAACCCCGCATGACTCGCATTGGCGGGGGCACGATGGAGCTCACTTGGCATTCCTTGGGGAAGCGAGGCACGCTCATGAAGGGTCCATGATGAGGTAAGTTTGGATTTTACTAAATATTTTAATTTTCATTATTTCAGGTTATTAACTATGTATTTTAATTGCGTTTCGAGGTGTTGAGAATTTGAGCGTCCTTGTGGGTGAATATTAGATAAATCTTAACAAGAAGAAGGACAAAGGCGACGACGAGCCGACGAAATTTACAACCCATTTGGAAGCTGCTTTTTGATTTAAATTCAGTGGAGGCTGCTTTGTAAGTTTAAAATTTTTATACATTAAATTTAAACGTTATTTTTTATACATTATTTATACGTTATTTATATTTCATTCTTATGTTTCTATAACTTTGCGAGGATGAGTCTGTGCGGTCTTGTTCCACGAGAATGCAGACCGGACTTTGATCAATTAAAGGCTCGATGAGACGAGGATTGTGGATATGAACTTCGGCTGTGAGGTCGAAATTTGGAGAAAGGCGGATGGAGGAGCAGTTGAACCCCACGGCAGTGAGAGATGACCCGATGAATCTTTGGTCCGTCGGGCAGCTCCGGCCATGAGGATGTCTGATATGGGATTTGTCGGTCAGGGCGAAAAACAGGCAGCTCGAGGAAAGTGCGGGCCTCGAAGAATCGGGTGGCCCCAGCTATGCGATGTTCCGAGGGGGGTTATATGGGGCTATTTCTTTGTGATGGTTAGTGCTCCCGGCCCGTCGCCCAGGGACTTCATCTGGGGCGTTTCTGCATTTAGAGCTTGCGACTCGAGTTCTGGCGCCATCTTCCCAATCCTTACTTTGACCTCCCTTTGGGAGCCAGATTAGTGAGCACCGGCCCACCCCGATCTTAGTGGCTTGAAGCCACCCCCCCGAGAATTAGATGTTTTGTATATGGATATTATTTTTATGGATATTTTGTTTAATTATTTATGGATATTTTTATGTTTATGGTTTGATTTGTGTTTATGTTTTTATTTAGACTTCGTATTTAGTGAATATAAACATTTGAAAAAAAGTCGACAACTTTTATTAGTATATGTTCATAGAATTGAGGAATAAACATTTGATGTTTATCTTTGTGTTAATTGTTTGATTTGAATGATTTTTTGTTTATAGTTTGATTTGTGTTTATGGTTTAATTTTTTTATAGGTTGTATAAAACAAGCGTGTTTGTCATCTGATTACGCCCAAAATTGAATTGTCGGTAAGTGTCGGTATAGTGTCGGTTAAATTATGCCGTGGGTTTGGGGGCGTCGGGGAGTCGTGTCGGTCGAGTGTCGGGGTTTGGGGAGGTGCAGGGGTCGATTCGGGTGTTGATCGTTGTTGAGGCGTCGGTTGGGTGTCGGTGTGGTGTCGGTCTTTAAATAATAAAAATCATTTTTCTTAACTTTAATGTAGTTTAAGTAATCTAATTAATTATTATGTATAATAATCATTAGATATATTATTAAAAATAAATAAAAATATAAGTAAAGATTCGATGCATTGATCGTATAGTCGAGTTATCTTTCGACTATTTGTACATCGTATCTTGAGTCACATTGATATCGACGTGAATATTTTTATATTTATAATATATATATTACTTAATATATAACTAATTTGGAATAAAATATATTTATTATACGTTGAATAATTAGGTTAATATAAAAAAATAAGAAAAGCAATTATCGAGGGTTTGGGCGTCGGTTGGGCGTGGGTGTGGTATCGGTAGGGTTTAGGCAGAGCGGCCAGCGCAGCCGACTAATATATAAAATCGAACACCGGTCAGTTAGAACAAGCCAATAAAAAAAACTTCTCCACCGCCGCACCGTCCCTTGTACATCGACTCCAGTCCCTAGGTATATTTTGATATTTTATGTTCAATTATATTGATTATGTCTTGATTATGTCCAGTATTTATTTTTCATTTAATTCATTTTATTTCCAAATCTAGGTTTAGCTTCTAATAATTATTTATGTTCAAGTATTATGTCCAAATTATTATGTCAATTAATTATGTTCAATTGTTGTCCATTTATTGAATTGTAATGCGATAATGTCGAATTATGTCTGTATGTCCAATTATATTCAATTATGTAAATAATGTCCAATTGGATCTGGCATGTTTAGGCGAGGCGGACATGCGGAACAGGCTGAGGGTATAATGTTGTGCACAAGTGCCCAGGAGTATGTTAAGGTTTGAGTTGGTAGTGCACAAACAAGATCGAGACCTGGCAATCGGCTTCGTGCATCTGAGAAACGATGGGTGAGAACTGTTACTCGGCTGTAGTGGATGTTCGAGGAAAAGCGAAAGATAATGAGCGAGCGAGGATTGACCTTGAAGCTCGTGTTCCACTGACCCAATTGCATATGCATGAGATTCGTGGGAGAAAGCGAAACCAAAGGCTACGTATCTGGCTAACCACAGCACTTATGAAAGAGTTTAGGAGTTGGTTAGCGCCTCGATACGATGGATAACTGAGCATTCGAGATGTGCTCGAAATGTGAACCTAAATTTGAAAAGTCACGATGTGCATATTATTGTGCGAAGTACTTCTGTAGCAACTTCGTCATGTCTTGCCCAGATAAGATATGGAAAGCGAAAATGTGAGTGGTGTTTTTTTTTTCTTTCGCGACATTTCATCGAAACAACTCTTAATGTGGGGCCCAGCGTGGAGGGCTTCGCCGTAATATTGTTGAGATAATTTACCAAGATAGGCAATATTCCCACCGGCATTCTTTGATGTGATGGGTAGCTGCAATCATTTGCACTTATGGGCGACATGGAGTGCATGCGGTATAGATGGATATGCCGTTTAGTCGTGAGTGTTGGCTTTATTAATATATGTTGATTGTTGGTTTATCTATCTAATTATTTAACTAAGCCTACGTGTTTGCAGTTCTTGGGGGATTGAAGAAAATGGTAAGACAAAGGAACGTGTTGAAGGGTCGATATCACCGAAGGCGTATTTAGTCAAAGAGGTTTCAAACTTACGTTGTGCTTCGAGGAAGAATTGAACCGACTTAAATAAGTCTGGGAGGCACGATGTGCCAAATGCCGAGCGCATCTACTTTGCAGTGTTTAGTTACTGAGGCGAGCCGTTGAAGTGAAAAGCAGTTTTTATGACCCAGCGAGCTTGTCTGAGGCAATGGCATCATTATGTTACATGCCTTAGCGCGAAAGTACAAGAATACGTTGATGAGTGTACATTTTAATATTCAATAAAAAATGAATTTGTATATTATTATAATAGTTAACTAAACAAATAACTTATATCCCCGGGATGTACCATAATTTGATTGAAGAGTTGTAACTTTCGTTTTGACGGAGGAACGAATAAATCACGGCGTGGGCTTAAATTTCGATAAATGGTTTCCCGCGATCGTATACGGAATGCGTATGGAAACTGTTTGCTTGTACTCGGGACACTTGCAAGTGGTCAACTCTTTGAGGAATAAATGAATTGCAAGGGCTATTACGTCGATGGGTACTACTTTGACATTAGGCGGGGTGATCGTAACAAGAGCACTTCTGATAGCGGAGTGTGTGTTAAAGGTTCTGCTACGATGATGATGACATTGATTATTATGGATGTCATAGAGAGATTTGGGTAATCGTATGGCTACTTACGTATTGATAAAGTTGTGACACCAAAGTGTTATTGGTTTGGCAGTGGATGCAAATACATCGAGCGGAATGAAGTTTCAAATCAAACACAAAGCGAGCACAGGATGACCCGCTTTATCCTAGCGTCGCGAGCTGGCAACAAGTATCTTATCTTATTACGTCTCGGCGAGTGAGGCATAAGCAGGTGGTGTGTTGCAGTGAAGAGCGAATGCTAGAAGCTTTAGTTGATTGGACTCGTAGCAAAATTTTGATGTGTCGGTTTAAATCTTTGAAGATATCTTTCAAGAGGAGCAATAACCGCCTACTTTGTTCTTGTGAAGTGAGCGATGTTGACATCGTCGCGAGAAGGGATATTCGATTTGTTGCGAAGATGATGATTAGGGACACGGCGATAGTGAGCTTCACGATGAGTCAATTTACCGGATAACGATTTAGACTCGGAGAGAAAGTTTATTTCGAGAGGCAATCTTAGTGAGAAGCGAAGCCTCGGGAGAGAAATTAGGATCCTTGTTTTTATTTTCCAAGTTTTTCGTGTAATAATCGACAAACCGCATAGTGTGTAAATAATCATAGTACTACTTTCACGTTTACATTCTAAATGCTCCCATAAATATAACTGCCTTTCTTTTGTTTTCTTGTTTTCAAGAACTAATGACATTTAATACCATGTTTAAATATAAAACAGTGGTCATCTGGGATTTCTCCATTAAGTTGGGAGTTTTGTTTGCCATTGCAAGAAATTCCTCAAAATTTTCGCTTATACAGAAGGCATGGTGTCGGTTAGGTGTCGGGTCGTGTCGGTCTGTATTTTTACATTATTCAAACTGGTGTCGGTATAGTGTCGGGTAGCGTCGGTCCCCAAAATTTTCAGATTCCCGCTAAAAATAAAGTGCGGGAATTTTAAAATATTTTATATGTATGGTGTCGGTCGTTCTAAATTTCCAGAATT
>JADFUC010002193.1:0-51763 GCA_019722365.1 Lithospermum erythrorhizon
CTCAAATGCTTCGTTCAGTTACGTATTGCTAAGGATTCTATTCCAGGATTGATACTCGGCTATAACGTTCCGACATAACTATATTCAAATGCTTCAACCGCCAAAATCTCGTGTCGTCATCACCTAATTACTCAACAATAACCTCTAAACACATTCTAAACAACCCGGTAATCAATTGACAACTAATTAATTCATTAAATACAACCTCGATACAAGCACCCAGTGCTTATCACGAACTTTCCCCAAGACTTTCTCCTTGATCCTAACTTATTCCTATCGAACCAACGATTCTATACCCAGATCAACTATATTCTAGTCCGCCGTCCTCATATTATCATTTAAAGTCAATTGAAGAAAAGTCAATAAAAGTCAACATCCAACACAAGCATGTGATAACCGTTCCGTATTAATATTATGAAATAGTATACTAGTTGCTCGGTGGAGTATTTCGAGGAGAAATCAGAAATTTTCGAAGTTGAATCGTTGGAGATACGACGAATCGATCGGTTGGTAGTGAAGTTCGGTATTTAAGATTTTAAAGTTGTAATCGAATGGTATAATATTATTTGAGGGATTAGAAGTTAAATTTATGTTAGAGTTGTATTGTTAAATCGAGACGAGAATTAAGCCGAAAACGAGACAGTGAGGAATTCTTGAATATTTGGCACGGACCAGGACCTTTTATCCTATCTTCTCATCATTTCACCACCAACTTCATTTTTCTTCTTTCTTCTTCTCTTAGGGCGAAATGGTCATCCTTTTACTCAATTTTTCTTCCATTTCTCTCGTCGATTGTCGCCTAAAATCAAGAACAAACTTGTGAATCATCTTCTCACAAATAAATCACCATCCTTGTCCCAGGTAAGAAAGGTCGAATTTCTTGGGATATTTGAGTTTTTAAAGAGTTGACTTTCCTTGGATTTGGTTGACTTTTAGATCCTCCATTTATTATGGTATAGAAATGTTATCTGGGTATCGGTGAGGGGATTAAAAATGATTTTGAGTAGTTATTGGGGGTTAGAAAGTAGTGTAAGTGTTATGTTGACTTTTATTGACTTTTCTTAAATTGACATTAAATGGTAATATGAGTTAAAGGACTTTAATATAGTTGTTTTGGGTATAGAATTATTGGTTTTTGGATATGGATAGGTAGAATTTTAGTTGAAAGTTTGGGAAAGTTCATTCATAACTTTTCGTGATTGAATTGGAGGTTGTATTTAATGGATTAATTAATTATAGTGGTGTGAATTGATTAGAATGTGCTTGAAGTGTTGTTGTTGAGGCCAATAATGTAATGACCGAATATTGAAAATATGAATTATGTTGCGGAATGTTGAAGGTATATCGATCTTGGGGATAGGATGATTCTTTAGGATTTGTAAATTGAATCGTGAGGCGTGGTATAACGCTCGGGATATATATAGATGTTAAGAGGTTATTCACGAGATGTATTATAATGTACAAATTCTTTGAATAGGAGTTGAGCACGGATGCAGCATGAGGATTCTTTGAAGTCATGATTACTACTTTTTGGAGCTCGAGGTAGAGTACAAATCTCTGCGATGGACCTTTCATATATATATATATCATGTTATATATTTTTCATGTATTGTTTGAGACTATTCGATATGTGTATTGTGCGACTATGATTGATATTATCAAATTGTGATTTATGATGCATATTATGAAATAAGCGAGATTTGATTGACATTATGAGATAACTATGATTATGAAGCATGTTATGACATAATTGATATTATAAGTTACATTATGAATAGTTTTGGATATAATTTCATGTTGTAATTGTGTGTGTGGTATAGCATGTGGGCGTGTCTTGTGTGTGTGTGTGCGGTCTTGATTGCTTTTATGTGTTATTTGGAGGCGGTGGTGACCCGACCGGGGAGGTTTGGTGTGGTGTGCATGTGTGTGGGTAGCCCCGTGGATTCGGGAGGTTTGGTGTGGTATACACGTTGAGGGGTGTAGCCTCGATCGGGAGGATGGTGGTGGGCCCCTTCGATTGTTGGAGGTGGATTCTAAGTATTATTGTGTGGATTCCTCATATGTATTATTTGGAGGTGGATTCTCACGTGTGTATTATTTGGAGGTGGATTCCTCGTATATGTATTATTCGGGAGGTGGATTCCTCGTAATATTATTATACGTGAGTGGATTCCTCACTTGATGACTTTGTGTGTTGAGATTGTCTCTTAAATGAATATACATTAGTTATGAATATAATCGTATGTAAGAGTAGATGTAATTGTATAAGAGAGAAATCTATGTGATATGTGGGCCGATTATTTTTAGTACCTTTGATTTATGGCACGATGCGTATGATATATATTTATATATATATAACATGAATATATATGATGGAATCGTGCGTGGTATTTGTATTCGCTTTCAAACAATAGTGACTCACATTACCACATGGGCGGGTAGTTCGTACCTAGGGTTTCGAGTGATCATTGAGGGTGGTGAGGAGGCGGTTTTCTTTGGTGGAGGGGAGCATAGGTGAGGCGGTGGGTGGCGTAGGAAGTCCCTCGTCGGTCATTTCTTTTTGTTGAAAATTTATATTTGAGATTGGTGGGTTGTATTATATTGGCGAGTCGGTTGTCCATCTTTCCCTTATGATGTATTTTGGTTGTGTTGTTGTCCGTTATTTTGTTGGATGTATTGTTTGGAGCATACGATGGAAATAGGAGCTTTATTTTGATAATGTAGGCGGTTATGTTGTTATTGTATCCATCGTTCGGTGACTCTGCGAGCCTCTACGGGTTGTTAATGATCTTAACCTCGGGCGGCCGACTTGGGGTGGGTCGTTACAATTTTGATGTCGAGCCGAGTTTCGGGTTTTACGTGGTGTCTTTGTGTGGTTATGTGCTTTGGGTGTAGGATGGTCGAGTGGTTGTTGATATCGAGGTGTCGCGTGGAGTCTGAATTTTTCTTCTTTAGGTGGATGGATTGTTGAGGATGCCACTTGGAAGATTATCGTCGAGCTAGCGTGTAGTACCCTTGGGAAAGGTGAGATGAATGTTCGTTGTTGTAAGTTGACATAAGAATTGGAGCGGTTAGTAACTTTCATGAGTATACCATTGAAGTTGAATTATGAAGAGCCTCACGTATTGCCATTTATGATACTACCTGGATAGTGGTTTCCATTGAAGTTGAGTAGATTCTGTCTTTTACTCTGGATAACAGTACTTATAGAGGATATGAACTCAAGGCCGAAACGTGTGGAAATGAGATGCTAGGATATCAGTAGATTGTTGGAATTTGGTTGGAGTGAAGGGAGATATCAAAAGATGTTGGGAAAGAAATTTATAATGTCGGTTGGAGTTGTTGAGTGGTTGAGGTTTTATGTAAATCTAAGAGCGTTAAGGGTAATCTGGTGATTGTGGTATAAGATTTTGATCCTTAGATGCGTGAAGTTAACTCGGTACGCCTGAGATAATTGGTGGAAGAGTGTTGGTGATAGTTATGATAGTTGGACCCAAGTGTTAGGGTAGAGAGGACTAATTTAGTTGATGTATCAGGATGGACCACTCGTGAAGATGAAGTAAGTTAATGAATCTTGTTGTCCGATGTAGAATATCGAAATGAGAGAACAGAAGAGAATATGTAAGTGTCGTAATAGAATTATTATGGGAAATTCTATTTCGATGGATACTAAGGGAATTGAGGATAATTTGAGAGTAGAGCTTTTGCGTAAAGCTGTTTATTTACGATTGGTGATTATAGTTTATCGTCGTCTAGATGTGTTGGGCATTGATTGTGCATCTACGAAATATTGGAAAATTGGTATTGGTAGATTAAGTATCTGGGTACTCTATTGAGTAGATGAAGTTGGATTTAATGGCTGGCTTGATTAGGATGAAATGAATATTTTGGTTGATTGTCATTATGAAGTTATAAGTTTTTGTTATAAATTGTTTCTTGGAGAATAAAGTGGAAAAAAAAAATTTGGGACTCAGGAGGGAAGAAAAAGATGTTTAGTAGTACTCTATTAATAAATATTTAAATGAGATGGAAAATTCGATATGGCTCGGGTATTAAGTGTGAGAAGGAAAAGAGGTATTGCAAGAAAAGGGTAAATTGAATATACAGGTTAGTGGGACCTTAGAAGGAATTGCAGTCTGATGGAAGGTGTGACCTCTGTGAACAACATATTAAGATGAGGAGACTAGCGGGAGTTGTCTCAAAAGTGTGTTATGTATCAAGGCGGGTATGAAACCATTCTTTCCCTAGATAATAAAACGTTGAGATTGGATGTGTACTGTTGAATAATTTTATGAAATAAGGATCTTAGCGGAATGGTGATATATTATTTAAGGCTGGTGATAATAGGGGAATTTTGGTAAATCTGAACATGATTGAAATTAGATTGGAATGAGATTTTGAGGTGGTTGTTAATGTATGATAAAGTTGTGTATAATCGCATTATGATGAAAGCAGGAAGCGGAATAGAACCATAGGAAGGTATGATACGTGGGTATATGTTAGAAATTTGGTGTAGGACAAGTGGAGTTCTAACAGGTGTGAATTGAAAAGAGAAACAATTAATATATGAATTTGGTAATAATAGTTGGAACATCAAAGATTTGATTAATGGTGCAATTTGGTCGTTCGAGTAGTCAAGGAAAAGACATGGGAAAAGAATGATGATTTCTTCGAAGATTTGAGTATATTATGTAATTATATATAACAAAAGATGTTGATTTGGGAAAAAAAAATTTGAATTTGTGGTTAGATGAGTTGAGTGGAGTTATAAGAGGTGAATCTCACAAATTATGGTTAAGAGACGTGAATAGATGGTTAAGAAGGTTAAAGGTTAAATGAATCAAAGAGTACGGTCGGTTCTTCATCGGGGAATAGAGGACTACGACATTCAGGGTGATAAGGGGGAGTAAATGTTTCGATATCATCTTTGGTTGCAGATAAGTGATAATGATCGTGTTTTGATTAAAGCGGTTGAGGATAGAATTTTCAAGGATGAGTTGAGGTTATAAGCGGAATTCTCGTAGAATTATAAGATTTGAAATACCCAAACTCGCTGGAGAAAGTTGGACTAACGGTAAAGTGGTGGGGAATTAGTAGGAATATCAATGAATCTTGGTATCTCACTTATAAAATATGATGGTTAATGTATCGGGTCATAAATGAAAATTGTTGTTTAAAGGATAATATGGGGAAACAGAGAGAGAAATGATGGTGATGCTGTTAATGTTAGTTCTAAGGATTTGAATTGTGGACTCTTGAGAGTGTAGATAAGAGGAGTGACAAATTCGAGAAGGACAATGGAGTATTAACAAGTGTGGTAGAATATACGTGTTGCACACATAATTCAGGAGCATAGTTATGAGAATGAGCTCATCATGGGGGTATACTGTGAGACTTGGTAGTTTTGAGGTGTATTGTGGCTTGAGAATAATTGGTATGTGGGGAGGAAGAGAGGTCGTTGACCCGTAACTTTCTAGAGGAATCTTGAAAAAAAAAAATTTATACTTATGATTAGGATGATGGATTTGGAGAAATCCTTAATAAGAATAATAATTGAATTATTTACAAATAGATCTACAAGTTTTCTACGTAGATTGAATCATTATGTGAAGTGTGGTACAAGGTTTATGTGGAGCAATTATAAGATTCTGTGGATTTTGTAATGGTCATGAGGACGTGAGTCAAGATGTTAAACGTCGTTTGTGGGTGTTAATGATAAAGCGAGGTCAGATGTCAATTAGAATACAACAGTGGAATTCATGAATTCAAGGACAAATAGGTGGGAATGTTATGTGTTGATTCAGTATAAAGGCCTTATCGGAAAGTAGTGACTATTGTATGAGGATATAAGACGTATTGAAGTGTAAGACCTGAGTTAACAGAGATGATAATTTAAGTAAGAGGAAAGTTGCTCACGGTAATACTAACTTCCAAGCCAGTGTTAGGATGGCACCATCGAGGAAGCTATTCAGAGGTGTTGAGTTCTAATATTGTGAAATGAGGCAGGAGGAAGGAAAAATGACTCACAATGAGTGATATGAAGAACTACGAGGGAAGAATGACTTGATATGACTACAACTGAAGATAAGTTTACGATATGTTAAATTAATGAAGAATACGATAATATAGCTAAGTGAAGCAGGGAATTAGGATTCATAAAGTACTATAGGAGAAGGAGGACTAAAGGGAAGGTAGGAAGTGGCGCCGTTGCGTCTAATAATTTTGGGTAGAAGACACGTTAAGTACTAGTAGGAAAGTTCGAGAATGAAGTGTGATGTGAAGTGGAATATGGTAGGGTGAAATTTTCAATTAGACTAGAAAATAAGACAACTGAGTGAGATTAATACAAGGGGATATTATTAGCTAGTAGACTAGTAATAAGTTGTTACGATAAAGGGTTATCAGGGTGGTGTGAATGATCGGTTAACATTGTAGTATGGATGATATATATATGCATGTTGTTGGAACTATCATGTGGGAAATGGGATGTTGATAAATCATGAAGTAAGACTAGAAATATATGATGTTAACGATGACTAGGGTATATATGCTATGGTGAAATTGAGATAATGATAAACATGGATTTAAGATATTATGGTATGACATGATGTTGATATAAATAAAATGATAGGTGCAAGGAAAAAAAACACGATGTTGACCTATACGACAATGAAATCATGATGGTATGCGAATGGTAAATGAGCATTATATGATGTATGGTGGTAATGTATTGATAATTGGCGATGTGATGCTATATATACGTACAGGTAGGTGTGAAGGTTGTTGAATTGGATATAACTATACTATGAAGTGGTGTTTAAGAGGTATATATGTGGAAGCATTACGAGAAATGGTGGGGTTATCGGTGATGTATTATATGTTAGTTGTCTTTGAGAAACCTTGGGTGTATTTGCGTATCTGAGATACGAGATGTCGGTAATAAATAATTTGATGAGTGGGGTTTTGATAAGAGGAATTTACTTGCACATTAATGAATGCAGTGATCGTGCTTGAGTGATATAGTGACCGCAATTATGAGCGGATCTGGTGATATGGGTGATATGATGGATATTGATTTTGAGTGGTATTAGCGGTGGTTGATTTATGATATTGATAACATGATAAAATATGAGTTGATAGGTGTTGGTGTAATATGGGATATGAAGGGCATCTTCGTGGTTAAGAATTTGTATGGCGTCGTGTCGTGATATGATTAGGTGTGTAATATCCGGTTGTAGTAAGTAATATTGAGAGAATGCGTTGCAGATATTCTGGTGTCTGCCCGATCTCAGTCGATGACTATGTTGGGAGAATGTGATTGGGTGACGAAGATGTCATGATGACCGATGACAGACCATATTGAAGGCGAAATTGGGGCGATAAGAAAAATCGGGTCTTAAGTAAATTCGAGACGAAATTTTATAAGGTGGAGCAGAAGCTAGCGATAACCCGTTCATTAATATTATGAAATAGTATCTTAGTTGCTCGGTGGAGTATTTCGAGGAGAAATCAGAAATTTCGAAGTTGAATCGTTGGAATCTGACAGATCGATCCCGGTTAATTAGTGCGTTGGTATTTAAGATTTTAAAGTTGTAATCAAGTGGTATAATATTATTTGGGGGATTAGAAGTTAAATTTATGTTAGAGTTGTGTTGTTAAATCGAGACGAGAATTAAGCCGAAAACCGAAACAGTAGGAATGCTGAGAATGTTGGCACGGACCCGGAGGCCTTTATCATATCTTACCGTCATTTTCCTTTGGCTTACGTTTTCTTTCTTACTCTTAGAGTAAAATGGTCGTCCTTTTGCCAAAATTTTTAATGAATTACTGCCATCCCAGGTGTCATGCAAATCGAAACGAACTTGTGAATCATGCTTGCCATAGATCATCCTAAATCGCATCTGGGTAAGAGAAAGATCGAATCTTGGGATATTTCTTCGGAGTTTTTAAAGAGTTGAGCTTTCCTTGGAGCAGTTGAGCTTAGATCTCAGTTATTTATAGTATAGAAATGTTATCTAGGTACCGGTGAGGGGTCACTTGATGATTTTTTGAGTAGTTATTGGGGTTAGAAAGTGGTGTAAGTGTTATGTTGACTTTATTGACTTTTCTTAAATTGACATTAAATGGTAATATGAGGTTAAAGGACTTTAATATAGTTGTTTTGGGTATAGAATTATTAGTTTGGATATGGATAGGTAGAATTTTTAGTTGAAAGTTTAAGGAAAGTTAAGTATAGCTTTTAGGTGAGTGAATTGGAGGTTGTATTTAATGGATTAATTAAGTTGTCAATTGATTGGTTGAATTAGAATGTGCTTGAAGTGTTTAATTTTGGGGTAATAATGTAATGACCGAATATTGAAAATGTAGTTATGTTGGAATGTTAGGGTATATCGATCTTGAGGATAGGATGATTGCTTAGAGTTGTAGAATTGAATGGAGTGAGACGTGTGCCTTTCGGATATATATAGATGTTAAGAGAGGTTATTCTACGAGATGTAATTATAATGTATAAATTCTTTGAATAGAAGTTGAGCACAGATACGCGTAGGATTCTTTGAGAGTCATGATTAATTTACTTTTTAAGGCTCGAGGTGAGTACAAATCTCCCGCGATGGGGACGCTTTCATATATATATATATCATGTTATATATTTTTCATGTATTGTTTGAGACTATTGATATGTGTATTGTTATTGGCTATAATCGATAATATGTGAAAATTGTGATTTATGATGCATAGTATAAATAAGCGAGATTCGATTGACATTATGAGATAACTATATGATTATGAAGTATCATTTATGACATAATTGAGATTATGAGTTACATTATAGAGATAGTTTTGGATATAATTCATGTTATGAAATTGTGTGTGTGGGCTGTGTGTCTTATGTATGGTGTGTCTTGTGTGTGTGGGCGTGTGCGGATGTGTGATTAACATGTGTTATTTGCGGGTGACCTTCCCAGGCCGGGAGGTTTGGTGTGGTGTGTGCGTATTGTGTGGAGTAGCCGGAGTGGATTAGGGAGGTTTGGTGTGACCATCACTGGCGTTGAGGGGTGTAGCCTCGGTCGGGAGGATGGTGGAGGCCCACGTCGATTATTTGGAGGTGGATTCTCGTGTGTATTTGGAGGTGGATTCTCGTATGTGTATTATTTGGAGGCGTTCACCATATATGTATTATTTGGAGGTGGATTACATATTATATGTGATGACGGGAGGTGGATTCTCGTATGTGTATTATCGAGTGGAGGTGGATTTACCGACGATGACTTTGTGTGTTGAGATTGTTTCCCCTAAATGAATATGCATTAGATATGAATATAATCTCATGTGTATAGCGTCGTGTAACATGGTATAAGAGAAATCTATGTGATATGTGGACAGTTATTTATTAAAGTACTGATTGAAATATGCGTGCATATGATATATATAAGCGTGAATATGTATGATGGAATCGATGCAGCTGAGTATTTGTATTCACTCGGCTTAATAGGCGACTCCACACAATCTCCATGGGCGGGCGTTTATGCACAGGTTCTAAGAGGTTGATCAGCGGAGGTTGAGAAGTTGCATTGATAGAGGTGATTGAAGATGGAAGTAGATGGGAAGCGGTGGTGGCATGATTCCTCGTGGATCATTTCCTACTTTTGTTGTCGATTTGTATATTGTTAGACTTGGGTGTGTATTTCATTGAGAGTCCCCGGTGTCGTACTTTCCACATGTTGTATTTTGGATTCTTGTGTATCTTTGAGTTGTATAATTAGGGGAATTTGTATTATGTTGTTCGTTGTTTTATTGTACATGTTGGTAGTTATTGTGATGGACAACGGTGTATTTTATTATTTTAATGCCAAATAGAAGTCTTTTATGTTATTAAATCCGTGATGGTGACTCACAGAATTGTCTGGTGTTGATGACAGCATAACCTCAGGCCGACTGGTGAATAAATTGGGTTAGTTGAGATTTAAGTACTAGCGGAGAAATTAACGAAACGAGCGGGACTCGAGTTTTTTAAATATCTATCCATCTTTATCAAGCCTTGTCATCATGAGCAAATCTCGTCTTCCTGCTTCATTTGGTAGAGATTCGCCTCACTTGAAATTTTTTGATTTCTCTTCGGTGTCGCTCCCAGGCTTCAGAGATCGTTTGTAAGAATATCGTTCTTAAATTAAATTTTCTTCGAGTTAAGGTATGAAAGTTCAAGTCTTTTGAGATTTAGGTTTTAGCGTAGTTGACTTTTAGTTGACTTTTTCCATAATTCAATTTCGATGAATCTTGGTTGGTTATGGGTTATGATGTATAAGTGATGAATTCATGATTTAGAATTTGAGAGGATGTTATGGTGAGTTGACTTTCCTAGAGTTCGGTTGACTTTTTGTGGTATTTTATAAAGGCTTTAAATGTGTGGGGAGTCTAATTGGGACCTTATTATAGTTATTGAGAGTATTAAATTGGTGATTAAAATTGATTAAAGACTAAGGTTAGAAAAAGTAATATTTTTCAAGTTGAGATATAGTGATATTTTGGAGTATAGATTGTTAATTAGGGACTGTGATTAACTAGAATGATATAAGTTGATTTGTAATGATAAAATAATAAGATGGAATTTTGTGAGGATCGATTTGGTTGTGTCCGATGGGATTATAATTCGATAGTTACGTCATGTTAGGCAGTTTAAATCGTTCGATTAAGAGTTGGTAATGTTTATTCTAGAGCGTAATTCTTGGTATTGGTTCTGAGTATACTTTTGCGGGTGTTGTTAGGCCTTGACCGCGGGGAAGGGCACGTTAAAGTGAACCGTTAGCCGTGAGGACTTTGTGATAGCTAGTGGAGGTGAGTACTTAACTCACGAGATTGGATATATTATTTACGAGATGGTATGTGAGCCATAATTTTGTGAGAATATTGTATGTGTTATTCTGAATGTTGTGTGTCGTTATTGTCAGGGAATGGTGCCATATCGTTGTGTTATGATGCATTGAGAATGATATACATGTAATTGTTGTATGATTATGTGTGATTCATTTGTGTGAGCCATGATATGATTATGTGATTATAATATGTGGCGTTGAAGATTGTTTTGAGGTAAGTAATAGCTTGGACTCCCAAGCATATTCACGATTTGATTAGCCTTGCCCGGCCTTTGTTGTATTCTTTGTGGCCTTGTGAGGCGCTTATGTATTTACAATGCGGCGATTGTGTTTGAGCTACGGTTGTGAGATGTTTAGGCTTGGATGTGTTGGGAGTAGAGTAGATGGTTATTGAGGAGTGATAGTTGAGTCGTGTATGTCTTGAAATTTGACTTGAGTATTAGGATATGACCACTAGAATTGGGATGGTTATGGGTTAGGTGGCTCTTTTAAGAAGCGTTGTCATATCAGTATACGTCGGTATAAGGCGTTAGTTATGTTTACGTCGGTATAAGGCGTTGTGTATCGACTTTATACGTGTCGGTATAAGGCGTTGTGTATGTTATCACGTGTCGGTATAAGGCGTTGTGTAGCTTTGCTCACGTCGGTATAAAGCGTTGTTTATCGAACTTTGTACTTGATTATAAGAGCGTTGGTTATCGACTTTATGCTTCCTTATAATGGCGTTGTTATCGACTTTATCTTGGGGTATAGGCGTTGTTTACGGCTTTATACTTGATATAGGCGTTGGTTATCGACTTTATACTTGATTATAAGGCGTTGTAGATCGACAGGTTGAGCTTATGTGCATCGGGGATTAGAATCCGGATGGTATCCCAGTTGATGAGTGATTGATGACTAGAATATAGTTTTGTTGGAGGTCTCTGTGGTAGCAATTTCATGTGGTTTGGTGTGATTTTTATTGATGGAGTTGTATTCATTATTGGAATACATATTACATGTTATGCCATATGATGTATGAGGATTTTTCTTTGTAAATTATAAATATGGCTTTATTTAAGGTAGTCGGTTATATATCTATATATGCGTGTGTTGAAACTCACATGTTAATTTCGTAATAGGTAAGGTATGGTTTAAGTTTCACCCGTTGTTAAGTTTACGATTGAAACATTGGCTTACACACTTTTCGTTTTCGGCGGCATTCGTTTATCTTAGGTTAATGGCTTGTTTGATTGAAACCAAGCATTTATTGGAAGTTGTTAGAGTGACTAGTTGAGCGTCGGGTGGCGGAGGATCTCGCGGTTGATTTTGATGAGTTGTCATTTATTTTTTGATTGTTATGCTATTTTTGACTTGCTTGTCGTGGTTGTCATTTGTATTACGAATACGATCTTTTCTTTTTTGTATGGCACTTCTTTGGCACATTTACTTTTTATTTAGGATATATTTGTATATATATGGAGTTGGTTGGTTAGATATCACACGATGGATTGTAAATTTTTTAGTAGATTATTTTGAAATATTATGTAATCATATTTTGAAGAAGCAGTAGTTTTAAGCGAGTGATATGATTTAGTAGATACATTATTCCACGATTATAATGACTTCTACCGCCTCGAGGCCGACACAGGCGGGTAAATTACGATTGCGTGGAATATAACGCTTGAGCTCGAACAACCAAATGGGATTGTCTCAAATAGTTCACACCCAGTGTCATGCCTTTCCTTGGTTTTACTGAAGAGCTATTAAGTGAGCAAGGAATTTGGGAGGAAGAAAATCTAGGTTTTCTTTACTCCCGTTATGAATCGAAACAGAGGGGTTGGAGAAAGGAGATAGAGTTTTCTTTCATATTTTCTCACAAAAGATGAATAATGAATGAACGACAAATTTCTGACTTCGAGTCTCTTTATATAGAACTTCTGGCCTTCTGAAATTTAAGCCCAGCTTGAGAGTTATGACAAAACTCTTCCTTAATAGAAAAGATTTTAGAACCACTTGTAAAGAAGATTCTAAATCCACCACTGAATTCCATTCTACCGATTCGCGTGCATATGAGGTAAATTCAATCGAGAATCTTGCCCATTATTTTCATACGGTTATACTTGTTGAAAAGTTATAATCATATTATAGTTTGATCATGTTGTTGTGTGTGACCTCATCGCTCGATTGACAAGAGTAATATATTAATTCATGTTAACCGAACATCACATTAATATATAGATTATGACAGAATACAATGTAAGCCATGTAACCCCCAATAGCCGATATAGGTTAATCATATATGTCGGGGTGTGAACAATCGAGCATATATATGAACTTATATTATTTACAGATATAATTAAATGTAAGTAAATCGATTTATGCAATCAAATTGTTCAATTATTTATATTTATGAATCTAATATCTCATATTTCATTATAATGTATAATGTGGGCACATCGATCGCATGTGATATCTTCCATGAACAATTATTTTCATAAACAATTCTTTCCATAATAAATACCGTATAATAATTGTTTGGATACTTTCCTTTTTCATAATCAATCAAATATCAATCTTAAATGCTTGGGGAATCTCGACTCATTCATATATTATAGGATAAATATCCTCTTTCAAATATCGTCAAACCAAATGAGACTCTCGAAAATATGCACTGTATGTTCTAGTGGCGGCTGTTGTACCAAAATCAACCGGCCATTTGCTCATTTTCTAAAGACAAAAATAGCTAGCCAACTAAAACCAACAAATTCTCCGCTTTGGGTGATATTTTTGAAAATACATTCTCTCATGATGTATCTCCTCCCACTTTTTGCCTCCAATAATTAATCCACCTTACAACAAAGGATGAATTTTTCAATTCATTATCATCAAAAGCTTTCAAAATTCATACTTGAGTATTAAGAAACTCCGACACGACCATTGGTTTCCTTGTCGAAATCCATTGTGAATTGTTCATTAATTGAACCTAATTTGAGTGGGTGGGATAGAAAAACATTGGTTTCTTCTTTTTTATCGCTTGAATCCTTAACCATCCTCCACGCTAGGTTAGCAGCATGATACGATTAACAACACAAAATTACTTGATAATCATTCTTGATTTTCCATTCTTTGTTGGGTACGAGTCGGCCACTTTGACCTTCCGTTCTTTATAGTGGCCATTTACGAATTGGGAATAGGGATCAGAGCCATGTTGATAAATATTCTTCATATAGTTTGAAACAATATGATCTTATATGACCTCACTACGTAGTATTGACAAAGAATTGCTTCTTGTTTTTTGTTCTTGAGTTGTGCTTTAACATGGTTAACAGGTTGTTAGACTAGATATTGATAGCATTTGGTATAACAATTGAGATGCAACAACTTTTGTGAGTAAACAGATTCTTTAGCGATTTCTCAATGACATATCCCTCGCTGAATGGTCATTTGGAGTCTACACAAGAGAATTTCAACCCGGCAAGAAGTCAGGAATTGAGCATGCGGATAGGAATTTTCTCATGGATTCAGTGGTGGATAATCTCGGCATTCTCCTTTAATTCATAATTGTCATTTAACATCTTATTTTCATCTTAAGAGTTCTATTTTCCCTCTTTTGTACCTTGAATCACCTTCTGACTTGATGATAATTCGAACAATTGTTTATCTTCTTAAACTAATCGCCGATAGTCATCTAACCCCGTAAATTTACTACCACCAAAAGCTTTCATTAGTCATCACGGGGAAATTCAATGGCTTGTTGTGAATGCAATAAAATTCAGGAACTACCGCTTCTTTATCTTTCTTTTGCTGTCACGGATTGAGTAACATTACTTCTTTTTGTGAAAAAAGTTGGACATTGAATTTGAATATGACTATAACATTCGCATTCTTGACATTGAATTTGTAAACTATTTGATCAGTCATTTTTAATATTTATGTCTTGTAGAGCGCGATATTGAATGGCTATCCTTTGTGATTGGTTTGATAGTGTTGTCAAATCTTTTCTCTTTGAAACTTTGATCATCAAGAGACATTTCAAATGTGATAAGAGAACCATTTAGCTCATCAAGCATATGATAGAATGTCGTTGCTCTTCTATAGCAACTTCTACTTTGGAGTTGAATGCTTGGGAAGAGACACAGTTTCTTCGATAATCTTTAACTTCGGGGCGATGGTTTCTCCCGAGGTCACTTAGAATTCATTGGATATCTCCTTGAGCACGATAATAAAACTCAATGATGGTGTCCTCTTTCTTCGTTCTCGATTCTCAATTTGGCGGTGAGAAGTTTGGAGGCACGACACACCGAACCTTGAGTTCCTTGGAAATACAAATCTTGAGAGTTTCCCAAGTTTATTTGGCACTAGTACGGTTAGGATCGGTATAACAAAATTTATGTTTCACACAACTACGTATTTAAAATTAAAGACTTCAAATTTTTCCGTGAGGGCGTTTCTTTATTGTCCGTTTCGATTGAGTTTCTCGATCATTATGCCGTGATTAAAGTGCGTATTGAAGGGGTCCATCCGAGATAAAAGCAGTTTTCACATTTTAATATCCATGGATCTCGAGTAATGACCATCCTTACTCTTTTATTCGCATAATTTGAACCATCGAGGAATAGGTGGACTGATTTATTGAACTTTCGCCCGACCATGCATATTACAAAATATCCTGGAGTCACATGTAATAGGAGGTGCAGGTCGTGCCATTTGTTGGTGATCTTTGTGACTTGTGAGATAAGTATTAAATCTGTGAAACACGTTGTTAAACCATGCATTTATAACTCTTGGGTGACACGATAAAGTGATAGAAAATAAACTAATCTGAGAAAATAAAAACACCCCTTGAAATGGTAACCCGGTTGGTAAACTAATGAGGCATTTTTCAGTGAATGATTTTCTTATAATGAGCTGTACAAATGAGAACTTATCTTTCTCTAGCATGTTCTAATATGATAGCAGTCTAGGCTCACAGCTTATATCCACTCATATCAGCCCAGCTATAGGTGTTAGAACACAATGATTTAACAAAATAAATCTCTCAAGGATTGTTTATGGTCGATACATTCCGTACCTTCCTAAAAAACCGTAATCACTTGTTCGGATTCTACATATTGATTATTTTGAACTAAAAGAAAACTTTTTGGTGGAATATTCACATTATGTATAATATCTTCTCAAATCTTCTTGCCTCTCAAAATAATGTAGAATAAACAATATGTGTGGTAGATGGCTAGGTCTGCAATGAGACATATTCATAGTGTAGGCACCTCAATCACATATGAAAAAATCTTCCATAAATAATTCTTTTCATATCACATCATGTAATAATTACTTGGATACTTTTATTTTTCTATGATCAATCAAATCTCAATCTTCATGCTTGAAGAATATTCCAAGTTATTCCCACATATTATAGGACGAAAATATATCTCTCAAATATTGCCAAAATCAGCAGACAAAAATAGCGAACTATTGTACCAACTGTCTTTGACACTTGGTTGCACATTTCGACACTACTCATAGTTTTGCCTAAAGTCAAAAATAGCTAGCCAACTACTTCCTCCGTTCCTCTTTACTTGTCTTTGTAGTCCAATTTTTTGTTTCAAAATACTTGTCCTTCTAGTATATAAAATTATAATTCAACATTTTCAATGTACTTTTTGACTACTTTTTTGTTATTAAATTATCAACCAACCAATGATATAGTTTCAATTAATTATTATTCTATATTTTCAATGTACTTTTTGACTACTTTTTCATTTCCTTAATCTATATGCAAATGGCTAGAAAAACAACTAAAAGTGAACGGAAAGTAAAACCCAGCAAGCATATTATACAATCTCTTTCTTAGTGATAACTACTCATTTATACTCGCATATATCAAGAAGTACTTTGAGGAAACATCAAAATTGATCATGTTTTGTTGTGACAATAATAAAAATCATTTCTTCCAATTAATTCATAACAAATGGTCTTATAAGCTAGTAATACATATCATGGTCATAACCTCGTAAGTTTCAGTCAAGTAAGATCTACTAAAATTAAATCCAAATAACAAACTAACTAAATCAAAAGAAAAATTAGACAAAAATGAGAATGCAATAACGAGCAACCCCTTCATAGACCAGAAGCTTCGAATCATCTCAATAGACGTGGAGTATTGTATGTATTTGACATAACAGAGTATGTTTTAACAGAATATGTTTTAATTTTCAAATAACATTGTATGTAACATTTATTTTTTCTTGACTCATGGTTCATAATTCTCATCAATACTCAAATCTACTACTTTATCTCTTAAAATAATTATGTTAGCAATTCATAAAGATATTATTATAATCATTTATATTTTCATTAATTAAGAGGTTAAATGTGAAGTATACTACTAATGTTTAATTAGTTAGTACGGAGTACAAATCTAGGATGACAATTATGAAGTGTTAAATATTGGATGAAAAATTGACAATTACGAAGTATCAAAATCGAAAGAATTATTGAACAATGAAGTTAAACTCCTAGAAGGCAATGAATATTGATGGATTGAAGAATTACACTCTCTAGAGCAAATCTCAAAAAGAAATTAATGTCTCTTTACATCAAATTAAGAGGGAAAGTCTTACTATTATATCCGAAGAGGCGGATTTAGGTAGTATGATTGATGGTGGTACAATATGAATTTAATTAGATTTGAGGATCGCATTGATAGAGATCGGGGTGTGGGGATGCAATCTCCAAGATCCCGGGGGCTACGTTTATGGGAGTATCTTGTTACTTTATTGTGGAAGATTTGGGGGGATTCTCATAGAAGTGTTGGACGAGGATGGTAGTATGGTTGCAGTATAAAAGGGGGATGGGCTTGATTTAGGTTTTTCCACATTCCCTTCTTTCTCTCTAACTTTTTTGTTGTTGGTGGTTTTGTTTGGTTTTTCTATTCAATTTGACATAATGGAGTCGGCTATTATCAAAAGTCTTCTCCAGTGCAATTTAAATGACAATGAGATGAAGGAGATCCGATTGGAAGTGGAAGATTTGGCAGAAGGTATCATTGAATGTGAGCTTAGTGTGTACGCTAAGATCCTCACCCAGAAAGAATCTTTTGTGAGCATCGAGGGAGTGAAACTCGCTCTCTCTAAAGCCTGGAACTGTCAAGAAATACGTGTTGCAAGAGTTTCAGGGCCCATTTTGCATATCTTCTTCCCCACTTTTTACGGAGAAGAAGAGAGTGGTTGACAATGGTCCGTGGTGTTTCGATAGTTAATTGTTGGTGATGAAGGATTGGATCCGAGGGGCAAATCCACTTGGATTTCGTTTTGACGAATGTACATTTTGGATACATGTTCGAGGGTTGAACGCAAAATTTTTTACTTGGGATGTTGCAAGCAAGATTACTAATTCTTTTCCGGGTTGTGAGGAGGTGGAGCTGAGACGGGAAAAAGGAGGGGCAAAATTTTTTCGAGTCAAAGTAGTTATCAACTTACTCCGGCCATTACGGAGAATGGTCCAGTTCCAACTTGACGAGGAGGTGATCACAGGCTACTTAGCTTATGAAAGACTTCCTCACCTTTGTTTTAACTGTGGGCGGTTAGGACACTTAATTCGTCAATGCCCGGAGCTGGGGGAAGGTGCTGATCCGAAGAAAGAGTGTACTTATGATCTGTGGATCAAAGCATCGATGGAGAGGTTGTGGGTGGTCTTCAGACTCAATGAAGAGCCTAAGGATTGTCTACCACGCTATTTAGGGGAGCATTTGTCGGAACGACCAACTTTTCCGACTAGGATGGAGAGGGGAGAGAGAAGTGGAGAGACACCAATTGAATCTCTTACCATACTCGACATCTAAAAATCAGGGAGACACTGATGAGGGTATTGGTCAACAGTCAAAGGATAGAGAGGCAATTATGGATGTAAACGACGGTTCTCAAATGGTCAAAAACTCTATACTGACGCTGGCTCAGTCAAAAGGAGTTATTATTGAGAGAGAATGCAGCTTTATGGCAAGGAACGTTACTGAAAGGGAGCCGAATTCTCAGCTAATTTGTTTGAAGGGTAATAATGAGGAGGAGAATCTGGAGGAAGTGTGACCCATCATTACTACTAATAAATGTAGTAATTCTCTTCTGGAACAAGACTTCTCTCGTCCAGATTTGGGCAAGAATGATTCTAGTTTGGGGACCCAACTATTATTGAGATTGGGGGAATCTTTCCCAATCCCAGGCTCATCGATGTGAAAAGGAGGTGGAGTTATAGGGTGATCTTATTCCCACTACTTTTAACCTATCCTATTCGGGTGGTGATATCACCATGGATAACAATGAGGACAAGGGTGAAAGGAAGAAGGATACGGCAAGTCCTATGGATGATAGTGGTAAGAGGACTTTTCCACATACGGATTGGGTTACCTAAACGAGGACAAAGGAGGCATTGTAATTTTTTTACTATCAAAATACTAAACCTAATCAGGAGAACAGCTTGAAGGGGAAGATAGGAACTAATTCAGGATCCAAGAAATGGCATCATCCTTATAGCAAGTCAAGTGGTACCTTGACTCATCCCAAGAAACGATCTCTTTCTATAGATGGATTGGAGGTTTCTTTAGGGTATTGAAACGGAAAAAGGCTGATGAGCAGCTTCGCCGATCCTAATGAGTACACTTGGATGGAACTGCCGGGGGTTGAGACACCCCCGTGTAGTTAGGGCACTTCACCACTTGATAAAGACCAACAAACCAAGCCTAGTCTTCTTGATGGAGACGAAACTTTAGAGCAGGAATGGGACTCGATCAAGTACAAGTTGAAGTTGCCGAATGCTTTTTTAATGGATACTCGTGGACCCAAAGGAGGGTTGGCCCTAGTTTGGCCAAGGCATTTGAATGTTACAATTAGGAGTTACTCATCGAACCACATTGAGGCGGTAATTGAGGAGTAGGATCATTTTCCATGGAGATTTGTGGGGTTCTATGGTAATCACGAAGTTAGGTTTAGACACCATTCGTGGGAGTTGGTCAAGTTTCTTAATAATAAGTCTGATTTACCAATTGTTTTTTCTTGGAGAATTTAATGAAATGTTAGATGTGATGAAACATAGGTCTTGTAGATGTTCTAGGCCTATCTGGCATATTAATAGTTTTAAACGTGTGGTTGCTGATTGTGATTTAATTCATATCGAATTTTCTGGCTGCCCCTTTACTTGGTGTAATAATTTCTTTTCTCCCCACACAACCAGATCTCGATTGGACAGATGTTTAGTCGGTAAGAACTGGGAAATCATGTTTCCAGAGGCCAAAATAGTTCATCTTACCAGCAACTATTCGGATCACTTAGCCTTACTATTAAGGCGTGGGACGCGGTAGAAAGCGGTTGGCCAAAAAAGGAGGTTTAGGTTTGAATAAAGACGGATGGTGCTTGTATGAAGAAAGCAAGGAAGTAGTGGAGAAGGCTTGGAAATCGATCAAGGGGTCAGATCCTAGGGACCAAGTGTTTCTTAGTACCAAGCAATACTGGCTTGGGCTCTTGGATTGGAAGAGGAATTGCTTGGGGAATGTGCAGAAGTCCGTGAAGGAGAAACAACAAAAACTTGATGTCCTTCAACAAGGTTTAATAATGAATGACAGCAAGAAAGAGAGTGTAATATTAGCGAAGGAGATTGATAGACTCAGAGAAATGAATGATATTTATTACCAACAACATTTCATAGTTGAATGGAAGGTCAAAGGGGATCGGAATACGGGGTATTTCCATGCGGTTACAGTTCAAAGGCACAAAGCCAGCTTCATTACCGCCCTCTGGGATGAGAATGGGGTATTGTAATCCTCGATGGACTTCATTCATAACCTGGTGGTTGCTTTCTACAAGAAGTTATTCTCATCACAGTCTAATGGTATGTGTGATTCTATTATGTTTGGACAGCTTAATACTCTGTCGCCTACATAGGTCTCCTTCTTGGGGATGAATTTCACTGTTGAGGATGTAAAAAAGGGACCGTTTTCGATGAAGAAAGGCAAAGCTCCGGGACCTGATGGTATGCCTGCCAATTTTTATCAATTCTATTGGAACATAGTACAAGAAGATATTACCGCCATGGTTTTAAACTGTATGAATAAGGGGAGATTCCTGAAGAAATTTAATTTTACGTTCATCACTCTTATCCTAAAGGTGGCCAACGCGACAAAAATCACACAGTTTAGACCAATTGCTTTATGCAATACGATTGCTAAGCTGATAGCTAAAGTACTAGTAGAGAGATTGAAGAAGGTCCTGGTTACTATAGTCCCGGAGTCTCAGAGTGCACTCGTGCCGAATAGACTCATCACAGACAACATTTTACTGGCATATGAGGTGCACCACTTTATTAAGTTACGGAAGACGGGTGGAAAGGTTTTCTGTCTATTAAATTAGATATGCACAAAGCATATGATAGAATAGAGTGGTCCTTTTTTAGATTTAAGATGCGGCAGTTGAAATTTCCAGATAAATCGATTAATCTTATCATGGCCTATGTCGAATCTGTTTCATATTCTCTTCATATTAGTGGGGCTCAAGTGGATTATTTTAAACCTAGCCGAAAGTCTTGCAGGGACCTCCACCACAAAATACAGGCAAAAGAGACGGAAATTCACCCAAATTTGAGTCGGGTTAGAGTCGCCGAGTCATTTTTACTTAGCCCGAATAGTCAAATTGGGCTTTATATGGAGTCGGTTTTGGAGACGGTATGGAGTCGGGGTGAAAAAAAAGTTTAAAAAGAAAATCAAAATATAAAATAAAATATGGTCTTACCCATACTGCCTCCAATGTTTTATTATACTTGAATTTTAGAAACGTTTAGCCGGGCTTATTTTAATATCTAATTGATAAAAAATAATTACAAAATTAAAATATACCCGATTCCTTCGCTCCATTAATAACTACTGCAAAATAAAACTATCCCCCGTCTCCTTCCTGTCTCCAATGTTTGATGACCGTTCACTTTTAGCTACGGATTAGAGACGGGTTTTTTAAATATATACCCCCGTCTCCTTCCCGTCTCCAGTTTTAAATTAGTTATTTAATTAACAACCAACCCCCTCCCGCACGAAGACGAACTGCTTGCCCCCACCTCCCACAATAATCGACCGCACTCTACCCCCACCCCTACCCCGAATCGAACCACTCCCACCCCGCCACCGCTCACACCGACAATCAACAACTCCGGCCCGACGATCAACAACCCCAATTCGATTAAGGTTGATTCCTATGGCCATTAGTTAAAGTTAATTAATTTTGTTAATAGTTAATTTCATTACTTAAATAGTTAATTTCATTAGTTTGCTAATTTGTATAGTTTAATTAAATAATTTCATATGTTAAATAGTTAAATTCATATGTTAAATATAGTTAAAGTTAATTTGTAAAGTTAATTTCATATGTTAAATAATTTGTAAAGTTAATTTCATTAATTGTATAGTTAATTTCATATGTTAAATAGTTAATTTCATTAGTTAAAGTTAATTTGTATAGTTAATTTTGTATAGTTAATTTCATTAGTATAGTTAGTTAAAGCATCATTAGTTAATTTCATTTGTATAGTTGATTAGTTAATTTCATTTGTATAGTTAATTAGTTAAAGTTAATTTCATTGTATAGTTAAATAGTTAATTTCATTAGTTAATGTTAAATAGTTAATTTTCATATACAATGGTTGATTAATCAATAGTTGAATTGTTGAATAGTTGAATTGTCAATGCTTGAATAGTTAAACAGTCAATTGTTATTCAGCTGAATCGTCAGAATAGTTTATATATGTCAGGAATAGTTGTTAGTCATAGTTGTTAGTTGCGAATAGTTGCTAATTGTTATTTATCAATAGCCGTGAATCAAGAAGGCGAATAGTTTATATATGTCAGGAATAGTCAGGTTTATTTGTGAATAGTCATAGTCATGAATAGCTGTTAATTGTTAGTCGCTAATAGTTGTTAATTGTTAGTCAGAATGGTTTGAATAGTTAAAATATTTCTAATATTTTTTTTAATTTGACTGCATGTGACGGTAATGCGGGCGTAATAACAAGAAGTGGGGCCGAGAAGCTTGTAGAATGACAAGGTGCCGACCTCCAAAAGGCTTCAGGACTTCCGGTATTCAGATACAGAATATGTATTTATCTCTGGCCCCTTCAGATAGGCAGTAGCCGCCCCCGCATGACATCGCTTATACACACGGGGTCGGGTAATGTTCATCTCGACGACGACGTCGGGTTCGAGCATCGCTTCCAGGTTCTTCTACTGCTTCTGTGGACTACTGGACGGGCGCACGAGCTTGCTGCCTCGTGACGCTGACGGGACGATGACGAAGACGGATCGGACTGACGACCCGATCGAAGACGCCAAATGAGACGTTTATTGTGCGAGGGAGATTTAATCGGCCCACTGCATTTGTCCCCCTACGGGCAAAAGTTGAGATCCGCTACAATTCGTAAGTCCCTTAATATTGTCTAAATTAATCAAATAGTTATATTTTTATTATGTTTCTAACTTTTTACTTTTTACTTTAGGCTATGCGGCGGTGGCTCTGATGTGAAGCGGTTCTTCCGGAGACAGATGATGCGGGGCTTCCATCAAGTTCGACCTCGCATAAATCGACGAGATTAGTGACCATCCGAGATCGTTCCAAGTAAGTATTTTGCAAAAATTAGAAGTTGTTTAAAATATTTTGAGTAAATATTAGTCTAATTAGATTTTGTATTATTTATTTTTTCAGAGAGATATACGATAAAGAACGGGACATGAAAGCAAGCTCAACCGACATTCTGAATGAGACTACCGTAAGGTTGGAGTGGAAACTGACGGCCCATAAAAGAGGAAGACTTCGAGGGTACCGATGGCGAGCCTGAGCTGATTACGCAGCTACAAATGTAAGCCACCGGTGTACCTCCGTCCGATTGGGGAGCAAGATTCCCATATTGATGGCGACGAAAGGCCTGATCGCAGACAAGGCATGAATCGACGTGAATCCTGGGGCGGCCAGTGGTTAGACGGCCCAACTGCCTCTATATAAAGTCGTATTGGTCTAATCTGTTGGTCGAGGAGTGCTGTTAAATACTTGTTTTTTATTTTGTTTTATTTAATTCAAATATTTTGTTGAATTCTAATTAAAGTTATCCTATTTGTGTTTTATAGCTAAGACTGAAATAGGGTTCACCACTGGCATCCTTACGAAGATGAACAAGAAGAAGACAAGGATACTAATCGAAGAGACGGTAAGTTTACTTACACCTGCCGGGGACAATTTACATTTGTAAAGATATTGGCTTGTTCATTTTATATGTTTTTGTTTATCGATTAGTCGTTATAATAGTCATAGAATAGTTGTTTATAAATAGTTGTTGTGAATAGTTGTTGTTTATGATTACAAAATAGTTGTTGCTGTGGAATACACAGAATAGTTGTCAGTTTATAAATTGTCAGGAATAGTTGTTGCTAATACTTTTTGTTTATGCATTACAAAATAGTTGTCAGAATAGTTATAGTTTGTAAATAGTTTTGTTTATAGTTGTTTATAGTTTGTAAATAGTTTGTTTATATAGTTTATATAGTTGTTTATATAGTTGTTATATTTTTAGTTGTTAGTTGTGAATAGTTGTTATAGTTGTTATAGTTTCATTATGTCAGGAATAGCTGCGAACGTGTATAATATATGTGTGTCGAGTTGTGAATACCTGAATAGTTGTGAATAATTGTGAATAGTTGTTATAGCTCAGAATAGTTGTTATAGTTTATATAGGTGTTATAGTTTATATAGTTGTTATAGTTTATATAGTCTGTGAGTATTGTTATAGTCATATAGTTTATATATAATTTATTATAATCAAGTAGGTTGTGAATAGTTGTTATAGTTGTGAATAGTTTATATAGTTGTTATACTTGTTGTGAATAGTTGTTATAGTTTGTTTGTTATAGTTTGTTATAGTTTATTATAGTTTATATAGTTGTTATAGTTTGTTTGGTTTTGCTATATTGCTTTGTCTGAATTGCTTGGGCTTTTATAAATATCGAGCCCTTTATTATGAATGTGTTCAAAATACGTGAACAAGACAAGCAGAGATTCCACGAGGCCTATGGGGAGGATAAAGATCCGTGCAGTTTCCACCGTGACTAGGATCTCCACGGACGCCGCCCAGCGGATCGCTGGGCGGCGTAAGGCGCCGCGCCGCGTAGAGTCTGTTACGAAGTTTGTCGGGTAGATGATCCAGCTACAGCACCACCACCTCCGCACGGTGGTGTTGGGTTCGAGGAGCTCAGGCGGTTGTGCGAGGAGGCAAACGAAAGAAAGAGGCAGGAAGAGGAGAGAAACAGAGCCCTTGCCGAGGAGTTGGAAATGTAAAATTCGACAGCGAGGAGTTGCTCAAGGTTGAAAACGCTGAGGCCGATTGGCTAGCCGCCGCCTATGTCATGAAGTTAGCAAGTAGGCGCCTAGTTGGACCCGGTACCGACGTTAGCCGCCAATGTTTACATGGTAGCTCGACTACGACCGGATTGTCGTCCATACAGGGACGCATACCCACCCTCAGCTTCACGCCTACGTGAGCACGCTTCTAGACCCGCACATGCCCCCTCACCGATTTCACATCCCCAAATTAAGATAAGCCGCCCAAGATGATACGGGTGGATTAGATTGATACATTGTTTAGATTGTGTTATGTACATTTGAATTATTTGTGTTATGTACTTTATTATTGAATTATTGTGTTATGTACTTTAGTATTGTGTATGGCTTTTATTATTGAATTATTTGTTGTGTTTGTTTGTTTATTGCTATGTTTAGATGTTGCGTCGGGTTTTGGTTATGTTTGGTGTCTGTTTGCAGGTTGGAACTGCCATTTGTCATCTAGTTTTTTTCGTAGGTTCACCACCTGGAGATGGTATGAGTCGGGTTTGAGACGTATGAAAAACACTGATGGAGACGGAATGAGACTAGATGGAGACGGGTTATGAAAAATTTACCTGCTTGAGACGGAATGGAGACGGGCAAAGAATGGAGACGCATAGACGGCTCAGAGACACGATATTTAAAAGCACTTTCACATTCTTAAAGTATCAGAACCCTAATCTCACACGGTAATTTTGTATTTATTTAACAAAATCACACTTATTCTATATATGAAGTATATTGGTTATGTTTTGAAATCAATCATAACTAATAACATGTTATAGACACGTATATTATGTTATAACACAATCATAATCACATATACTATGATTATAATACATGCAAGTACGATTTATTACTATAAGATCTTTGTTCTTCACTAATGACCCATCACACGTTAATATAGATGCGAGGTTGCAACTCTATACTTTACATGTGATATGTCGGAAAACGTAACATATCACATTGAATGTATACATATCCACTAATTTAATATTATTTACAAATATCATATCTCCACTAATATTATTTTCAAATATAATATCTCCACTAACAATCGTGGAATCGAAATTATAAAAACCATTAAATTTTGAATAAATGGAGACTGACGGAGACGGGTCTGCTCTATCCTCGTTTCATAGACGGGACGGAGACGGCCTGCCTCCATCCCGCCTATTTTAAATACCCGACTCCATCCCGCCTCCATAGGTATTAGTTTAATATTTAAACAATATTTAAACAATTTACCCATCCTGCCTCCTTTGTATTAGTATAATATTTAAACCTTATTTAAATACCTGACTCCATCCCGCTCCATGCCGTCACTAATTGTTTCCTCAATGAACTTTAAAACAGAACAAATTAGGAAACACTATCATCCACAAAAACACTATCAAAAACACTATCATCCACAAATTTAAATTAGCATTTCGCCTATTTTAGTGATATTCTATCAATCACTAATTATAAACTTGTTATTGTATAAGGCTGTCATTCCACTAATTGTTTCCAATATTTAGGTAAACCAATTTAATTTCAATATTTAGTTACAATGGCTCAAGATCGTTCTTGAATGTATATTAATCGTTATCGGGTGTATAATAAAGGCTCACGATGAATATATGGGAGCGGTGTATTGAATTTATGATGTTGCTAAAAATCATTCTTGGCCAATGATATTGTCGGGATAAGATGTCCGTCGGAGGTGTCAAAATAGAGTCTCGCTTTTAATTAAGTTTTGGGTTTCAGAGAATCAAGATATGCATATGGTTGAAGATGGCTCAACTTACGCACGCGGCATTTAACGCTGAATTTCAGACGCTCTACCTCCTGGTCGGAAAACCAAATGGAGGAGCAAAAGCATACTACGATTTGTTGAAGGCTTTAAACCAAATTAAGCAGGGATGGTTGCAACTGAATTTACAGTTATCCATTACGCACTGTTAAATTAAGTCCGAAGTCTCAAATGTCGCAGAATGTTTTCAGCCAAGTGGTTTCCATAATCAAGTCACAGACAATAATGGGGAGAACATACAAGTGATTTTATGAAAAAAGATTGTTGAGTCCTCTCGCTGCTCTGCCTGAAATAGAAAAATACATGTTTGTGTCAATAATTGCATGTTGTTTTACAAAGAGACTCGAAATGTCGACTCAGGCTATTCTCATGGGAGAAAGAGATAATGAGCCAAGTATATTTGGGATTTAACAACGAAGCATTATGAAGGTTTTGCATACTCTACCACTAGGTCCAAGGCTTCAACGGTTATATATGTCGAGGAAAATAAAATGTGATATGACATGGCAACCGCCGACAAACAGAAACCGACGACACTCACCCGGTGTCAAGCGTGGAGCACCTGATGCAACATATCCAAAGAGATTTTCAGAGAGCCAGAAACAAGCCTGCATCGGCTTGTGTTCGATGGTTTTGGTCCGTTTGGCAAAGCTTTGGGCGTTATTATTCTTCTTGGCCAGATCATCTGTAAGTATATAAATATTAGATCATGTGATGGTTGAACCATATATGTTCTTATCTCTAATTATGTCAGTGGCCAAAATCCCGGAGAGATATTGATGTTTTCCTCCTAATCTTTGATTGATGAGTTGAAGGAGTTATGGAATACGGTGGCTTGAGATCTTCGATGCATCGAACTAACAAAATTTCAATACGCAGGCTGTTTACGCTGACGACAGCAATTTTCTCCATAATGAATGTTATTTGGTTGAGCACACACGGGAGGTTAGCTTGCCCGTATTGTATGGAAAATACTGGAGCATTTCAACTAAGAGAAGGTCGAAAACATTGTTGGTTCGATTGCCACCGTCCTTTCTTGCCGGTGGGACATCCTTTTAGAATGCAAAAAATGCCTCGGTGGACACACTTATCCAAGACTGCACTGTATGAACACTATCCGCACTGCACCACCGCCCTTTCTTCTCGTAAAGGTCAATATTCAGACCATAGATAACTGTGGTATAATGTTCATCACAATCGGTATAAGAAAAGTATATTTGGGAGCTGGAGTTATCGTCGGCACAAAAATCGACACAAATATCGACTATGCACACGAGAAGAACAATGGTGAAAATTTATTACATACCGTGAATGGATGTTCCCGAAGACTTAAAGATAATAAACGGTCGAGGCTTGACATTCAGACTCATTGCTCGGCAGACCAAAGCTGCATATGGAAATACGTGAGAGTAAAACATAAACCAAAAGTGACTTATACTTTGAACCCGCACGTAAAAATTTTAGAAATGGTTGTCCCGCCTACAATTACCCGATGGATACGTCAAACATTGCAAGATGCGCAAGAAATGTGAATTTCACCGACTAAAAGTCAGCGATGTTCATATTATTGTCCAACGGTTATTTCATGTAGCACTGTCATCTCCCGCCTAATCCTATACGGGAAACAATCGCGTGAAATGTGTTATTTCTTTCGCGATTTATCGAAGAACTCAAATGTGGAACGCATGAGTACCTGGGCGCATTATTGTTGAGATAATTTGTAATATGGAAAAGATCTTCCCACCTTCGCTTTTTTGACGTGACGGAACACCTAATGATACATTTGCCATGTAAGCTTTAAATGGAGGTCCTGCAAAGATAGATGGATACCCTTTCGAGTCGCGAAGTTTTTCACTTATTGTATTTTCATACTATTTCATATTTACTCATCTAACTAACCTTACAAATGTTTGTAGATATTTAGGGCATTGAAGAAATGTTTGTAGCCATCGCATTTCATGACTATGAAATATGGCAAATGGATGTAGCCACTTTCCCCGAATGGAAATTTAGAAGGTTATGTACATGGTACAACCTCTGTGCTTTATATGTCCTAAAGGACCTAAGAGAAGGTATGCAAGTTGCAAAAGTCCATTATGGTCTTAAGCAGTATCCTCATAGTTGAATCTACGCTTTGATGAACTAATCAAAGAGTTTGGTTTCATCAAGAACGAAGAAGAATCTGTGTATGCGCATGTAAGCTGGAGTTATGTATCATTTATAGTCCTCAGAGTGTCGATGACATACTTATCATTGGAAACAACGAGTTACTAAACTCTACCAAGTATTATCAGGCAAATGTTTCTCAACAAGGACTTAAAGTAAAACACAATATATACTTGGAATAAAGATCCACCGAGATCGAGCCAGACTGATTGGACTTTGTCAGGATACTTATGTGAATAAGGTACTGCAAAGGTTCAACATGAGTAATTCCAAGAAGGGTAATCTCCCATGAGACATGGAGTTCAACAAATAGAGCACGTTGTCCCACTACTGGGCCAATGATGAACAAACGAAGTGACATACCTACGCCTCGCTATAGATCCATCATAGGCCATGTCATGCGACTGGGGACCGATGTCTTACGACAGTGTAACCAAAGATACCAAGCTAATCCAAAGTAAAGCCACTAGATTGTGTGAAGTGCATCTTGAAGTATCTGAGAAGAACTAAAGATGTTTTCTTGGTATATGATGGAGATGAAGAGTTAGCTTTGACAGTAGTAGACACCGACGCCAGCTAAACGAACCCATGTAGACGACCATTGTTCCCGCCTCCTGGGTATGTATTTTGTCTCAACGGGTAGAGCAAGATTCGGAGTGAGCTCCAAATGTAGTAATCGTTGCCGATTCTACCACGTAATCAGTATCGGCAGTCAGTTCGCCGCTTAAAGAAGCATGTTTGATAAAGAAATTCGTGATCAACTGGGCGTAAGACTCTAGCATTGCGGATCAAGTGGCGTTTGATTTGTGACAATATCGGGCAATAGTTGCTTATGAACCCGAGCACATCACAAATCCAAGCACGTATCTAAAGTATCACCCGATTGTGAGATATGTTCGATAGAGCGACGCCAAAGTATTGAAGTAAACAGAGTTAATCTCGACCGAATTTTTACTAAACCACTAAGTCAGCAGCATGATGAGTATGCAAATAAATATAGGTCTTAGATGTATTTAGTAGTGGTGTTAGGTTAAGTGATAGTCGTATGTATCTATTAGGCATGTGAACAAATATTTGAATAATATCGCTTCTTTATATTTTAATATATTTGCTATGTCTCAGATAAGTTTAAATTTACATATAATATACATGTAGTGAACCGGCGAGTGAAAAATTCTAGGTTAGTCTATGTTTTCTGTAGAGGTAACATGAACTGCTATTACACCCTTCAAGCCTAAACATAGTATAGCCAAAAGGCTCCTGGGTCGATCTTCGGAGAAGTTGTATGGTGGCTATTATATTAGAATTAACATGGTGTTTGATTAGTGATCAAGATTGATCACGTTAGCCCGTAGGGACTGTGATCAATACCGGCCGGTCCGTGATCGGGAGTTGCATTGCATCAACGAATCTATGTAAGATATGCATATCTGTATCCTATGACATTTTCAGAATTTTAGGTTCACACCCTTAGACTACTTATATATGACTATCCTGTGGTTATAAAGCTCAGATTGAAAGCATGACCAAACGCTCACCTTAAGCGGGATTATAATCCATATTGGTCACAGCCGAAACAGAATGATAGATGTCGATATATCGTAGGATTTGTCCGTCTGATATACAAGTGAAGATCTCTGCGCCTCTCACATACGCCGTAGATCGACGGCGATGACGCTCTAAATGCTTATTCACCATACTCGAGTAAAGAAAGTCATGTATGCTTCATGACACACTTATGGTTACCAATGATTTCAGACGTTGATAAAGGAATCAGAAGATAATCGCCCAAGTATGTTGGAGCGTTGAAATCAACGAATTGATTCCATTTATTATGCCCATCAAGGACAATTTGTATCAATCACTTACCATTGGCTTAAATGATTATCGAACTTAGTGTTCAACTTAGTAATCAGATATTACCAAATGGGTTCTCAGCGATAATTTAAGTGATTATGTGAGCGACAAGTTAGATCTTACTATTAATCGTTATAATAGTAATTGGCCTAATTATTATTATTATACAACTTACTATTATCTGATCCTAGAAGGTCACACACACATACAAGGATATCGAAGTTATATTTCATATATGAAATTAAAGAGAATCAGATAATTGAAATGTATTTCAATTAAGGTGGTTCTACATTTTATGTGTAATATCGAACAAATAGAATCAATTAAATAGTTATTTAATTGCTCGAGTAATTTAGTATTTATCAATAACTTGAAAGATTATCGATATCACCACATTATGTAATTAGCTAATTAAATAGTTCAACTTTACAAGAACTCCATTAGTGTCTTAACGAACTAATGGAGTTAATCTAGTCGGGTTAATACTTAACGGAGCCGCTTATCGGCTTGTTTTAACCAAATTCTATAATCAAACTTTAGGGTTTTTCATGACATAACAATTAGAAAATAATTTTCATCAAAACCCTAAAATAGTCAGCCTCAAGTCGAAATTTCCAAGAAGTTTTCTTGCTTTTGGTTTTTTTGTTCATCCTTGTTTACTAGCATAAATCGTTCTCGATTCAACTCTCCGCGCTGACTAACCAGATATCATACCTATCGATATTATAAATGAGTCGGTGGAAGTCACCCACGCCAGGAATTCAAACGGTGAAATTTACTCCACCGCGACCGTATACTGCTCATATATCAGAATTATATGTATTTGTTGAATAACGAGTAAGCACTTTAGCATCCCTGACCATGATTTGTATTTATACTCATATATCCATGAGTTTTCATCGGGCCGCCAATCAACTAAACACATACAAACGACGCAATCTCAAGCGCCTTGACGATATAAAGTGGTAACTACCCCACATTATCCTCGAATGATTTTTCATCATAAGACTAAGGCGCCTACAATAGCGGTACGATCTTGTCCCATTTGTCAAGCTAAGAGGAAAATGTGCCTGCCCTAGAATGCCTGAGGCGCGAGGCTAATAAGCGCGGGCGATGATTTCAAAGCTCAATTGCTAATAGGTTTATTGTGGATATGGCGCTGAGATCGAAGGAGACCCACGAGAATTACGAGAGGTTAAAAAGAGGTAATGGAACTACACGGGGCGCAGACCGGGCGCGTCTGAGCAGGGGTACCTAGAAATGGCGGGGCTCGGGGAGAGTTCATCCGCATCCTCACTGAGGCTTCCACCGCAACAACCGATGCATGCAGTGATATTCTAAAGAAGTTGTCGGATGAGGTGACCGGGTCACACAGATGTCGATATCAAGGGCGACCGAAGAGTAGATGACGAACGAATGACGACGCTGGGATCCATACGTGGCCGATGTCCGGGGCGCTTAATAGATCACACAAAACTTTCTCAACAACGAGGTGGCACTCCCCATCACGCCCACCTCCTCCCTTTATAGCGAAGAAGAACTGAAGAACACATTTAACGAACGCTTATATATTATATGTATGATGTTTTTCCAAGTTTAAACAATGTTTTTTATTTACGACTTTTTATCAGTGTGGAACGGTGTAAACGTTTGAATGTTGCTAACGCTTGAACGTTTATGGTGTTTCGAAGTTTGAATGAATGAACGTGTGAATGAAATGAACGCGTGGAACGGCGCGAATGCTCGAATGTTGCTAACGTTAAAAACCGCTTTTTTCACATAAACGCGGTGAAGACCACGCTATAAAGATAAAAACGCAATATTGTAGAGGCGGTACCGCTTCATACGAAACCCGGCATCACATTAGCATGGGATTAACGTGGTACCGCTTCATACGTAACGGTACCACGCACAAGGCAGCCCAGCGGCTCGAACGTACTCGCGCCAATACCCACCGACCAGCTGAAGCTGAATCGCTGTGTCTGGCCCAATCTTCTCGCCTCGTCCGACCCACTAATTAATGAACTGGGCCGCTCAGGCCCATGCCCCTAATTGAACAGACGTATGGGCCCCGAACTCCGCCCCACCGAGGCCCGTCTGCTTGCCGCCTACTTCTGTGCATAAGTGAGGAGAGGACTGCCATGTTGGACGTGCAACGAACCGGCCCGGTGGGCTATTCGCTGGCTTGACACGCACAGCCTGTGGTCTCATATAAGTTAAGTTGGGCCAGGTTGGTCCTTCAGGTTTTGATTTGGACCTTGGGGATGAGGTTCTAATAGGCTTTGGGTCCTTTTGATAGGAATGGTTTGTTTGTCTGATTGTAGTTAGCAAATTTGCTCTCCATATCTATAATTTGTATACCTTTTCCATCTCGATTATTAATAAAATCATCGCTTATTATCTAAAAAAAAATCGGAATAACTATTAAGAAAAATTGATAGATGATCATGTTATTAAACCTCTCTTAATTGGTAGAAGTTCATATACATACAGTATATATATATATATATATATATGTTGACCACGTAAGTTGAGAAAACATCAAAATTGATCACATTCCATACTTTTCCAACTAAGGTTGATTAGTAGAAGTCCATAAAGTATTTCACTATTCATATGGAAAATCTGGAGTTAATTATAAAATTGTCTGTAACGAAATTACGAATCGGCCTCAAAGTTCAAAAGTTGGATTTAACCCCTAATAAATGGGCTTAAAGCTATGTTTTATCCAGATAATCTACTATGACTTGTTTAAAAACTAACAAAATAAGCGATTGTAACTCCCATTCCAAATTAAAATTGTCACATATCACTCACCATTTCTTTTGATTTTCACAATTATTTCCCTCTTATTTTACCATTCTACTTGTTTTTCCTTCAAAATAATCTCCTACAATCACTCATTTTGCTGTTAGTTTTTAACATCACAATTATAACAAGGACCAAAACGCAACCTAAAAGTTTACTATCGCTTACCTAAATCTCAACTGAATCCTCAGAGACCAATTCACAACTGCCCCACTATCTGAGACTTTTTCACCAATTAACTTGACAATCTTGATCAATCTTGATTCATATCAAAGTACTAATGTATGTCAATTAAGGTTACAAAATTAACCACGAAGGTTAGCCTTATTATTAATAATGCAATGAATGACGGGGTTTCGAATTTGAGTGATTAAAAAGTCTACAAATTTAATAATTGAAAATGCAAAGTGGATTATCTAACTTTTTGGGGTGTTACGAGTAAAATTTACTTAATTTTATGTAGGATTTTTGATCAAATTGAAACATATATAATTTCTTATCTTTTAGTATGACTAACATGTTTAAACTTATATTATAACTAAATTAAATAATAGTTGCAAGTTTAACCTTCATGAAATTTTTTATGTCAATGATTCTTATATTCAACTATCTGACAATGATATTTTATTAGTGTAGAATTGAAAGAGAATAATAAATGATCGAAGTGCAATAACGAAAAAATAAAATGTAAAATCATAACACTTCCACCAGATTTTCAATAAATAAAAGGATTCAAAAGTGCGCGTGGTCAAGCGTGGGATTTAGGTGTGGACTATAAAGGATTAATGGTTCGATTAGGTTTTATTTCAATATAAATTTATATTAGTGTTTAGTTATTGTTAAAATAAGTCTACATGTTTATTTATTTCAAAAGGTACCTCAATAATCTAATGTATATGATATTCCGAGTTTTTCCTTCTACTAAAACAACATTTCATCTGAATTTAAGATTTGTGTGGATAATTTGAAACTTATACAATAGTATAGAGACAACAAGAAAATAAGTTTAGTTATTCATATCTTTATCCCTATAAAATTTCAATTTTCATATTAAAGTGTATAATTGATATGGATGGAGTATCATTTTAAATTTCACCTCAAGAAGTGTAATAATTGATGGATGGAGTATCATTTTTTAATTAATGTTACGTTTTTCAATTGTCGTGTTGTACCTTTGACCATAATTGATTTATTTCATATGCTAATAAATACAACTTCGATATCATCAGCTTTATTTTTTATCAAAAATATTTTTTTCATGTACGTTTTATAATCTATACTAGTTAAATAAATTATCTAACGTTAAGTTTCTTTTGTTGAAGAACTATAGTCAAAAACAAATTGAATATTATTCACGGTTAAAATTTCTTTAAACGATAGTCAAAACAAATTGAATGAAAAGTGGAGTATTTGAGATAACATTGACTTTAGGTCATTAATGGTTAAAGCACTCTCTCAACATATTTTATATTTTACATTTTTATTTGTTGATTTCAACGGTAACGTACTTGGTATTATATATTCAAACCCCTATGAGACAATTTGTAATTCATATCTTTATAGGAAAAAATTCATGTTTTATGGAGCAACATTTTACTCTCTCACTTTATAATCATATTTTTTCTCTCACATTATATTCAAATATTTACTCTCTCTCACTTTTCGATATAATGAAATATATTAAAATGACTGATTACATTATATAAGCTTCTTATCTATTGCGAAGCATAATGTTTACTCCACTAGGGTCAACTCAAAATAATATTCAGGATGCATGATATGCTTACTATCCGCTCTAACCCACATAGCATCTCTAAAAGACGCTGGCGTGACGTTGATGTATCCTTATAAGACCACCTCCAATATGGAAGTATTTGGAGGAATATTTACATTTAGTAGGAGATAATTGAGGGGTTTAAGTTTTTTATTATTTTTGAAAGAATTATTAAATAATTTTCTAATTATTATGACACAAATCAATACATGGACCAATCAAACAATGCTACATCACTCTTGAAAGGATATTTACTTCCAATAGGAGTTATTTGAGGTATAATTCAACTTCATTTTATTCCACATTTGTATTTGATATTTTTGATATATTATTTCATCGAATTTAATTTTTCTTTATTTTTATATATATGTAAATATAGATTAGGTTTGTTTCATTTCAACACCAAAATTTTTTCTTGATTTTCTATCACATTATTATCGAATTTGGCTTTTTTGCATTAATTTGACCTAATTAAATTTTTTTCACTTATATATATTTTTTTTTCAAGATTTATAAAAAGATATTAGGTTTTATTTTGACACAAAATTATTTTTTGATTTTGATTTTTGTAATTTCATTTATAAATAATGAAGAGAGAACAAGTATATATAGTAGAGTATATATGGGCGCTGGATGGAAGAGAAAAGTGAATAATTTTCAAATATCTTCTTATCAGAACGTGAAAACGCTGGCGATATTTGATTTACGTGGAGAAGAAAACTGACGTGTCAGAAATATTGGGGAGACACTATTCCTATTCAGATGGTCTAAGAAAATCAGATTTGACGCTTAAACTTTAACTAAATTTGTGTACTGCTTTTGGATTAGATGGAAATATATTCCCTTCATTTTTTAATATTTGTCATTCTAACTTAGAAAATATTAATTTTTACATTTGTAATGCATTTTTACATTAACTCTTTCTTATATGTATCTATTAAATAACATCACAAGTTAACTATATTTATTTTGCATATTCAGCTCTGTTAATATTCTTAACTCATTTATATCATTCTCAATACACAAATTCATGACTTCCGATGGTTCAATAATTTCTTGACATCTGATCCAAGCTTTCACAAGGAGATCTTGGGTTCAACTCTTATTGATAACATATTCTATACTTTCTTTGTAACATTTACTCTAACTTGTTGAAAATATGAGATGTTATATGTCATACATGTGTCTGTTGAACAATTGATTGCATAACCAATTATTACATTAAATAATAATAAGTTTCGATATAAGTTAATTATTTGAAATTAATATATTAGGATTAACTCGATTAAGATTAGGGGTTATGATGGCTTACTAGAGTCTGCTCATAATCTATATATTAATATGATTTTCGGTTTAACATAATTAATATATTGCTATTGACGATCGAGTCTAAGAGGTCACACACAACAACGAAATCGAACTATAATTTAATTATAACTGGTTTAAAATAGAACTGTATGAGAATATTCAGCGAAATTCCAATAGTTGGAATACACCCCTAGTTCGACTAAAAGAGGTTGAAGATAAGGGTTCCAGAATATTCTTCCAACACTTAATACGCCATTTAAGTGATAAAAAGGGTGTCTCGAATACTCCTCTTAGTCGAAAAGAGGTTTGGTGAGGTGGAAGAGTTTTGCTTAAACTCTCCATAAAAGCCTAAAAAGTAGGACATTTGATGCCTATATAAAGACTATGATTCAGATGAAATCAATCGTGATCACTCTTCCAATTTTGAAGTCGAGAATTTATCTTTTTCTCTCCCTTTAGTCAGTAAGAGGGTGGTAAAAACTGCTTTTGATTTTTCTGGCCCAAATTGCCTATGCTTTAATATTTTAGCAGTTTCTGAAGAAAAGTTCTCACTGGGTGGTTCGTTTCATACGCTGGGCGTAGGATTATTCTGTAGACACCCACGCTGATTGTTCGAAGTCTCCTCATTTATTCTCACACAGAATCCTCAAGAAAGGTACATACTTATGTTATTATTTTTATTATGTTCGTAATCCTCTCGACACGCTTTCGTAATTGTTATTTTAATCCGTAAAACCCAATATAAATATGTTTAGTTATGAATTTATGTACTAGTTATTTGTAATATTCAATATCTATTTTCTGTAATCGCACTCTTCATCGCTAATTTACAAAAAACAAAATACACAAATTCATGACTCCATAATCTTATAAGCATCCTATTGATATTTGAGAACATCAATGCTACCAATTAATCTATTACTTAATTAATTAATGGATTACATGTAAAACTCTCCATTTCTTAATTAGTGGATAAAGTGTCGATTTACGTATTAGAAAAGAAGGGGAGTATGTTTTATTATCTTTTAGTAAAATTCTAACATGTTTAATTGTTTATAATATTTTGTGTATTTCTAGAGATCATATTCTTCCTCTATAATATAAGTGATTGTTTAGACTAAAGGTATTTTTTCAAAATAGTTATTTCAAAATAATAGAAAATACTTGTTTGAAAATAATATAATTTTTTATGTATCCTTATAAGGTTGTGTACAATTGTATTTGAACAACTTACGACTAGATTCAATATACACGTTCAAAATAGTATTTTTTAGTACCGAAATGACTATTTTACTCGAACATAATTTATATAACTACTACACTTACAAATAGGAGGGCAAAATAGTCATTTCTACCCCAAACACTTCAGCTTTTGTGCTAGATAATACCAAAGACTAAATGCTACTTTTAATTATTTATATACTTTATTCCTATACAATTTAAATTCTCATCATAAAGTATAATTACGGGACTATTATATCTTAATTAATGTTTTTCGCCATGATGTACCTTTTACCATAAATTGATTTATTCATATGTTAATAAATACAACTTCATACTTCCTTCGTTTTCCTTACTTGTTTTTTTAATATTAATTTTTTTGTTTTAAAATAATTATCCTTCTAAAGATGTGAATTATATTTTATACATTTTCAATATACTTTTGATTATTTTTTCATTAAATATCAACCAACCAATTATATATTTTTAATTAATTGACATTTTATATTTTCTATGACTTTTTACTACTTTTTATTTTTCTTAATCTACGTTAGAAAAGACTAGAAAGACAAAGAAAAGCGAACTATGAAAGATTTATTTATAAAATATTTGTTCATACGTTTATAATATAATTAAATAAATTATTCACCATTAAAGTTGTTATCGAAAATCGAAAGATGATAGTCAAAATAAATTTAATGAAAAGTATTTTTGAGATAACATTGATTTTAGGTATTTAATGCAGTATGCATTTATTTCTCATCTCCCTTCCTTCCTAGCAAGTGCTTATATTATATATACATACCTTTGAAGCACATCAATTCCCAGAAATACTCAATACATGAGCTTTACTTCAAAAATATAATACACAATTTTATTTTTATGTTTCTCTTATTTCATGTTTGTTAAAAAAAAAAAGTACATCCCAAATAAGCATCAAGAAACATGGCTAAGTAACTAAGCATTGTACTTTAGCTTTTTTAATTCCCTTTTTTTTCTCTTTCCTAAAGATATCAGCTTTTTAGTTTATTTTGGTCTCTAAAATCTACTCAAAAAATCTATCAAAAAAGTACCAAAATGAAAAGAAACAATGCTCAAAGTAACTGTCCCAACCTGCAGAAAAAACCCATTGGTTCATCAATGAAACACTTCATTGTTCTTTCTGTAGCAGTTAGTTGTATGCTTTCTCTGAACCAGTTTTCTTGGAACATTGAACAAATGTATGAAATTAACAGAATGGTCAGTCTGAAGGAGGCAAAGATGGGTGTTGCATCTTCTCAAGTGGTTGATGATGGCAAAACTCCTATAAATCTTGACCAGTAAGTGCATTTTGTGACTTCTTTCTACCATTTATGCTCTATGTTATAACCAGTGGTGGAACTAGGTCGAGGCGTAAGGGCAAATCGTCCCTCTTAGTTTTTTGGACAATCCCAAAATCCCAAAAAAAATAGTATTTGGTTCGCCTCCCTAATTTTTCTTTTTTATATTTTTACTTATTTTTATTGTATTCTTTCATTTGTCGCTACTACATCAAATTTTTTATTCCAGGTGACCCGGATTTTTCTAATATGTGTCTTTACTTTATAAGTTAAGAAGTAAGAAGTAAAATTGAAAATAATAAGGAAATATATTTAATAAATATTTTCATATTAAAGTTTAGATGAAAATCTTATATCAAATATTTTTTTCAATTATCACGACACAAGTTAGAAAAACCGTATTTTTAATATAAAGATTTCTTTTTTTTGTTGTAGTATGGATGATTTCTCTTTTTTTATTGTATTATGGATGATTTTTTGGTATTTGGTCCTCTTCTATTATTTTGTTATGTGACTATTGTCACTTCTAGTACTATGGAGTATTGCTTAGCATAATTAAATACAGTATTGCTCATGATTATTATAATACCATGTAATTATGTTAACATGGGATATTGATTACCGGTTAAGCTTTTAATAATCATATTCTTTTCTTAAAAGGCAATTTGCATTCTTTATAGAGTACTAAATGCTCATAAATCTAAAAAGATATCTGTATTCATTACGTATTTAACAACAATTCTGTTCTTTTACTAATTTACAGTATTTTCCTATTCTTTTTCTGAAATTATGTGGGAAGGACACAACTTTGTTGGAACTTTCAATTTTGGAGATGATTATGGAACATGACCACTTTTTAATTCTTTGGTTCTCTTTTTCTGTGCTTTTCTTTTGGTGTGTTTTTACTTTTATCTTTTGGGGTGTAAAGACTAAAGTTGAGATTCTATAAATAAATAAGTAGTAGGTTGACTGAGATTTTATGATGTTGAAATGATTTTTTTTTTGTTTTGTTTATAGTACTATTAATATTTTAAGCCAAAAAAAAGAAAGAAATCCTTTTAACTTGAAGCAATCATATTTTTTTGAGATCCTTTAAGATTTAGTTTGTTTTGGATTAATTTATTAAAATAATCCAAAATAAACTATGTCTAAGGTGCCCATGAGATGTTCATATGATATAGTATGTCATATTTTTGTGGACAAAGACAAGTCTCTGCTGGTTGTGATTTTCTGTAAGGCTCGTTTAGATACAGAGGGGAAGGTTTTCCTTCTTGATTTACTCATAAACTGTTTCTCTTTTCTTTGTGCTGTCTATTCCCAATGTTCTTAATGTTAACATGCACCTTGGAATGAATGAATGAATGGTGGTTCTTAATTCTTGATTCTCTAATTGACCAACATGATCATTCTCGTGTTCATTGGCGAACCATATAATCTTCAAAAGAATTTATAATAAAATTTTATTTTCAATAATAGATGTTTATTTTTCAAAGAAGTAGGGAGCAACTGTTCCCCTATACATGTCCTAGTTCCATCACTGCTCTTGTTATGTAACTTCTTAGAGCCACCTCAAACTACTCAAAATGATGTTAATTATGTTTTATAATGTTTCTTAACTAACTGATGTTTGTATCCCAACTAGAGTTGTATTGAACAAAATTGAACGTTTTGTTCGTATAGCCGACCCATTAATGTAATAAGGCTTGTTTGATTTGGTTTAACAATTACTCGTATTTTTGAAGTTACTTTGAGTCTACTTTGATGCATGTTTGTTTGTCTCCATTAACTATATTTATTTCTCAACATACAGGCCCCCTCCTCTTTCTTTGTCCTAATTGACAATCTCTAAATGACTAGAAAGATTTGCTTTTGCACACTTTTTAGACCATCTTCATACCTTAAACCTTGAAAAATCTGCTTTGTGCAATCTTTGGGCCAACACTCAATCTTGTGTATGTTTAATGCAATTTTTGGGTGATAACAAAAATTGAAGCTAATTTTTTTGTCTGTCCATTATACATTCAAGAAGGACTTCTTGACCTGACATTAACCAGTCATTGATTCAATCATTTGATCCTCTAATGGAAAAGGACCCACCATTGATGCCCTCCCATACCTACTTTTCATAATGGTAGTGGATCTTGATACAGTGAGGAGGACCAATTTACTACTGTCTACATTGTGGACCATTTGCTGGAGCACATCATATGTAAATGCAATTTTGCATATGTGTTGGTCCACTTCTTTGTTTTAGATTTTTTTTTTTAAACCTTCCCCTGGGCCCTGAAATTACATAGCTGGAGAAAAATGCACACTGGTAAACACTTGCATGCGATTTTACACCACCTGCGCTTCTTATCTACGATTAAGAATACTGAACAAGATTCCACTTTGCACAAATCGTAAACAAAGACTGCTGTTGTCACAGGGGTAGCTGCACTGCTGCATACCATCCCATCCCTTACGCCGCTAAAGGAATTCTTCAAAAGCGACGATATTAATTTTAATGAAAAAAATACATGGGCTTTTATTTCATATGGTTTATATGTATGATTGCCTAGCTCATATTTACTAAAATACACCATCCTTCATGAGTATGGAGTGTATGGATTAAATTGAGTAATTGACTATAAGAAAATTTTCAGTCATCTTTTCTAGTAGCTTTGCTAAACTTTATGCTAAGGCCTACTGATTTAATATGTCTTAAAATTCCAGTGGTGATCCTACCATGTATGAGGAGTATTGGCATCTGGTTAGTGAAAAAACCACAATCGTCATCCCCGGGAATCAAGGCATTAGCTATTTCAGCGACGTGGGAAATGTGTGTTGGTTTCTTGAACCACAATTTGCAAGAGCTGTAACTAGGCTGCATGAAGTTGTTGGAAATGCAATAACGGAAGGTTATCACATTGTGGTTGGCACAGGGTCTTCACAACTATATCAAGCTGCTCTTTATGCACTTACTCCTCATGGTTTGTTGGAGCCAATCGACGTTGTTTCTGAGGCGCCATTCTACTCCGTGAGTTGTTTATGCATTACCATAAAATAATCATTTGGTTTATTGTTATATTTTTGGCAAGTGTATGATTTAATTGCTATTTATTGAAATGTGATAGTTAATTGCAATTATTGGATTCATCACGGATAAAAAATGCAAAGTTAAGCACCATATAGTAATGACTAATGTTACAACCTTCATCTTGCTTGGTCATCATCAGGAAGTTTAATGCTGAAACTAGGAAATATTAAAATTTGGATTCTGTTATTTAAAGCAGGATTTTGCTCTGTGTTTTGCAGTCTTATCCACTGATAACTGACTGGTCTGACTATATCGAGAAGGGGATGCATAAGTATGACAGCGGCCCATATTGAGATTGTCACCACACCTAACAACCCTGATGGTTTAACAAGATGGCCTGTGGTAAATCGGAGTGGAGGCATGCTAATATACGATCTCGCCTATTATTGGCCCCAATATACACCAATCACTTCTCCTGCCAACCACACCATGCCTTCACTGTCCCAATTGACTCACGCATAGGGTAAGACCCTCTCGATTTTAAATAAAGTTGTAATGGCATTGCAGTTTCCTTTTAGAATAAAATATGCTTACCACTTTGGGCAAAAGTTTGGCATTGTTTTTTCACACTCGTAGGATGTTGCTTGGTTTATAAGCTTGAAAGTTCATTGAAGCAACTACTTAATTTGCTGGATGTCATCTCTGACAGCCATGAGCACAAGGGTAGCTGATAAGTCCATTCTCTTTGATCAGGCTATGGATCATATTGACCAAGGTGGCAGCAACTTCGCGAAGCTGTTAGCAACGGTACACTTTTCAGTTTACCTGACTTCCCTCCATCAGCCCTCTGCACCTTCAGTGGTAGAACTTTTGCACCAATATCTGGTACGTAATGTTCAATGTACATTCAAAATACCTTACGATAACCTCTCGTGTTTCAACTCACGATAACTTCTCGTTTTCATGATTACAGCTTTTGCGTGGCTTAAATGCGAGAGGGTGGAGCATTGCGCGAATTTCTTCAAGCAATATAACATTTATGTTAGAGATGGAAGCTTCTTTGGAACAAGTTCAAACTTTGTTAGGATCAGTATGCTAGACAGGCCTGAAAAGTTTGAAATGTTTATTCAAAGGTTGATGAGTATCATAAACTCATTTAGCACTTAGATAATGAACAAGTGTAGGTTATGCAAATCTAAGTGAAGTAATAAGCAAGTGACAATTGGCGTACTAGAAGAAACTTTATATTGAAAAAATACTTCACTAGATATAATTTGCAAGATCTAGTTAACTTTTCTCGACTAAGTATCAAAAATCAATCTTAGAAATTAATCTATATCTATATATATTCTTTTTTTTTTGCTAGTTAAATGATTCATTTTACAAAAGAAGTCGTGGGCTTCAAAAGCAATGCACAATTGTATAACAAGAGAATTTAACATTTAAATTGAAGCCAAAAAAATTGCTACCACTATTACAAATATGTCTTGGTCCAAAAGTTGTCAGCAGAATATTATCGGCACTTCTAAATCAAAGAAAGAATACACAGATTCATGATTTTGCAAAAACTCTTTCCATTTGGTCTGTGAGACAATTCATGGGGCATACCTAGCAAAATACTTGTGGAAGAAACATGTCCGTAATTAATAACAACATCGATGGTATTTGGAGAAGCACAGATCAACTCGTTAAGAGCACTTCTCACCAACACCTACCTTTAATATTGCTGAAAGAACAATTATGGAATTGACATCAATCCTTGTGAGCCTACCCGTGACATACCGTGTTTCTTTATTGTTGTTATTTGTGATCCTCAATTGCCATCATAATGATCACTTGATGAACGGTGATATCAAAGTATATGATTTTTCTATTGAGCGCTGTAAGTATGGATTTGCTCTAATATGGCTTTGGGCGTGTTTTATGAGGTTAGTGCCGATTTAGAAGACCTTGTTTTGAAAATTCTTTTAACCATAAAGTAATGATTTTTCTTTGCTAAACCTGTATTTGCTCCATATTGAATCAATTTAAAGAAAATATTATCTCTCGGAAATCCAAATTTCCGCAATAAAGTACTAATGAGAAATAATAAGTCAAGCTTAATACTATATGATGTCTACCAAGATTTACTTATGAGATTGGATAACATCTTATAAGGACAAGCCAAGTAGCTCCATAAGTAACATAAAAAGGTTTTGGTAGAAGACTTTGAATTAAATGACAAGAATAGAAAAAATAGTTATTTGTTTCTTGATCCATTCCACAAAAAGGACAGAAAGTAGATATAGGTAAATTTATTTTTTTAGCTATATTTGGATTTAAGGGACACCCATTGAGTAAGCAATTAAAGAAATAATTTTTGTTTGGCAAAGGTAGCCTAAAGACATTTTCAAGTTTTACCTAAAGGCGTGAACTTAGTGTAGTATTTTAATAAATAACATGACCAAGGGGAGCGAAAGCTTTTGAGATTAAGGACAAATCATTTTTGAAAGAAAGGCATTATTAAAATGCAAAAGATTACATCCCTAAACCCCTTTTGTTTTTATCTAAATGCAAAGCTCCAATTTCAAGGTACTATTTTATCCCTTTATTGCCTCAAAGGAATTTTGCAAGTATTGAATCAAGAGCATGCAAGGTTTTGACCGAAAATTTATAAAAATATTGGTAGACTAAATATGCTTAGTAAACCGTTTAATCAAAAGTTGTTTTCCTGGCTAATTAAGGAATTTCAGGTCCCAAGAAAGTATTCTCGAATTAACTTTGTCTATTATTTCTTTGAAAACCTGATTTTTGTTTATAGTAATATCAAGTTGAACTCCCAAGTACTTTCCAAATTTTTATGGAGTTGAAAAGCGAAGCAGATCAAGGGTACTAGAACGAATTAAGTCAGGCATTTTAGGGCTAAAGAAGATTTCGAATTTTTCAAAATTAATCAATTGCCCAGAAAGAGCACAATAACTAAGAAGAATACTTTGGAAATTATTAACATTGTCTTTAGCTAGATTAAAAAGAAAACTATCAAGAAAAAAATACGCTAAGTAGCTTAGTATTATCTCTGAAATACCAATACCTTTAATTTTATTAGTATTTCAGGAAAGGATAGACAAGTGAGCACGCTTGTGAGTTTTATGAGACAAAGAGAGGTGATAACTGATCTCTTGCTCAAGACCACAAAGGCTTAAATGGACTCAGAATCCTTGCCCGTTAACCAAGCATTTAATATCGACTGTGAATACTTTTTATTAGATTAATCTGTAGTAAAAGAAAATTCATTGCCTTTAAAGTTTGGAAAAGGAAATCCCAATTGACCCTATCAAACACTTTCTTGCTCATATCTAATTTAAAGCAAATAGACTATTTTTCTTGCAATTAAGTTCCTGGAGAACAATTTCTGATCCGTAATAATATTATCATGAATTTTCTTCCTAAAATGAAACCATTTTGAAAGTGGATAAATAATTGAGTCAAGAAAAGTGGCTCGAGTCTATTAAATAAAACTTTAGAGAGGCTATTTTATATAAAGTATTACATAAACTAATTCAGCCTAAAGTGTGCTACTTTGGAAGGATTAGATAATTTGGAATGCAGTTGGCAAAGTGTTATTTATTCTTTCAAGATTCTTCCCCATTTAGAAAGTTTAAAGTTAAGAATAACTTCATTGCCGGGCTATCATCCCAATTTTTTGAAAACCTAGCTAAAAACCATCCTGCCTCAAGGCGATTATCGATGCATTTGAAAAAGGCGATATACTCTCGTAGGCTAAAATGGCTTCGCTAAAGGCTCGTCACGTGAAAGATTTTTTTAATAAAGCTAAAGGCGTGGTGAACTAGATGTAGAAGTTTAGATCGTGGGGTCAAGATCCCGAGGAAAAGATTTACAAAAAATCCTTACAAGCATTTTGTGTAACACCGACCGCAAAATGCGTATGCGCAAGGTATGCTACAAGTGCTGCTGAGTATGTTTAATAAGATTTGATTGTACTAATTGCTACTCACCAAGATGCATCTTCTTATTCGAAGCTCATCCTATAAGAACTCAAATAAGTAAGTCGCATTTTAACCCTGGGTAATTTAGGGATGGGCGAATTCACTGGGAAAGCCAAAGCGAAAGCACTAGAAATGTGACAAACTGGCACTGTGGTGGCTCAGTGAGTAAGTCCATCAAATTAATAACGCATCGAATTCGCACTGGGCGGGCGTTACAAACGGGTATCGAGCAAAGCCGTCCGAATCGCTGATCTGCCAAGCAAAGCGCGACACCTCTCGAGGCCATAGTGATACCTCTAGAATCTCACCACGGTACGGTCCTGATGTTGCGTTCTCTCACCCAGACGCCGAGTATTGCCGGGATGTTGCGTAATACCCGATACAAAATGTGTATGCAGCGCTGCGGTGGGCGCGTGATATGTTTGATATTTGATCGCAGACACCATACCACCAAGATGCATCTTCTTTCGAAGCTCATCCTATAAGAATCTATCATAGTTGCGGTTTCGACCTAGGTAATCCTAGGATGGGCGACCCAATCTGGTAAGTTTCCCTCAAGAGCACTTATGATAAAACGGCCGGAAAGACCCGGTGGTTCAGGAGGTCACCATCAAATCTAATAACACCGACTGGCGGGCGTTACATTTTCAATATCCTTTTCCCGTTGGATTAAAACATTATCATCAACAGAATTGAAGAATAGAATTACGCTCAACTCATTCTCGTATAAGAACGATAAAATCAGAACTAAGTCTCCTTCTTTAATCCAATTAATTTTAAGAATGCCTGCACAAATCTCACCAAGCAAATCTAATCAGGAACTTAAATTATGACTAAGCACAATGTTAGAACTAATTTGAGGCTTAAATTGATAAGCCAGAATGTGTTTCCTCGAGTATCTTAATTGCTGAAATAAACTTAATTCCTATCCCTATTCTATGTTTTAATTTTAGATCCAAGATATCTTTAAATTTACTCAAAAGCATACGAGCTGCACTCTCCAATTTAATTAGAATTTCAAAAGAGCTAAATAAAGTCTTAAATCGTAGTTTCATTGAGAAGTTTTCCATTATAAAATGCCGTATTTTCTTAACTCTAGCTTGCAGAAACAACAAAAGGACAATGATTAGATTTTATAATAGAAATGGAGTTTGAAAAGCAATCCAGAAAAAGAGTGTATCACGCCATATTAGCTACACATCTATCTAATTTTTCCCAAACAGTAACAGAATTTCTAACACCTTTCCAAGTATAAAGATTACCAGTGAATGGTAAATCATTAAGTCCTAAATTAGACAAGAAATCAAGTAATACATCTGAGCCTTTAATGTTCTTATGCAAGCAGGGATATTTTTTAGAATTAAAAAGTAGTTGATTAAAGTCACCCATAAAGACACGTGTTTATCCTTAAAAGTCAACAAGAAAAAATCAAAAAATTTACATAAGGTTTCTCTAAAATGAAAATTAGGTTCACCATGCACACACATACAAATACCAGGATTAAGATTTCCGTTGATTTATTTCAAAACAAGAAATTTTTACATGCATGCAACAATTTAAAATTAATATTGGGATGCAATTTATTCAGTCCTCCACTGCGGATCACATGCATCAAAGCCAAACGAATGTGGGTAGCTTCAGCTTGGCAAGACAGAATGACTCCCGCCTGTGCCTACCGCCTGAGCCGGTAGTCATTAAAATCCGAACACCGTGAGTCACCAAACCGACGGACGACTCTCGCTTAAAACACACCAAGCCATCCAAAAATGTGATCACAATTAAGTTTTCCTAAATCAAAATGCTTTTAAAATTTATAATCCATCAAATTGATATCGAAACGAATAACCCATATATATACACAACATATACCAAAAATAAAGTAATGTCGGCAAGCATACAAAAGATGATACATATCAGATCCTCGAATACAAATGACAACAAATGACAAGGCTAAAGTTTCAAAAGGAAAATACAACAATCAAAATAAATGACAACACATCAAAATCGATCAGGAGGATCCTCTCGGCACTACGCTCACTTAGCCACTGAACAAAACTCTAAACAAATTGCCTAACTCGGCCGCCCGTCAACTCGCACAAACGAAATGCCGCCCAATGCGAAAGTGTGGGTGTGTGCTCGCGAGGCTTAGTGAAACTTAACACAGGTGAACTTACCATACCTGAACGAGTCAATCAATAATATAATAGTCAAATATGAATGAAATACGAGCAACTGTGACTACCTAAAAAGGTCATACAACATGATTCCAATAAGAAATCTCTATATAATACATGAAAATATAATAGAAAGTTTCAAAGAAACACACAATTCAAAAGAAATCAAGAGACTCAACAACGACTAAAACTCTAGTCATCAAACCTCTTATCTCTCATATCCCCACCAAGATATCAACCTCTAATGCCAAGATATGCTCAACTGGCCTACCTCAGAATGGACTAATCAATACCCCAAGACTTATACCGCAATATAAGGCCAAACCGCACTTATACACAAAGTATAAGGGCACATCGCACTCATACACTAAGTACAAGCATGTAGATCAGCCTTATACACTAAGCATAGCACACCGCCTATATACACTAAGTATAAGCCACACCGCCTTTATACACTAAGTATATGCACACCGCACTTATACACTAAGTATAAGGCACATATCGTCACATATCCTCAGAAGGAAGGAGAGTCACCTAACCCCCCGATCACCCCAACATATGGTCAAATTCCGATACTCAAGTCACCTCTCAATAACAAATTTACTTTACCCCAAAACATCCAAGCACGCCTAAAACATCTCACAATCGTAAGTCACCACCGCCGACAAGCGCTACGAAATCATATGCCAACAAGGCCATAGAAATCATGTTATTTATAAGGCCACGTAAACGAAATATGTTGGGAGTTCAAGCTATTACTTACTCCTGCTAATCTTCAACGCCACAAGACATAATCACATAATCATATAACAATTACATGTATGTCATTCTCACGTAATCATAAACAATAACATGTATATCAATTCACATAATCATATCATAATATGTATATCATTCTCACATAATCATATCACAATAACATGTTCACACAATTTAAAAAGTAAGTAATGCAAAAGAACACCATGAGATGCGTGATCACTCTCTCGTTAGCTACCAGAAACCTTCTTTAAAGACAATCAAGGTAATCGGCTCTTTTCCACGATCAACGCCTTAAACAACACCCAAAGTATAATCAAGACCTACTAATCCCGCTCTAGAACACATAACAACTTGGGAACTATTCTAAAACAAAGCCTAACATGACGGATAAACTATCAATTATAATCCCATCGACACAACCTAATCCCGATTCCCTAAATTCCATCTTATCACTTTCATTACAAATCGACTTATAACAGTTCTAGTTAATCAACAGGTCTATAATTAACACCCATATCTCGAATAATTATAACTCAACTTGGAATTAACACTTTTTTCGACATAACTCCTTTAATCAATTTTAAATCATCAATTTTAACTCCACAACAACTATAATAAGGTCCCAATATAACCTCCTACACATTTAAAGTCTTAGAAAATATCAACCCAAAAGTCAACCGAAACCTAAAAGTCAACCCAACATAACATCTTCAAACGACTTAAATCACGAATTAATCACTTATATAATGCCACGTAACCCATAAACCAACTAAGATTCATCATAAATTGAATTATGGAAAAGTCATTCTTGAGATGTATATCAACTACATTAGTACACCATGGATCGGGAGGTTAATTTCATTCTTGAGACGATATTCACTAAGCTTCTCGCAAATTACACTTATTCATGAACGCATTTCCAATGCTAGTCGATAGGTGGTGTTGTTCCGCTCTGCTTGTTCGGTGATCGTGTTTTTAGAAGCTTAGTGCAAATGGGCGGTGGCGCTTTTTGATCCTCTACCTCATTATTTTGTTCGATCAGAAGTTCGGTTGTTCATATTGTTGTTATTTTCGGGGATTTTAGCCGCTGCATGTCGATACTTTTGCTATGAAAATATAAGCTGTACATTGGTTGCTATTCGTTAGGAATACCACGATGGATTTTTCTTAAAACTGCTCTTGTCCATTGTATAGTGTTTTTGGATTATTTAAAAGACATATGCCTTTAAATTTGAGTTATCCATCGACAAGGATTTCCGTGTCCAGATACGATCTATTCTAACTCGGGCGCACGGTTCTGTATGGTCTATACTCTCTAACAAGATCAAACATCCAACAAGAGAGTTGTTAGTATCAAAGTATACAACAACCATGGTTACATGGAAACATATTTGATGATCCTCACAAGGTTTGGGAGGGATTTCCTGGGACTGCCGCTGATATCATGCACAAACTCAAATAGAAATAGCAACGCCCCGCCTACTAGCGCTAGATATATAATAGATTTCCAATCATGCTTCTTGGATAAGTGTTTATTATATAGTGTTTCAGGCCCTAATGCGTGATTAGTTGATGTTATTTTTACCTTTAATCCCATATAATTTGCACTTGTTTTCGCTTTTATTTGAGTTTAGGCAATTATCGTTAAAGGAAGGAATCGGGCTTTGAATTGAAGATAATGAAAATTCACTAAATTTACATGAAATAAGCGATCTAAGAATAAGTGATTCGCCCATTAATATTAGGGTTATGGCAACCTATAAAAGCAGAGTGAAGAAGAAAAAGGAATATCTCTCGAATTCTAGAAAAGAAGTCATCATCTTTGTTGGAGCTTTGGGCGCACTATCGAAGTCGCAAAGAAGCAACTGAGAAGTTAATTACATATTGTGCAAAAAGGCAAAGTTGGAGTTGATTACTTTTAATTGGTTCGAATAATTTTAATTCAAGTATTTTTATTGTTATGATGAATGCCATTAATTTCATGTATTTATTGACGTTTTTATTGGCTTAACTAATTTTATTATTAGTCGCAGACCATGACGAAGGATCGATGATTTGATTTTCTTGGAGTTAATTTAATTCTAGTTTCATAATTCTCGATTATTGTGTATAATTAGTATTAATATCTGATATCAATATTAAGTCGCTCATATAAGTGATTAATCGCTGTAAATGTGGTTGTCACTTACTTAATTATCAATCGAACACATGTTTCAATTACCATGTAGATATAGGTAATGTCATGTGCAATTTAATAAGCATGTGTTAATAAGATCTCCTATTTTAAGCTATCATGTAGCAATACGTAACTGAACGAAGTACAATTGA
>JADFUC010001847.1:0-57299 GCA_019722365.1 Lithospermum erythrorhizon
TCATTGTACTTCGTTCAGTTACGTATTGCTAAGTTGCCGTCGAATAAGATCCTGATATGGTGGATTCGGTGGAGTTATCCCTCCATAAGGCATTCAACTTATGTGAAGTTGAAACCTTATACTTTCACCGCCACTGCTCCGGATTATATAGTCTCGAATGGACGGTTGCGTGAAATGAGGTCAGAAGGGTTGTTTGGGTCTAACTCCTGCATCCTATCCAATATTTGTTGTTTCAATTTTTTGATTCTCTCTCTATTTCAGAATCCAAAATTGGGTATAGACTTCATCCGATGGATACGAGGCGCTCCCTGATCCTCCTTCACTGAATCATATCAGGTTCTTGGGTTCTGGTGCCCCGACATTTCAAGGAAGGATCCTGGGTATTATTTCAACTGCAAAAAAAAAGATGTCGTTATAAGGAGGCTGGTGGTGGACCAGACACCATTGGTTCCTCCAACTGATAGAACAGAGGAGCCACCGCTCTGCTGAGTTCATCCATAAAGACTAAACCGGCCCAGCAGAAAAAGAGCAAAAGAATTAACATAAACAGGACTTTGCCGACCATCCAATAGATTGAGATTTTCTTTGAACTTGATGCACCAAATAGATAGAATAGTCATAAATAGAATCTTTCTAATATTTTCATTCATTCTTGTTAAAAGGTTTCCCTCCGCTGAAGGAGACTCCTTCCTGTACAGTAAGACAGATACTCAGTAGAACAATTTTCTTAGTTGTTGTTGACCAAGGGTGTCAAAAAGGTCTTTGAAAAAACCAATGCATTCTTTTCTGGCATCGGAGATTCTTTCTTAATGAAAACTTGTATAGGCCCCTATGGCTCTCCTAAAACCCTTCATAAGGGATATGGCTATAATGAGAATCTCTTGCTTTCCGCACCCGCTAGTGCGCATACACTTTCGTTTACTTGGGCTCGTGAGCTAAATTCGTGCTAGACTAGCTCTACTATATATATAAATATATTCGAAAAGTGGGAAACTATAGGACTTCTTCCTCGAGCATTGAAATTGAGGCTTCACCTCTTCTCAGCCGGTTGCTCAGCAGTTCTCCCTCTAAAGGGAAGCCGATTATTCTACACTTAAATAAAGGAAGCGGGTGCCCAATCACTAACCAGGAGGTGGTGTTCATCAAACCCTTTCTATACTATAATAACAGATGCAAGTATGCTAGCTATAGACAACAATCAGGAAGATAAAGTGCCTAAGCGACTATCTCTCTATGTTTGCAAGCCTATCACTTGCCCACTTGAGTTGATTCAATTCAATAAAATACACACCGCAACAAATGTCGATTCACATGATAGTACTTTATCTACCACTTTCAAAACCATCTATAGGATCAAACTCTGTCTTCCCCCTGAATTATGCTTTAAAACGTGTTTGATTACAGCCTCTGAGACCCCTTCTCTCAGGCTAGGAAGTGTAAGACCATTGAGCTCAAATGGGTCTTTTCTCTAGAAAGTGGATATTGATGGAGCTTAGGAAGAAATAGGTTATTGATCAAATAGATTCTCTGGGATGAACGGTACGGGGGTGTTTAGTGAAGGCTCGAGTCCGAATTGTTCAGCTCTTTAGATGTTTTCTCTGGCACTAGCTCGGATTGTAGATGAATGTAGACAATGAGGAGTGATTCTCTTTCCCTCTTGACACCTATGAGACAGAGGAATCCACGCCGGTTGAAGTACAATTACCGGGCACGTCGTATATGGGCCATTACGGGAAATCCATAGTTGAACGGGTCTTAGTTTCGTGATAGAGACATGAGTACGAAGACTCTAAACCTGAGAGAATGGAGTGGTAACCTTACGCTTTCTTAGACAGGTCATTTTGGATCAAGTATTTGCTTGTGCGATTTGCATGGTTAACCTAGGAATGGCGGGGTGCTTTCGTATATAAGAAAGATGCTTCTTTTCGAGCTCTCTTTCCCATAAGATTTTGATTGGTCTTTGCTTTACTTAAGCAATACAAACAGAAAAAATAAAAGAAAGAAGAACTTGAACTAAAGTAAGTACTTTTTTTTTCAGTAAGTACTTTTCAGTGGTTTGAATCTCTTTCTATGGAGTGAAGGTTTTGAATGGTCCGATTGAAAGTCCAAGGGCAGGATCTAACTTTATCCATTAGCTTCCCACATCTACATCAACAGCAGTAGGAGTAGAAAGACTTTCTTTACAATCCTCAAGCTAACAGCAGAAGTGTGAAAAGTTTGACGCACGACCGGACATTGAATAGTCAGATAACTCCGGTAGCAACTAAACCTAGGCGCATCAACATCCACACTTCATTAAGCCACTTCGGTAAGCTAGTCATCTTTGCTTTCAGTCTTTCCAATGGGAAGCCTGTGATGAAACTCCCATTGGCTTCTGTCCCCTGGCAAGAGAGTGATTTCGGGCTTTCGACTGGAAGGCCAGTCATCTATAAGGCTATAGGAAGCGGGTAAAACGGTCTTTTTCTATCTTTCTGTTGCCATTAGCAAGGGCCCATGGGCCTCGCTGGAAGCTCTTCCGTATCGTATTGAGGCTTTATTGAGTAGTTGCACGAAGGGGCACAGTAGGTTCTCCGCCCTTTAATGGACGAGATTCCTTTGCCTTTGTTTCCATTTTTGATGGTCTGCCTTCTTGGCGATTGATAGAGCTAGAAGCAAGATGAACTCTCGGATGGCATACTAAGGAGAAAGAAAAGAGGCATACTTTCTACACTTATTGCGATACCTACCATAGAAAGTCGCGTTCAAAGCCTTAGAGAGGCCTTAAAGAAAGCAGAAACTCATAAAAGTGATCACTTACACTGATGTGTGGTTTCATCGCTCATCAATGCTAACTACAACACAAGATTCTACTCAATTATAAATAGGATTAAGGCAGGGATTACCCTTAGAGGTATAACAGAAGGAAGGCGTAGTGATAGAGCTTGAGTCTTATACGTCCTATCTTGATATAAACCTATAGGAGATACAAGACAATGTTATCTAACAGCAGACAATGTTGAGATTGTCTTATAAAGAATTGTCTTCATAAGATTGTCTGCTGCTCTCTAACAACCTAGCCACTTACTGGGATAGGAACTACTAGGATAGGAAGCTACTAGAGGAATTCTTAAACATCCTACGCCTAGCTACTACCAGTTAACGCTTCATCTAAACATTCTTATCTGGCTTTGCTTGTTATAACCTACAGTCAAGTAACAGCTGCCTCAGGTATAGATATCCCGAAACTCCCTTGCCCGCTCTACGACTACAAAAGAAGACAGATCCAATCAATCTATTCTAACACTAGAAACAAAACTGAGCAACCTTAGAAGCGCACTCATCCCTCTTGCTGGGAAGGGACCGAGCTGCACCTGCCTCAACCTCAACTACTGCAGAACTTTAAGGAAAGAAAGCCACCCCATGGTTACATCAGACTGACCTGAAAGAGAAGAGCTACCATCTAGCAGCTAGGATGAGAGGCTAGCTATGAACTAGAATTTTGGGGAAATAGAAGCACAGCCAGGAGATAGCTTCCCACTAGCTACTGGGATAGCACTACAACTACTATTAGGAACTACAAAGGCTAGCTACTAGGATGGAGTCAAAACTAGCTACATGGTTAAAAGGTAGGTACCATTACTTCCTCGTCAGGAATGTCAGGACGGATAAATGCAATGTCATTTGGCCGGATATTGCAAAAAATGGCTGATAGTAAAAGTCAAGAATCTTTCTGCTATGGTTATAGGTTGAAAGAGCTCTTAGAAGTCAAGCTGAATTACTCCAGTAGTCTTTGTACATGTTCCCCCTCTATTTGGGGGATAGTCCTTAGGAGAGAGTCAGCTGAACCCCCTCACAGCATTCTTCTTTTATCGCGCGTTGCAGTAAAGTTCAGTGAACTAGAACATCATTGTTTATTTTTTTATGTTTAGTGAGGATATGTATACACTGGATTTTGTAATCATACGGCATATGTAGGTTGTATAGTGTCCCTCCGTATTCTTATTTGGGAAATGAAGAATGCTCTGATTATATATGAAGACTAGTGGTGGACGTGCTGTATTCTAAAGGCAATGAGTATTTATGGGGTCTTTCCCGGTGTGTTGGAAGTCTTGCTTTCGTTTCAGTAGTGGCTTACTTCCATATGATATGATCCTGCCTGAAGCGACTACTTTAGCTGCCAAAGAGACTGGAGCAACTCAGGATTAGACGAGGAGGCAGGGATATTTATTAGCTGAATGAAAGTGGACCTGATAGAAGGGTCTTATAAAACGTCTGAACCGTCTTATTAATTAGTAGGATTTTAGTATCCTTATACTCTATCTTTGAGTAATATCAAGACGCTTTCCATGGGGGAACGGGGCTTTCTGCCTGAAAAGCTTGCTCATGATGCTTGTAAAAAAGACTTTCTTCCAGCTTTGGGAAGAGGCTATCAGCACAGGCGTTACACGCGTACAAAGAACTCGTTGAAACCTCGCTACTGGATTGAGGAAGAGGCAAAGAAACTTTAGCTATACCTCCTTCTTGTCCTTCCTTCCTGGTTGACTGGTTTATTCCTCGGCAAGTAGAGTTGCATAATGACCCTTCTTCTAATAATTTCGTAGGAGGTGCCTAGCCTTTAAAGGAAAGTAATCCATCCCGCCTTAGCTTCTTTCTATTGACAGTCCCGCCGCAGCCTCTGACCGTCCGTCCCATCTTTAGAAAAAGAGGAAACTGAAGCTTTCAGATTCGGGTTTAGCTCCTTCTGATCAAGCGATGGGATGGGTTCACTGATCGGGTGCTTCAAAAAGAAAGTGGTCCATAGAATATTTTATTCGATAGTAGGCGATAGAGTCCTTCTATCTGGGGAGCGTAGTTTTTGAATTCTGTGACATATAGTTCTGCAAGTAAGGCTAGGAGATGAAAAAACTCAATTGGGTGAGATGGCAGAAGATGGGCTCTTGGCATTACCACCAAAACTGCTATTCTCGAAGTATGTCCTCTTTCCAAGTTTCAGACCAATCATTGGTTCAACAGAACCAACTGAAGCCTCCAGGAGTGGATAAGTTCCAGACAGCTCAGCTCTGACTTCTTCCGTTTTCATGCTCAAATCTCCAAAGGACCCCTGCAATGCCTCAAACGCAAAACCAGATGATTTCATTCCGTCCTTCTCCGAAGAGTAAGTAGAAGCTGATATTGAGCTCTTAGTTATCTGACTTAAGGAAGTAAGCTAGATACCAGTTGAAGTTGAAGTGATAGGGTAATCACCTCTTCAGTGGAGGTGGACCTGCCATTGGGAGTTTCCATAGGTTGGTTGTATCCTAAGCAGGAATCATTTGATAGCCAGTTGCAGATTCTATTGTGCCTTCCGAACTTGTTGCAGTGACAGTTGGAGTTGTTGGTAGGGTCTAGCATTCCCGTTCTGAGAAAGATTACATAGTGTTATTACTTTTATATGCTATCCTCTTTTATGTTATGTATAGGGCTTCTCATAGGTATTGAATATGTGTTTTCGAGGGCAGAATAGGTATTGGATGGCGGGCCTGTTGTTTCCTTCGCTGTAGAAAGGCTTGCTGTCGGTGCAGATGAGGCAATACCCGTTTTACGAGCAATTCATGCGAGCTCTGTTTCCCAACTGGTTCTTTTCAGAGCCGGGTATGAAGATTTTGTACATGCAGCAAGGCGAACTTTTCTTCTTCTATTTATGGGATATTGTCAGCAGATGAATTCTCTTTATTCCTGCCGATTGGGACTTCTTTCTGTTGTCCCCTCATTTCTTCCTCCCTGCTCCTTCTCTCGCCTTTTCTTTGGAAGGTGAGTGTATCAGTCTTCTCTGTATCTGTAATAGTGAGGATACCTTGTTAGCTACGTGCTTTGCACTCGTCTAACTAGGATAAGTGGCTAGCTGGGCATAGCATTAATACCAATAGTTTGAGGGCGTTAGAGTCAGTGGTCAACCTCTCCACTTGCAGTCCTAGGGCATAATCACATCTTTCTGCCTTTCCTTAGGAGCAGTTATTATCAACCAAGGAGATAAAGGCTGAACACGAAGAACACCTTCAGGATCCGAGGCTCTCTCAATACAAAAGAGAGTACGATGTTGCTGAAAGAAGACAGATCTGAGATATTTGGCTAGAAGACCGCCTATTTACTCAACAAAAGATATCTCTCTTAGACTTTGTCTATGGAGGGACCACCTTTCAGTTGTTGGGTGCAACTGCGGGAGCCACGGTCTCTAGATGGGAGAGTCCCGACGGAACTCTCATAGTGAACCAGGTATTCCCGCCTTTCACTACTGTCAAGCTAGATCCTAAAACGGAAGCCACTCCTGTCAACATTTTTCCTAATCTTTTCAAGGAAGGAAAAGCGTCACAGAGCCAGCATCCTTCGGATCCTTCTCCATTACGAAGACAGACAAATGGTAAGCGGCGACATGACTTCATTACCGGGTCTCGTCACAATGGAAGAATCTAGTCTTTCTTCGCCAAGAACCATATAAATATTCGACCACTAAGCACCGCTTTATTCACCAAATACAATAAAGACTGATGGTTCATAGAAACAAAGAACTTGACACTCAGTCTCCACTTTTTGACTAAATAGATCATAGCCAACAACATATTAAGCGATGCACCAGGAACCTATGATGGGGACAATGAGAGTCCACTGGCTCTAACCACCAGCTGAATCCTTACAGCCCCGGCAAATCAGCCACTTTATAGCAGGCAGTTAGCCGTCAGCCCCAAGCTGAGATTGCGGATGCTAGCACAATTGACCTCACTGGGTCGCCAGAAATACCCAAGGCTGCACTTGCTGCTCGGAACAAAAGCCTCCATCTACCGCCCGGCTCAGAATCAGCCGCAGTTCCTGAACCTGGATACTACGAAGAGATCGAATAAAAACCTCCCGCAGTACCGACCCTATCATGGCCCTATTCCCATGAACCAGATAGTGCCATACGTCTCGCCACAGCCGTCCGATTCTCTGATGGAAAAGTCACTCGCCGCAGGGGCACAGAAGGGCGGTTAATAAGTTGAGTAGGGACAGATATGATGTTGCAGATCTTGACCCTACCCCCCAAGTAGGCTTCCGTACTTGAGTGGCCAGAGATTGTTTCCAGCGACGATAGGGGTAAGAGCCGCTTCTTCTTTCTTGCGGGGGGACGCTTTCGTAACCAATTTACATTTCCTTGGCTCAGGCTATTCAACTCATCTTATGCGCTTTTGAAGGAACTCCAGTTCAAGGACTCCAGTCAAAGACAGAGAAGAAACTTGTGGCGAGTGCTGCTATTGCTTATGGGGTTTATATTATTATTCAAAGAGTCCCGATGCCGATTTCTAAGACGAGTAGGGACTCGCGTCAGAGTCATTAGTCGTCTAAGTCGGGCTATCATGTCCTCTCTTTCCTCCTTTGAACTAAAGAAGGATAGTAAAGGTCCATGATCCATGGTCTTTTTGTCCCCTCAGCTTTAGTCGGTAAGCTTACTAATAGGAAGGGGTTCGATCTGGAAACTTTTCAACCCATGCCTCTTCTAGAGCCTTCACATCCGCAGTTTCTGAATCTGATGTTGATGAACAGGTCTATTGTATCGTCAGCTCGCCTTTTATTCACTGATCTGAAACTTAGCATTTGCCTGGGCTTTTCGCTTTTCTTCTGACTTTTTTGCAGGTGTGACTGTTCGATAGAACTAAAGTTTGTGATGGTTTCTCCTGGAAGCCTAATATGAAGGCATATGATAGCAATTGCTTTCTTTCCTAGCTAACTAGCTTGTCCCGTTTTTGATTGAGTTGATTCTAAACCTGAAATTGGTATGACTAGTCTTGCTCCTGTTCAAAAAATCTTCATGACCGTGTGCTGCTTGACCTTATCTTGAAATACTATGGAAAAGCGCGTATCGCTTCTTTTGTCCCATCAGGTGAAACCTTCTCCGATCCCCTCATTTCCATTTCAAGGCTACCGCCTGTGCTTCAAAGGGTAACTGTGCGCGCCTCAGACTGAGGATCAGTTCATCATAACTCAAAAAGCCTTCTTTTTATAGTCGTATACGTAATAGACGTGATTGTTCGCTCGATCTTAGATTATACATCAGTCTCGTCTAACCAACATTACTGCATTGCATACAGAAAGAAAAAGCCCCTCTAGCTTCCAGGTTTCAAGGAGGGTACCGCTATACTTTCCTACTAAAACAACACTTTCACTAACAGAACTGCTTCTACTCCTTAAGCACTATTGCTTCCTACAACTTGAAGTCACCAAATCTATTAGCATATAATAAGATTAAAAGATGCTCCTGGGGTTCTTAGTCCAAGCCAGAAAGGTGGTTCACAAAACCACAGTTTTCGAAGTGGGTGATGGTTGACGGTGTAACCTGAGGCGACAATGCCAGTGCTTGGGGGTTGATAGATTGAATAATCAACCGTAGTGGGCAACTACGATGGCAGGATGTCAATTATGACATGCGCAACCAATCAATTGTTTGATTATTAGGAGTTTTGGAACAGAATTCGTATGATCAAGTCTTACCTCGAATCAGGTACTCGAAGATTGAGGAAGAAGTTTGCCTATTAGCAAGGTGGGCATTGCTCTTATTTGTAGGAAATCGGTGCCTTTCCTCTTTTTAGCAACAAATGTTCCGTCTTTTTTTTCTTCTTTGTCTTCAAATACACTTGATGGATTTCTTTTATGCCTTACTTGAAAAGGTTGGGTTCTCTCTATGAATGGAAAAGGGGTGCTTCGGACACTAGTGATAGGGCAAAGGGGGGAAGGACAAAGGAAAGAGCGATGCCTACAAAAAATCAATTGATTCGTCATGGTAGAGAAGAAAAACGGCGCACGGACCGTACTCGAGCTTTGGATCAATGTCCCCAGAAGCAAGGAGTATGCCCCGTGTTTCAACAGGCTACCAAAAAACCTAATTCAGCTCAACGTAAGATAGCCAAAAGTACGGTTGACCAATAAACATGATATATTTGCTCACATTCCAGGCGAAGGTCATAATTTGCAAGAGACATTCTATGGAATAACCCAATAAGAGGTAGGGTGAAAGATTTGCCAGGTGTGAAATCCCATTGTATTCAGTCAAGGATTTGCTGAAATTCGGATCGAGAAAAGAGCAGATCAAAATATGGTTGCGGAAAAACCCAAATCGATATGAATATGAATGGAAGATGCCTCTTACACTTTTTCTCGGTCAGTCGAGGAACAACCACAACGTTAGGCCCCAAAACGTTACAGGCCTTCCGAATGACAGCCTTCAGTCGTAGCCAGGGCACAGGCAGGATAGGGACAGAACTAAGTTTCCAATGAAGAGAGGGGTAGAAGATTTAGCTTTGGTTTGGTTGACCGTATGACTATGGTCTTGTTCAAATAGAATAGGTCACATGGGTGCTTATCACATAGCCCTAAGCAGGCAAGAGGTCTCTAATCGAGAACAAAGAGATATGCCAGTCGCGAGACTGACAACAAGACTATAAACAAGGAATTGACTTCAGACCAAGTTTACAAGTTCAAGCCTATGTGACCAATGCATATGCTGCCTTCACTCAATAGAAAGCACTATCAAAGAAGGCAAGGAATGAAGGAGAAGGTTTGGAATGTGGATCGAAGGAGAAGGACTCGAGCAAGTTCCGTTCTCGTTCTCCGAGGTGAATCAAGAAAGTTCCATTTGAGTGTTCATCGATCTCTATATGCTCCGAGGTGGTGAGACGAGGGTGTAAGCGCAGTCTGGTGGCACATCTGTTTTTGGGTACAGAGGGCCATGGGTTCGAATCTGTCACCTTGATGTGGTACCTTGGTTTTCAATCAATTAAAGCTAGCAATGAATTACACTTACTACGCTAACTGGATCAGGGGTCTGGATGAGCATTTCTCTTTGTGATCAACAGTATCTATGGACTCTCTTTAGTTCTCCTAATGGGAGGGTCTCATTGGAGAAACGGATTCTTTTTGTAGCATTTTTTCCCTTAGCGCATAAGCACTAAGCAAATAAACTTCTTTTTTCCAAATTATTGTGGCTCGGGTTGCCTCCTTATGGAGGAGCTTCAACGAAACTGTGTGGCTCCATTGTGCCTGGGTCAGGGGTGGGGTTCATTCACCACCTGGTCCTTCGGGACATATTCCCTAATGCCTGTTGAGATACCTTACGATAATCACGTCAGGACCCAAGAGGTTGGGGCAGGAAGAGGTTACTCCGTTCCGAGCAAAAAAAAAGCCCATACTGAAGATTCACTCGAGTTCTGTCTTTCTTGAACGTCAAGTTTGCATTATTGCTCATTTTAGAAGGTAATAAGCATCAAAATGCTTACATTTGAATCAATCTTGGTTGGCATAGTTTAGGCAGCTTTCAGTCTCTATCAACCAAATTTCATATCTTTTCCACAAAGGTTTAGAATGCGTCTTCAGGTACGTCTATTGGTGATTCCCTATATAGAAATATCTATTTCAGAAGGAAGTCACTCATACTTCAATACATAAAAGAAAGAGACTTCAATACTTCAATCGCTTAACCCGGAAGGTATCATTCCAGTGTGACTTCTATGCCTAAAATCAAGGCGCTATTATCTATCGTTCTTCTTGCTTTAGTTACCTATGAGATTGATTGAACAGAGCTTCTTGCTACATAGAAATGCACTACGAGCCCTACAAGACAGAGTAGGAAATGTTAATGCGAACTCAAAGAATGGAGAGGGGAGTATTGAACAGGCTTACAAAAGAAAAAGCAAGGGCTTACCTTATTATTAGAGAGAAAGGGAAGAAGAAATGAAATAAAGGATAGTAGTTACACAAAGAAGGAACAAGATTATACACTAAGACATATACTCATACCATACTCAAAGAGATAGGAAAGCTTGCAATTGGAGAAAGCCGATTCGGTCTATTCTAAGTGGTCCATTGGGTAAGCTTAGCGGAGGTAAGGGTCTATACCCATTGCCGTAGCAGCTGGGTTCCCAACTTTCTTTGATTGATACAGAGAGTCAGGGCATCAGAGGCAAGACCCCAGACTCGCTCTGAGTCCCTGCCCGAATTGCCTCATTACCAATGCTCACATTCAGGATCTCTTTAAAATAGAGCAATATCACGACTTGAATGAAACACATAGCACAGAGGAATGCTAGCGAGCGCTCATATGCAAGAACAGGTGCTCACCCAGGCAAGCAGGCTCATCAAAGGTCCTTCCTCGCAGGTCATCTCCTGCCCAACATCCTTGGTCTTGCCAAAGCCCATTGCTATTCTCAAGCTCCTGTCATTGATTCCCTTCCTTCCATATTGCCTAGTTCGACTAGAATAATAGGGAAAGCACCCTCCTCAGGCAGGGAAAGGAGATTTTAAGAAATGGGACACATCATGCAAAAAATTATATTGTTTTAAACTTCTAAATTGCTTAAATAACTTATCATTTGTCTGTTCATAATTTATATGCTTAAACTTCCAAATTGCTTCAATACATTGTAATTAGCCAGGCCTGGATTCATAAAAAGAAACTTTTTTGCATTTGCCATTCAGTGATCAAACTCCTGGCTGGGATTCATAAATTTTATGAAATGATGTATTAGAGTATGCAAATTCAAAATGACCTTTAATTTTTCAAAAGAATTAAGATTGTTCCTGAATCCATTCACCTTTTCTTGTTTTGCTTTACAGATCAAAAGCTTACAAGCCAAGTTCATGAAATCGTTGGGCGCATCAATGGCAGATTCGGAACGTGGTCTATGGTTCCAATACATCATCTGGATCGCTCTCTCCTCTAGTTAATATCAATGGCGTATTGGGACTTCCATTTATTCTGTCTTCATTTATAGATTGACACTCGTTGGCCTTCTCCCAAGTCCATTGCTGTTATGGTTAACTATGCCTTCTGAAGACATTTGTTACATGTTATGATTTAATTCTTATACCCCCTTTGTTTATTATTTAATGAGCCTATAAATTTTACATGGTTATTAATGTGGGTTGATTTATGTTAAAACAAAATTTTTTTAACATTTCTATTTATAATTGTGATCATTATGATTCATACATTTTGATTATTATGGATTATTTTACCTTTGGGAAGGAAAAGAGAAAACTTTTAAAAATATTGATAGTGGGATCCCCATTGACTTAAATTTTCATTTTTGGGCATCGGTAAACTCATTAACCAGTTACGTATGCACAAACAAAATTAGTAGTGTTGATTCAATTAAAAAATTGATGGAGTATTATATAACTTTTGTTGCTGTTCCTTTGTTGAAATAAAAAGGAAGTTGATTTCTTGAGTCCACCTGGACTGTAATGCTTAAGCAAAACACATCAGTTTAGTTATTCAACTTCTTAGAGGCATTGGGTCATGTTGTTCTTATTCTTATTTTGTAGCTTGCTTAGCTGAACTTTTGGGCTGCATGTAATCATCTGCAAATTTTTTTTTAAGTAATCTATGCTATCTTTTCGCGGTATACGAAGTCGCCTTATTAGTAATTCATGCTATTTTTTATGAAATCTTGACTCTGTTTCTCTGGAATCCATTCTGCTATTAGCAAAGTCTTTTTGTAAATTCCAATAAGAAAAGAAAGATAACATGATATTGTTGAGAAAAATCCTTCATGCCTCTCATTTGACGCGCAGGATCGCTCTCTCGAGTTTCATGCATTATGCGCCTTGTATGTCAAGTTATCGGTACTTAACACTTCATCAAACAAATTCTTACATTTTTCCTGTAGGTAAATAGTATTTGTCTGTTTAAGATGTCTAGTGCCCCAAATTTGGTTATTTGTAATTACTATCTATTTTCTGAATCTGATAACCATTCTGGAGAGGTAGCACGCAGTCAATAAAGTATTGGGATTTTGAGACAAGCTTTGAAACCACTGATTTTGTTAATATACGAGTCATTACTTTAGTTTTACACATTGAAGTGGGAAATTTAAAACATTCAGCGTATATTTATGGAGTTAGTATGTAATAATTTGAGACATACCTATTTAGACAGTCGATATATCCCATATGATTGTGCAGATTTTTGTAAGGGCTTGAGGAGCAGTATCAGTATGAAATGACTAAATAGAATAAAGAATATACCCCCTTTTACATAAAATATTGCATCTTATCTTTTTATACAAATTATTCTTGTTTAAGTATTCAATAATTTGTGCAATGACATATCTTTTGATTTCTCACTCGCATTTTATTCATCAGATGTAGCTCTTGTTACATCATTACGAGATGGAATGAATCTTGTCAGCTACGAGTTTGTTGCATGCCAGGGTGCCAAAAAAGGAGTTCTCATTCTCAGCGAGGTACTAATAGTTTGCACAGATAATATACCTTCTTATCTTTGTTTATTCTGGATTTTTAATTTTCTTATTATAAGAAATTGTTCTCTGCAATGAGGTTATTTGGATATAACATAAGCTTAGTCAATCTCAGAGGTTTGCTGTCTATTCCAATTCTTTTGACTCTGAACAGATGACAAAAAGCTCGATGTTTTCCAAAAATTGAACTGGTCTGTGGATCTTGGGTCAGTTCTGCGTATGTTGATCAAATTATGTTCTTAATGCATTATCATCTCAAAGTTTGCCCGGGAATAGCATTACATTTTCTCTTTCCCCATACTAAAGCCTTTAATACCAAGCAAACAGAAACCAGGTAACTGTTAAACCCTTGGACAATCTTGCTACGTAAATTGTCTTCTTCATACTGTTTTTACTTACATCAACTGGAATGAACTTATCAATTTTCTTTTTCTGAATCTACCTCATTATGCTTTATTTGATGCTATTCATGAACAACCAACAAATTGCTTAAGCACACTTTTATAAATTTTCAGTTACTGAATTTCTCAGTTTGCTTCGAAGTTTTAGTCTGGCCTTAAGTTACAGGCTTAATGGCAGACCTGTTTCATTCAATGGTCATGAAGGTTCAAGTAGTCATTCTTTTTCAAAGTAAAGAAAGCTTAAAAAACACATCCATGATGGTCTTTACTATTATGCACTCAAGATATAGGTTACAACTTACAAGTGAAATATCTTGTTGGTCTAGTTCTGCCTTTACATGTGCAAGTCATGCTCTTGCAGTTTGCTGGTGCTGCACAATCTCTGGGTGCTGGGGCCATTCTTGTCAATCCATGAATATCACAGAAGTTGCTGCCTCAATAGGCCGTTTAAATATGTCAACTGAAGACAGAGAGAAACTACCATCATAACTTCCATCATGTGACATCGCATACAGCACAACAATGGGCAGAAACTTTGTCAGGTTTATGCAAAGTACTTTGACATCCATGTCTTGATCAAACTTGTATACTTGGTGCATAAACATCAACATCCCCCAATATCTATGAAGTGGTAAGGGGGGTTGGATAGTACATAGTCTTACCCCAATGTCTATTTCCGAATTGACCCAAGAGTGTAATGAACCATTTTAATTTATTCCAATATATCCGAAAGCCAGAGAATGTACTTGATGAGTAAACATGGCATATAAATGTACAATAATCTGGTTCAATTGGTTGTGTTGCAATTGACCATAACAAAATAGATGGATAAAATATTTCTGGAGTATTCTGATCTTATGCAGAAGACCTACATTTTCTGCGTCATAGAATGTATCAACTGTAAAGATCAGAATACTCAGGAAATGGGGTTTCACTGTTTGTTGTAAGCATATTTATATTTTCTTGCAGCGAACTTAATGATACTCTGCTGAGGCACAACTGCGAATAAAGAAAGTTCCTCCTCAACTTAATGTCAGTGATGCAATTAAGTGCTATTTGCAGTCTGACAATCGATTACTTATCTAGTAAGCACGACTTTAAGTTGTCACATTTACATATTATTTTTATATCTTAAGCTCTTGCCATTGCCCTCTCGGCCGTTGTTAATACTAGCAGTTGTAGTTGGTTAATGTCATTTAATTTGCTATTTATTAGATGAACAATTTTAATTTTGATATCTGAAATTTTGTATTCCGCTAAAAGTTGGATATATGCCCTTGTTCTTGATATGTTTGATTATTTCCCAATTTATGTTTAAGTTTACTAAGTTGAAACACAGGGTTTCAATGCTACAATAACTGAACCAGTCAACATACCGGGAAGAAGAGTGGATCAAATTAAAGAAATGGAACTAAAATTACATCCAGAGCTAAAAGGGGCACTGACAGTGCTTTGTGGTGACCCTAAGACTACTATTGTTGTCCTCAGTGGAAGTTCCAGAACAACCCTAGACGAGGTACCCTACTGCAGAGGCTGACAAATCCATTCTTGCTCTTTATCCCTTATTACATCCTAAAGGAAACGTGTTTGCAGAATTTTGGTGAATTCAACGTGTGGCTGGCGGCAGAGCATGGGATGTTTTTGCGATCGACAAAGGGAGAGTGGATGACAACGATGCCTGAGCATTTGAACATGGACTGGGTTGATAGTGTGTTATGTACCTATATTCCTGCATCTGTGGGTGTCTTTTTCTTTTAAATATGTCATTTTAACAATCAATTCCTTAGCATGTATTTACATTTTACCGAAAGGACACCTCGATCCCACTTTCTTGAACTCCGAGAAACTTGCCTTGTTTTGGAACTAAGGTATTCAGGTAGCTACTTCAAACTATTTATCAAAGTTAATTTCAGTTATGCTGATCTATTTAGTTTCTAATGTCATTCCTTATTTTCATTTTTTTAAATTATATCAGACATTGAATTTGGAAGGTTGTGTTTAGAGATATGTTGCAACATCTCTGACGGGTCTCCATCTCTAATGCATCTGTTGATGTCCAAGGCTCCTGTCTATTGAAGTGAGAGAAGTTGGTGTCATGCTGCGAGAGTGATAAAGGACTCTGGTCAATTCTGTCAGCAACTGCAGGGACTGAAGCGCCTTACAGTTCAATGTCTAACCCTTCTTCCCCGAGCATGTACAGGGAGCAGCAATTGAGCTTTATACTGGGAGAGACTGCTCAAGAGTAAAGCCCAATGATTACGTCTTGTGCATTGGCCATTTTCTTGGAAAGGTAATGATGCATTTGATTATGTTATCCGGATATCCAGCCAATTGCAGTACGTAGTGCTTTCTGCAGTTGGTCACTTACATGTGTCTGCTGTTTTTCTCATTAGGATGAGGATGTCTTCACATTCTTTGGAACTGAGCTTCCCATCATACAAATGCCATTCCAAGATCAAAGGCAACTGATGCAATGAGAATGAGTTTGAAGCTCCTCCTCTACCAGAGGCAGCTCAAAATTGTCACAGGGTAAGAACCGCCCTGCTACAAACCCGGAGAAAAAGAATTTCAACCAGAACTCTGGTGGTCGGAGAAGTCCTTCATCGGAAAGGAGCCCTTGGAACGTGTTAGATCTCAAAAAGGAGAATTACTTCTCATGTGCTGTGGGTAGAACTCGCACGAATGCGAGATATCACCTGAGTACACCCGATGATGTTGTTGGATTCTTGAAGGAATTGTGTGACGCATCTTTGTCAGGATTCTGACATTCCAAATGAATCACATGTAACAATATATGTTGGATCTTCAGACCATACTTTCGTTTAAGAAACTCACAAATATCTTAGTTTTGGAGTCAACAGACCCCAATTGAGTAAGGAGTCAACCCAGAGTCTGTAACTTGAGGGAATATATATACATAACAAAATACTACAACAACAAGAAGATTGACTCGTGCTCTTTGATGATATCTGATATCTGGTCCAAAAAGTTGACATGAACCCACGTAGGTCTAAACTAATTGCATCAACTCATTTGTCTTTACTCATATTGACATTATTAATATCAATATAGATATGAGCATATGGGTGGATGTCTAAAGTCCACGTTGGAGAAAGTAATGAGAAGCATAATCCAATAGATTAATGTCAGTTTGAAGAATACTTACTCTGGATTCATCCATACATCACAAACCATCATCACAGGAATCCTAAACCTTGGAGAACCAACTTTTACATCAAAGTATTATGTTGCTGATTTCTGTGACACCACCAAACAGAAGGCTTCTTTAGCTTCAAGGAAACAGAGTAGCACTAGAGGTCGTTCTCTGCCTTTTTCTCCTCCATATGATTTGCATGGAATTCAGATAGGAAATAAATATAATTGAATACTTTGTTCTGTTTCCATTAGTTGTTCCATTTGTGGCTTATTTGCACCATTTGTTACTGAATTAGGCAAGACAAATCATGGTTCTGTAAATGATGAGCAGTGGCAGAAGCCCCTTTCAAAGGGACAAATTTACACAAGCAGTAACAGGAGTACCAAGAGGGCTCTTTAGGTATGATTTTGCATATTTTAATTAGACCCTATATATATCATCATTACACATTAACAATGTCATATGCCAATTGCCAGCCTCTCAACATGTATGTTTGATCATTACTCATTAACTCCCTAATTGTTGACACTCCTCAACTAAATGTACGACCACATATGGATATGCCTTGCCGCTCCTCTGTTTGCATCCAGAAATGGCAATACTAATTCCTTAGTATTGAACAGTTCTACAAGAAATTTCAGTCGGGTCATTGTTAGGCAAAGCTTAGTTGAACAAACAGCAGTCGACATGAAAAAGTTGGTTGACTTCTTGTATGAGGACTTGCCACACCTCTTTGATGACAAAGGCATTGATCGGACCGCATATGATGAACGTGTCAAGTTTAGGGATCCCATCACGAAGCACGATACTATTAGTGGTTACCTTTTCAACATTGCTATGCTGAAGAGGCTTTTCAGGCCTGATTTTCAGCTGCATTGGGTCAAACAGGTATGCTTCTTGAAATGTGCATTTTATTTTCTCATTGTTAGTGTATTGTGTTCCGGTTCTAATTACTGAATATGACATGGATAGCATTGATGTGTTATTAGTATCTTTTGCAGTTCATATCAACAACTGATACTTAATTATTGATCTAGCATATGTTGCATCTCTGACATCATTGAAGTGCATCTTGTATTCTTGTTCCCTCCTTGAATGAATGAACTCGTCCATTTTCAATGGAATTAATTTATAAAATACTTAAAATTTCTCCAATATGCTATAAATTGGCATTGATGCACAGAATTTATCTATGAGTCAACCTCATAGGCCATAGCATCAAACTTCCTGTCTACATACATGTCAAATATTTCCTCGATTTTTTATGAAACATAAATTTTTATTCCAGTTCCAAATCTCTGAGTCTTTAATTTTTGGGGAAGGCCCTTTGATTCATGGAATATTGTAGATGTACCTTATGAATTCAACAAGGTGGACTATGGTGATGACGTTTATGCTTCTGCCATGGAAACCTGAATTAATCTTCACTGGTACTTCTGAGATGGGCGTCAATCCGGAAACAAATAAATTTTGCAGCCATGTGGTGAGAGCTATGCTTCTACTGCAAGATCATAGCTCCTTTCATCTGTTGTTTTGTCAATAATTATTGTTTATTTTGTCGTGATTATTGGGATTCAATAAAGAACAATGACTACTTCTCGGTCGAAGGGTTGTTAGATGTCTTTAAGCAAGTATGTATCCTTAAAACTAGTTTCTTTTCCTATTAACAGATTCATGTGTAAATGAAACTTTTTTGTCAGCTGCGAATTTACAAGACACCGGACCTGGAGTCCCCTAACTATCAGATTCTGAAAAGAACTGCAACTTATGAGGTCTGTAACATCTTCCTTTTTATGCATTATTGGAGCAAAGTCTGTTTATCACCAACATTTATGTTTCTTAACGTACAAGAGTTAATGATAGTCTTACTGTATCATCATCTCTGCCTATCTTCGGCTACCTGTCAGGGAGTATTAAATGATTGCCCTTTTTTTCTTGAAAGCCACCTTAAAATATATCAAAATTACTGTTGGTAGTACATAGTATCCAATATTTGTTGCGAGAATATGATCTATTAATCGTTATGAGGATTGCCTGGTATATCAAAAAAGATAGCATGATCATTGTGATTCAGTCAAAGTTATGTGTCAATTAAGTCGTAATTGTTTCCTCTGATTGGATTATATTATATCTTGTCACAGGGGGCTCGGAATTATAGAAACGTCAAGGAACGGGGTTAAAAGACTCGAAGAGGTGTCCGTGTCTTGTAGGGGGGCAGAACGAGTACAATTGATGAAAGCATGGTTGTCTGCCCTCAAGGAAACTGAAATGTTGTCTAATGATGAGCAGCAGCATGCTTTGGAAGAACAAAAACAGAGTCCAAAAAAAGACAACTCTTTGGTGAGTTATGAGCCTCAGGATTTTATTTTAGCGCTCTTCTAAGACTTACTTTTTTTTTTAAATAACTAATAGGTTCTTTACTATGATCCTGACATGGGAGAACCTATGACATTTCATGATGTTTTCCTCTACAGTCAAGCTTTGGAGGGTATATCCATATGTATGGTAAGTTGATTTTTTATGTGGTTACATAATTTGAACCTTACGTTCGTCTTTAGAATAGCCTTACATTCGTTTTTAGAATGGCCGGAACTGTTTCTATGTGTTATGTGCTTATATATAGAAGTAATCAGAGAAGCGACACTGTTTTGGTGGAAAATATGTTAAGAATACCTTAGCAGTAACACTTTCTTCTATACACAAACACCATACACTTAAAATGGCACGGTACAGTGCAATGCAAGGAACATAACCTCCCAAGGACCATAATAGTGAACAAGATTGGTCAAGTACTATTGGTTTTTTGTAGAAACTTGCTCTTACGTTTAATGGATATCACTTAGTATGATCATCATACATACTTTTGGCTCTTCGCTCCAGGCTTCTTCAATGTGAGAATCTGCTTACCATGTTTCTATTCTTGAATGGCACTTTCGAAGCTATTGACGAGCATACACTATGTCCCTTGAATGTAACCACTTTCTAATTCTCTTTCCTATACAGATTCTTCAGGCACCTAATGAGGATGAAGTTTCTCTTCTTGAATTATATGGGTAAGTTAATAATTCTATTTTGAAGGCTATCATGGCATTTTCATAATTTTTTGCATCGCTGTTATGCACCAATTTCTTGCTTTTCAGTTGATTAAATTGTTTGAATGGCTATAGATGGGTAAACAAGAAGTTATGCATTTCATTAAGTTTTCTATGTGTAGGATCTGTCTTACTGGAGGAAAAGAAGTCCAATATGCAATAGTAAGCAGCATACAGGATCTTGCGAAAGCATTTTCTGGAAATAAGATGGTTATTGGTAATGCTCAAAACTAACAAGTTCTACATCTTCTATTACATGAAACTGCAGTCACATGTTCCTATATTCTCGCATATTTATCATGATAGGATGTTCTAAGTGGTACATTTGAAATATAATTTTTCCTATGAGGTGCATCTGTGAAGTTTATACAATTTCACCTTGCCATTTGCATATTTAAAGGTTGTTCCTATTTGTTTTCTACATTACTGATTCCTCTTTTTTATTCTAACAGGCTAAACGGGAGGAGTTGCTTCAATTTGCTGAAGGAGCCATCACTGTCTGAAAGTTAATGCAGATCTAAGAAGGCAAGCCTAAACTGGACATGCACTCTTGCTAGTGAATTTCTCTTAATGTGAAAGTTTTTTTTGGATATTTGGTCTTGATTTTCCACTTTGATATTTATATAATTAGCTATAATGTTTGGATTGGTCACTTGGTGACAATATAGAATCTTATAATGATCTATTTTATCTCTACATTGATGCTTAACTGCCAATTTCTCCCCTCCTTGTCAATCATGTAAGTGGTGTTGAACCAAATTTTTTTTGGGTAGTCTAATAGATATTATTAAGGTTATGGCAGTGTTATATGTAATTTTATCCCCCACCCTCCACCTGATTCCCTTCATATTCGCTTATGCAATTGGTTTATTACCTGTCTGAAATAAGGAACATTAAACTTTATTTGTGGATGGTTGTTTGACAGACTTGATGCTGAGATTTCCATCTTGAAGAGAACACTTGATGAAATACCACTACAGGAAACTTATGCTAAAGCTGATGGAACGGCCACTAAAGAACCAAGTGCATATTCTTTAGAGGTGATGACCTTGTTTGTAGTCATCTGTTTAAATTGGTGATGCATTGGACAGACTGAAGTTTCTCTCTTGGTGTTCTGTATATTTTCTTAATCTTAGCTTTCTAATTAAATTTCTCATAGTGATGCCGTTAACAAAGCTTCATATTATTGAATTATTAAATTTCCTTAACTATTAAGTTCATGAAAGCTAACATATTGTTTTCCCAGTAGGCTCCTAAAGAAGCACTTTCGTATATTCGGGTATGTTCTAGATTAGAAGGGCTTCTATTGAAGAAGAAAGCTTTAAAATCTGAGTCTCACTCAGAACTCATGCACAGAAGGTATCAATATTTTCTAAGTTAAATATCATCCTGCATATGAAATGATTTGCTCTTTAGGTTTGTCTCTATGAGCATATACAATTTTATGTTTTGGAAACTTATCTCTGGCAGAGATTCTCTGCATATAAAAGTGGATGGAGATTACTTTGCAAACTTCTTGACTGTGAATTTTGTTTTTCCTTTGCTTCCAAATGTAATAGTTGTACTTTGTGCCGTTTACGTCCTATTAATTTTGATTTAGATGTCAATTACTTTTGAGGTGAAAAAGATCCTTAGAAATCTGTAGCTTAGTAACTTGATTTTTCAGGTTGATAAAATGAAAGTCTTGTCCGAATCTCTGTCAACTCGGTGAAAAGGCCTGGGCGCATCTCAGACCACAGGTATTTGTTGGGGTAAGGGCCCAAGAGAACCTTTGGTTTGCTACTAACCTTTAGAACTGTTTGTCTTAGTAAAATTTCTATTCAATACAATGGTCATGTTGAGTATTTTCATTGATATATATTTTGAGATCAGAAAAAGAGTCAACTAAAGGAGAACGCAAAGGTTAATCATGTTTACCTATTAATTTTTGGCGCTTAATTACTTACACAAGTTTACTTGTTTGCTAGTTTGCTTAAATGATAAAGGTGTTTCTGTGAAACCTTTCAGATCACAGAAAGAGGAAGCATTGAAATCGAAGTTACCAAAACGAATGAAGTTGGTGACACAGAAAAGGTAATTTTACTTGGAAATACAAAATATTCTTCTTTAAGTGATGCCAGGATAGAGCTGAAACTTGCTGTCCAATGCAACCCAATCTGGTAATAGTGACTATTAGAGACTTTATAGCAATGTATCAAGAGGTTATGTTTGTTTGGCTGAATTTCAGCCTATCCTAATCATCTTGGTTCCAAAATGAATGATGAACACCTCTTAGAACCAATTGATCCTTATAGACAAAGCCGCATATAATCAAGTGCCACGTAAATTGTGAAGTGACTTATTAATTCTCTGAAAATTTTGAATAGAATAATGATAGTGATCGAGGTGAAAAAAGAATTCAAGAGTGGGGTGTATAGTCATATGAAACAAAGAAGCTCCTGAATATTAGCCTGTTTAAATACGGAAAGGTCTCTGAAAACTCATTTTCTTGGGTATATATCTTTTCAAGACTGAAGAGGCAGGTCATGGAGCTTAAATTAGGAGTTGTTTAAATTTAAATCTATTATCTAAAGACATACATGGCAGCTCTTATATATACATCTTTCATTTATATTTATATTATATTGCTCAGAAACTATATGGTAATCTGGATTCTCAACCTAATGAGAGTTGTTTGCATTATGATACATGTTCAGGAGATAGAAGCTGAAGTTTCAGAACTAGAAACAAAGAGATGAACTTGAAGCTCAGTTAAAGAAGGTTGCTCTTCCTGCAAGTCCTTGGCTTACTCTCCATTAGTATTTTGATCGATGGTTTTGCAGTTTGAATATTCTATATTATGCCTGCTTCCCTTTTACTTGAGTAGATTCAATTTATAGGTTAACATCTCCGGTTGCTGCTGAAGCACGCCAATGTTAGGATGAGAGGGATCAGTTTTATGAAGTTAATGACCAAATTATTGCCCTTTAAAGAAGAAGGTCTGATTTTCTCAAGTATGAATTATCCATGCTTCTGAGTCTCTCTTTGGAACTACGTTGCTTTTCATATTCCATTGTATTAGATTTTCATTTTCAGTCAAAAAGCCTTTACATGATCCTATTTTTGATGATAGGAAATGAGCTGTCAAGATCCATTAGTTCATGCAACGTAGAAGCCAGTTCTTAGTACCTGGAAGAACTTTTTTGAGGACAATTTTGATCCTTCAATGCTCTAATTCGGAGTTGCAAGATAAAGGAACAGTATGCAACGGAACTTATAATATGTTGTTTGCATGTTTATGTGAATGTCAGGGAAGGTCAGTGGACTGTAGTGGTCTGTCATTTACTTATATGCGGAGAGTTACAGGGTTCAAACCTGACCTTTCAGTTTCTAAAATAATAAAGAGATTAGTAGGTCTCCAGTTTTGATTCTTTCACATATGTTAGATGATGCATTCACACTATTATTTGAACTTTCTTTTGTTGTTAACTCTAATTTCCTTTTCAGTGATGAACTGGAGAAACATGAGGTGTATTTTGTTATCTGGTGACACAACTCCTTCTGCTTATGAGGTAATATTTTGCAGTCAACATAACCTCTGATATGTGGCTCCATTTCTTTACTTACCTGCCTTTTAGCAACCCCTTTATATGAGATGTGCTTAACCTGCCTTCTTGGCAAATTCTTTTTCGCAGAGAGACTTGAGGTCAATACATCATATTGAGAAATATGTGAAGAATTTGAAAAGGTTAAGCAAAGGATAAGAAGTGATTAAAATTGGTTTTATAATAATGTCAACATTTTGTGTAACTTGTGACAGCTTAAAGGGAAGCATCCGCCCAGATCCGCCTGATTCTAAGTTTCTGGACAAGAAAACCTGAAGAAGAATATTTAGACTACGAAGAGAAGGTGCCTCTTAGACTCATAAATCAATTGTTGCTTATTGTGTCTTTGGTTTCAAATGTTTAGGAATATTTTCATCTTCGACATAGTTGCTGCTCATTTTGTGCCTGAGTTAACAATGCAACATTGTTCCTTCACAACCTCACTACACCATCACTTCCAGAACTATAATTCCCAAAGTGTTAATATTCTGTATTCACGAGAGGAAACGTGGGTTTATTTTAGCATTTGTCCCCTGTATTCTTGTCCTTTTCTGCAATCAAGAAAAATGAAAATTGTATTGAAAATATCAGATTGTGCCGTATTTACAGCTCAATAAATTATTTTCATTTGAGTGCAGATTATAACTACGCTTAGTGTGGTGGATAAGCATGAGGGAACAATTCCTTTCTCAACAAGGAAAGTTTTGAGGTATAGTCCCTCACAAAGTTTCTGTTGTGGGAAATTTTTACATTTATACTTCCTGTATCAACTTCCTTGGAAGTCTGATTGCTTAGTCATTGTTAATTCAGAAAAGACGAGTCCAAGGTCCAGAACTTTTGATAATATCGAAAAGCTTAGACAAAAATTTGAATCTTCTCGAGAGACCCTATCTGAGATCGAGAACCCCCCTACAAGCTTCAGAGAGACTTCATCTAATCAAACTCACCAAAGCATCATTCTTAAGAGCATTCTCAAGAGGCAGAATATCTAAGAATGTGAACCAACGGAACACAGATTCTAGTAAGGCGGAGGTGACTGTGACACCTGAAGCTGGGAAAAGCGAGAAACCTGAACAGGTGCTAGACCCTAAGCAGAACTGGCTAAGTTGGAATCGAATCAAAAGTCAGTAGCACCATCTGCTGAAGAAATTGGTAACTGGGAGTTTGACGAGCTGAGAGAGAGTTTATTGGTGATCTCAACAGCCAGCAATTAAAGCACTAAGTGAGCTCATTATGACTTGTACGTCTTAATAAAGCCTCAGTTCTTGCTATTGTATAATTTCTGAATTCAATTTGGTAGTGTGTAACTGCGTATAATGTAAGCTACAAGTTCTGTAAACGAAATGCTGGTAATCTCTTATGATTGTATGAAGAAAGAGACGTAGTTTCGACACACTGTTCGATATCTCAGTTATTTTGAATAAATTTTGTTGTTAACTATTCAATTTATGTACGAAATAAACTCTTATCCTACATCTTAGAGCAACAAACAGTATTTCCTTTTAAAGTTTTACAGAAGGTTAATAAGTGCAGAAACAATTAATTTATTTGAATAACTGCCTAAATAAACATTTTGACAAGGAAAAACAATTAAGATATAGTCAACTTCTTCAAGTTTTAGTATTGCAATTTCTTCTCAGGAACAATTTAATTCCTGGAAGATGATGGTGAACTCCCTGAAACAGATACTCCATGGAACAAATTTGACAAGCAGTTTCCCAAATCATCAGGAGAGAGCCTCACCGACCGTTGCAGATTCTTTTCTGGACCGAATTTTTTCATCTGAGAATTGTAGAAGTTCTGATATGCTGGCACAAGTTTTCTCCTTATGGACAATTTAATCTCCTCCCTGAGCTTTGTCAGGAATCACCCAAGCCATCTGTTTCCCCCAACGCCTCCAAATCCTCGTTAAATTTCTTGAACGATCTTCACTCTATCAGACATCTCTGCAGTTATCCTGTGGCAGGCATGTAATAGCCTTGCTCCAAGCAATTTCTTCATAGTTTGCTGCATATGATTTCACCTTTCTGTCGAGCTTTGCTATATATTCGTCACCAAGAAGGTACTTGAGAGAACTTGTGCTTACTTTTTCTATGATATATTGAATATTATTTGCTAGGAACAAATATGATAAAGCAACGTCATTATAGAATTCTGCTGTATAGTCAAGTTTGCAGAGAAGCACCAAAAGGACCCAAGCTTGCCAAATTGAGACGGCAGAGTTTGAGGCCTCATCAAAGTAACATCTTATGAATGTTACTTTTTCTGGAGCCACAAAATTAATGATAATTTCAGTTAGAACATGGCTATAGTTTGCAAGAGAGGATGCAAAATCAAGAACTGACATTGTGGATGGATGAATTCCACCCCCGGGAACTACTATCCCGAACGAGTCTTTCTGAAGTGATGTCTCAAACAAAGTGAGAATAAGCTGGATTGAGTTCGATAATGCATGCAGGGAGGAGGAAGCTTGGATTTTCACAGAGGAGATGGATTCATACGAGAATATGGACTCAATATTCGGAATAATTTCTTGGATCCCTTCGTATATGTCCAGCAATGAGAATGCTATATCAGGTGAGTTCCATCTCTTGAAGTGACGAGTTCAGGGAATTTAAACAGGTTCATTGCTTCTTGTATCACGATTTCAGCAAAACAAAATTCTCTGATTGTTTGGGTGGTCGAAAACAGATAATCAACGAGGAATCTCTCACCAATGAGTGATTTTACTACATATTTTGCTGCATAAATCCACTTCTTGATATGATCCTTCAGGTCATTTGAATTCATTTTTTTTATTTTAGTTGAACTGTAACTCTCAATCCCAAGATTGTAAAACATTTCACTGGTAACCGATTTTCTGATGATCATGAATTTTCTTGCACACTCTGCTGTATCCAGCACTGATCATGCAATCAGCAATTTGCTTAAGAGGCAGCCACATATTGATTGTGACGAAGAATGACTAGAAATTGATTCTGGCTTCAAATGCTCCTTATTTGAAGTCAAAATCAAATGGAATTCTAGCTCGAGGCGTTTCATGGCGACTTGCATTAAGTTCTGAGCTAATACAATCTTAGTTGAACCATATGAATATGTTTTCACTAGATAATTCATGGTTTCTTTCAAACCTTTTACACAACTAATGAAGGTCTTAGCACCATTTCTGTTTTCTTGAAAATTGAGCTGAAGTTTTCCTGTTTAAATACCAATATCATATTTTAGTGATGCCGATGGTCTTTGCATTCTCAATGTTTTCTTGCATAATCAATTCTGAAAATGTATTTGATGTGGTTGAATTAGGTATTATCTGATTCTGAGATGAAGGCAGTGAAGTTGCTGGTTTTGAGAAGAAATGGAATGTTGCAGAGGCTTTTGTTTTGGAAATAAGTTTAGTTATTGCCATTTGATTTAGTAGGTTGGTATCTTTTTTAAGAATGGAGAGATAACTACATCTTCTTGGTATTTAAAGAGTTTTGGTTACCCAAACAAGGCTTGAGTTGACATGCAAAATGTTGATTGGAATAATAAAATCAAAGGCCTAATAAAAAGTCTATCAGTTAAGGCCACATATTAATATATTATCCATTTGTGTGGAGAATTAAGGTTAATATTTTAGAATGTATATGTTTGGATACAATATGATTGGTCGATGTGAAATATAATTTAAAATATTACTCCGAATATTCACCTACACCACACCTTGATGATTCGATTTGAGAGATGAAAATTGGGTTAATGTGGTTACTCAACTAAATCGTTTAAATTTCGTTAACCAAAGACCATGGTATGGAAAAGCTGTTGGTGATGCCGCCATGTCGGTGTGGCAAGGCGAGGCGACGTCTCAGATGCCTCAACATGCCGCCATGGTTGCCGCCTTCTTCGCCTGGCGCCGTGGTGCCGCCACGAAAACAAAATTAAATTAAAAAAACCATGAAACTTTTAAACTTATTCTAATGCGTTTTTGTCCTCTTAGTTTTCGAATTTTATCCATTGATTTTAACTGTAGTCTACAAGCTCTTACTAATGCACTATCATTGTCCATCATACTTTGACTATCAAAAGAAGCCAGAAAATACATTAAGTAGGGACTTCCATGCACTATCGTTGTACTTGAATCATAGTTCCCTATTGGCCATAGTCAGCAGTCTAAGAATACTAATAGGGAAGGAATATTTAGTTGACATTCTCCCTTATCATAAAAAGATTGATCGGTCTAATTTTCACTTCTTAAAATTCATAATTTTATAACATTAGTCGTCACATACAACTTCAATTTTTTCACCAAATATATAATATATTTATAAAGCACTTGAGACTGAAATTATCATATTTCTTGGTGTAGAAAAGTTTTTTTTCGTTGCATCTTTAAAATATTTTTAAAATTAAAACCCAATAAATCAATCACACAACAACATCAATCACACTTTTTCAAAGAAGTTTTTTCTCTTTGAAAACAAGATTAGCCCCGTTGAATAGGATGGCACGGGCTTTTTGAAAAATTCTTTTTTTTTTCTTGTAAATGCATTTTTTTTATTTAGAGAGAATGGGCTTCAAGTTCTTAGGAAGAGCGTACGAGGCAACTCACCTACGATTCGGGAGTCGAGCCCCAGCACAGGAACTTAAGTCAATACTTATATAATAGTCAATCATCAATTAGAAGCGGGCAAGATGGTGATGAATTGCAATTGGTGTAAACTTTCGACTCGAAATTTAGTATCTCAAGTGATTGAGCTATATGTATAAGGTCAAGTAAGACATTACGGCATATGCCCCCCATAATCACTTTGAAGTTCTAGATCACTTCTATACCAATAATACCACTCATACTTTGAACAATCAATGTAGTTGATGAATATTTCATACCTTATATAGCATAGGGTGATAGTCATCAATCATCATCCCTTACACTATAGACCCCTTAGTCATCTTCCCTTACAACATGAAGGGAACATGCTTAGATTTCAAAAATTTGATAATTATTTATAGTATTTAACAGTGTTTTTAGAGCACAATGATCTTGGTCAATCTTTCAAATTTGTTCCCGTAGGTTCTTGGTCAATCTTTCAAATTTGTTCCCGTAGGTTTAGTGTTGGTACATCGATCCCTGCAGGTCGGTCACACATAGTAGTGCACACAATAAACACTTCCAGGATCCTAATTTTTTTACTTCTATTATTCAATTTATGAATCCAAGTAACAATTCTGTATAGTTGGTTCCTCCCAAAACTAAAAGTTTTGGAACCGCTGAAGGTGAGATTTTAGTCTACTCTTAGCAGGAGGCAACAAAGATGTAACAAATTAGCGCAGATGACAAAGGCCACAAGTAAATCTGATCAATGCAACACAGTAAAGTTGGAAGATATTCTTAAGATAACGACAAGTGATAATGGAAACAGGAACATCAAAAATTGAGCTGCAAAATACTATCATAACAATCTTTAACGACCATAAACATAAAAATACTTTCTCAATTCAAGGTACAAGGTAATCCTTGTTCGTTCAAAACGCTGAGCTTTCAGGCAAGCCATATCCTATTCTACACTTTGATGGCAAACTTGCGCAATGGGAAATACATTTCCTTCTTCTTTTCCCTCTCGGTCTTCAAGGAAGCCTGCACAATGAACAACACAAAGTCTCCATCATGATCGGACTGGGTATAGGTTATTGAATGACATTCAATGGTGGACGGAAACAGATTGATATCGAATTGTTGATTGACACCATAATTAAAAAATTACCTGGTGCTTCGTCAGACGCCTTCTGATAGCCCTGGTCTTCTTAGGGCGGAGATCAAGTGGCAAGTACTTCTTGTTCTTGTATGCTTCCCTGAGTGCAGACTTCTGCTTCTGAGAAATAACAGTCAACACTTGCGCAATTGATAATCTTACCACCTTGCTGCATTATCAGAGGAATATTGAATCAAAATACAGAACGAAGATAAAAAAAAAATAAAGAGTTAGGCACAAACTAAAGAAATATATGAAACAATCCCAAGAACTAAACTCTAGAACAGATCAATGGAAATGCCAAAAGGATTTTACTTGTAAATTAAAAATACTAACTTCGTCTATAGATACATCATATTTCCATGTTTTGTTATTGACATGCAAATATGCTGAAGAGTAATATGTGTGTATTGTGTATTATGTAATCTTCTTAAGCTTTTGAGACAAATAAAAGTTAAACAAACGAATCATGACTTCAAAACCACCTGGTTAAATTGGAATAGAGGGAGTATTAACCAAGCTAAGCCTTATACCATAAAGTAGCATGGGCTATAGGCAAATGACGATTGCATTCATCTCTATGTTTGGTTGTCGCTTCGGCTAAACCCAAAAACTCTAGATCTTCATACAACTCAAACATATAAATGAATATAAATCACAACAATTATTAATATGAAGCAACATAAAGAAACATACATTTTGAGAGCTTGTTTGGAGCACCCTCCAGTGACTTTAGCAACACACAGTGAGCGAGCCTAGCTTTCAATCCTTGAGCTGACTCAGCAAATCAGTCTTCGATTTGTTCCTAAGCTCATGAACCTTGATTCTTGCTACATTTCATAAAAATCCAAACTTTAATTCACTCACAATTAACAAATTCAATAATAATCCAAATTTTAATTCACTCACAATTAACAAATTCAATAATTAATAATAATCCAAATTTTAATTCACTCACAATTAACAAATTCAACAATTAATAATAATCCAAATTTTAATTCACTCACAATTAACAAATTCAATAATTCTACACGTTAATAATAATCCAAATTTTAATTAACACAATTAACAAATTCAATAATTCTGCACATTAATAATAATCCAAATTTTAATCCATCATACTTTACCAATTCAGCAAATTCTAAAAATTAATATAATTTAAAAAATAGCTAATAGTGAAAAGTGGACAATCTTTTGGACAACATTACCCATTGCTGATGCGAAAATGCAGGGGGGGGGAGGCTGCTTTATTGTGATTAGGGCTTGATTTATTTCAGGTATATATTTTATATTATAGTAATGGACCTGGGCTAGTTTAGTTATTGAATATATGGACCTCAAATATTTATATGGGCTTTACTATTAGATGTGAAATGGGCCGCTACTGATTTCGGTTCCTATCATTATTCTCGTACACTCAAATCCCAAATCACAAGTGTCGTTTTTATCATTATGCCAGCAAGAATATCCAAGTTGATGGAGTAATGAGTTCGATTTTTCGTCTAACAATAATTATTATTCTAGGCCACACTGGGCTCTGCTCAAGCGCTTACTCACCTGCTGTGATTTCAAAGGCTACGAAGAGCGTAACTATAACTTTATTTTTTTAGATACGCCAAATAAATACAAATATTGTAGTGTACTACCTTCATCACTAAAAGTTGCCACATTTGTCTTTTTCATGATCAATAATTAATAAACTTTACGATCTTGATTGATATCCAAAACTTTTATTCGGATCAAAATTATCAACTTAATAGTAAAGTATGTTGAAAATACTACATATTAATACATTTTTTCTAACAAATATATAATACATTAAAAGTTATTTGGGTTCAAAATTGAAAAAATAAACTCATTAAAATCAAAATGCGATAATATTTGCATCAATGAGTATTTGTTGAACATAATCGACTAGTAGAAACAACGACAAATGTAACATATAGCAAAAAAAACAGACAACTAATTTTAAGAATTGTGATAAAGTCAATTTAAATGGAATATTTTTTAGAGAAAAATGAAGAATAAGAAATAAGATTGTTTTTATTCACCTAAAGTTGGCGGCAAATACTCGAGACGATCTCCTTTAAAATCTCATCTTTACGGTTGATTAGTTTGTACAAATCCAATTAATCGGATCTAATTGCATATCTTAAGTTCATTTTTAAGTTGATATATTTTATATAGAAAGTTGCTAAACGTCGGTTTTAAAATTGTTAAATGCCGGTCTCAAAAATATGATTAGACTATGATGTCCCTACTACTTTTTTATATGTATATTAGAATGAATTTTGCAATAGAGAAGTTTATATTTTTATTTAGATTCATCATTTAAATTGATAAATAACTTAAATAAAATAAATATTAAAATCTACATATTCATGTTCAATTAAAATATTCCAATAAAATTTAAGTATAAGACTTCGTGTATAAAACTTTATCACAACCTACTTTATTATCTTTTAAGGCTATTGATATAGAACTTTAGTTATACATAAAAAAAAAAAATTAAACGCATTCAAGTGAATAATCTGACAAAAAAGAATCTCATAAAAAGGAATAGATTTAAATGTTTGGAGAATAAATTTCAACCTCATAAAATGAACAAATTTTGGTCTTTAACAACTCAGTTATTAAGATTTTAGTCATGAAATATATTAAGGCTAAATTTGTCTAATCATATTTTTGAAATCAACATTTAACAATTTTGAGATCGATATTTAGCAACTACGCATATATATATATATATTTGTCAGATGACTAGATCTTTTACATTGGAATTTTTACGATGATAAGAACCAAAGTTATATATTAGTCATGATGAAGAGATATTATATTAAATTTTTAGGGACACAAGAACTAAATTTTAAAGAAAAACATTAGCTACAACTTAATCATCCCAAGGCTTTATATCAATAGTATACTACAAAACCTTTTGCCATCATTCCTCTACAAAATATATCATCATGGTATGTATATGTTTCTCTTTACAAGTTGTCACCTTTCCTTGTTTTTTGCTAATGTTATATTGATTTTTTTTATATTTGATTTGCCATTTTAGGATACGAAAACAAACAATGTCAAATATGAAGAGGTTGGTATATACAATATTTATTATATTCTTCATCATGAAAACTTTGTTCTTCAATTTTTGATTTTTCCAGGCTCAAATAAATTGGATCTGATTCATTTTTATTGACCATCTATTTTCAGGAATTCATAAGAAATTCCAGGACAATGAGGCTTTTTACTTGTAGATGGTTGCCTGGACATTGTGAACCAAAAGCATTAATCTTCTGTGTCATGGTTATGCAATGGGAGTGCAGTGTGTCTCACGGAAAGGTACATAATAACAATAAGATAACTGAATGCTTCTAAATAGACATCAACCATATATATGTCCATTCGATTGTATGCGCCTAACCATGTGACACTAAAGAGCCTGTTTCCAGTTAACCAATAGATTAAAAACACATAGGTAGTATATGAATTCCATAAGAAAATAAATAGATTTACATTGATTATATAACTTTATGAGAAATAGAATATGATATTTGAGCAGGTACTGGAACTAGGCTAGCAAAGGCAGGATTTGCAGTATATGAATGGATTATGAAGGACATGGCGTCATCAGGCTTCAAGGTTATGTTCGATCCTTGATGATCTTGTTACAGATTGCTCTGGAACATTTCAACAAGATTAGTGGTAAGTTCAATTTTTAAAGCTTTTTTTTCTAAAACCTAGGTATTCTGTTATTAGATTATATGGTGACGAGGAAACAAAGATTTAATGATTCTATGTTCCATATTTGACGCATTTTATGCATCTGATTTGATTAAATGTACTGATCTGATTTGATTTGTTGGGTTCAATATTATTTGGATCTTTGGAAATGTGCAGAAATGAAGGGAGAACAAGAACGTTGAGGATCTTGATGGGAGAATCAATGGGGAGCTGTTGTTCTTTTGTTACATAGAAAGAAGCCAACGTTTTGGATGGTATTTTTGGCTGCACCTATAATAAAGTATGTTACCTTCTTTCCCCAACACTAAAAAAAAGCGAAACCATCACAATAAATATTAAGATTTCTCTCCTCGTCTTTTCAAATTTAGTGATTTAAAAAAAATTATTTAGAGAATGAAAAAATAGATGATATACCAATAAATGCCTAAAACATCTTAGCATCAAATCGCTAATAAAAAAATAAGGAAATTTAACATTTAATAGGACTATAAGGGTTTTTATATACATTAATCAAATAATATAAAGATTAAGATCCGCCAAATGGAAACTTATTTTCACAATTTGGAAAAAAGAAACAACCTAGTTCTAATTGTTAATTTTTCTTTTGAATTACAACAGATAGTGATGATTTGAAGCTCAGTCCATTAGCAGTCAGTATCTTTGACAAAGCCATGTCTGTTATTCCTATATGGAAAAATTGTCCAATTCAAAAATGTTGTTGATGCTGCCTTCTGGTAGAAGCACTTGAAACAAGAGAAGAGGTAACAAATGTATTATTTCATGTTCTATCAACCATCATATATATATATAACCAAAATCAAATTTATTTGTTTATTGTGAAATATATCTTTATAGTAGTAATACTTCAACTATAACTACTTTTTCAACCATTGATGATGCTGACTAATTAAAATTTATATCTGAACAGATTAGAAACAATAAATATTACAAAGGTCGACTACGATTACAAACTGGCCATCAAAATGTTAACCATCAGCTTGGATTTAAAAAAGAGACTTTAATGAGGTTAGTTATCGCCTTGTTTATGATCACTATCAAAAATTCAAAACTTAACAATAATTAAAAAAATCTAGGGGCGACTTAATTGTCGCAGATAAAGTCAGGCCTCCCATGAAAGCAATAAAAGATTCCGGGTTTGATAATTTGTCTCACTATGTCAACATCATTCTAAATTGATTCAATTCCAACGACTTGCTTAATGCAACATACAGGTGAAGTTACCATTTATAGTTATTCATGGCGAACAAGACATGCGACTGATCCATCTTGTAGTGTAAGTTTATATGATTCAGCTGCAAGCACAGACAAGACCATTAAGTTGTACCCTGGAATGTGGCATGATCTTCTCTATGGGGAATTAATCGAGAACATCGACATCGTCTTTTCGGACATCATCCGCTGGCTACAAGTAAAGGTTGCTGCGTGCAGGCAATTCAAGGATGGAGAAGGACCAAAAGGAGCACCATGATAAAGCTGGTTCCAGGCATGGTAGGGTAGTATGAGTTTCACATATGAATGTTTGTGATAATTTATTTATTTTATTTTTCTCATTCTTCACAAGGAAAAAATATTGCGTTTGTTGATTTTTTGGGGTAACCCATGGCATAAATTGATCACTCAAATCTACTCACAAATTAAAACATGAAAGGAAAAATGCTCAAGATGTAACATGGTGCTAAATTTCATATGTCCTTGGAACTAAATTAAACTTAAGTCAAGTTGTCCCTTTGAAATTTCACATGGGTAAAACGGAATTTTACTAATATTAAAATTTTGGGCATAATTTTAAATAAATAAATATTGAGGTATTTTAACAATACAAATAAGATAACCCCTTTTCTTTCTACCCACCCCAACCCACTCATACTTGTAACCTCTCTACCTAGTCCTCTCCTTCATACTTTTGAATCAATAACAAAATTTAAAAAATTACAGTATGCCCAATGTTGAAAATAAATTTGAATAACAAGCTCATCAAAACATGTGCCACAACTAAGCATTTAACCCATTTTAGTCCGAAATCAAAGAGACATTGCAAATCAACTTGCATCATTTTCTCGCATCTAAGACTAGTAGCAGAGCAAGATATAACCACTACAAGTCACAATTCAATCAATTGCACCACCATCTACTCTCATCATCTTATCCGACCTAATTGAAGCACCACCACCTGATTTTGATTTTTGAGATCCAAAAATACAAATCAAGTTTATCCGTCGTGAATAAACGTGACTATCGAATGGGCCGGGCCGGCCCCTTAACGATCGAATCCTGGTGAATAAGTCCGACGGGCCCAAGGCCCCTTAACGAACCGGCCCGCCCGGCCCGTTAAGGGGTTACTGGGCCCCTATTCGGTTCGAGACCCACTTTAAAGGGGCCTTAACGTGGTACCGTTTAATACCAAAACGGTATTGTCCCACTTTTAAAGCGCTTCATGCGCATTAACGGAAAATAAGCCAAAATTAGCTTACTAATGCTGATTAGTCGACGTTCGCTTATTAGTTCGTCCAAAATTTTATTTTTGCCATTAGTACCAAAATAAATGTGGTAGTAGGAGGATTTTAACCTTTCACCTTTACGACGCAAAGAGATAAAGCTTACGAACCATTGTGTAGCAAGTTGATGATTTGTTAATATGTGTATAATAATATATCAAGTTCTTTAGTTTCAAATAATATACGTATAATAAAAGCATAATATTCAATAATATATAGCTATAAAAATAATATATTATTTAACTCAAAACTTTAACAATATATTATTTAACCAAATCTAAGTTATTTAGTATTATGATATATTATTCTATCAAATAATACCAAACTCTAAGTTATTAATTTGAAGGAAAAAATCGATCAAATTGTTGAAATAGTTTTTAATATGTGTATAATAATAAATCAAATTATTAAGTTTCAAATAATATACGTATGAATAAAAGCATAAGATTCAATAATATATTATCCTTTAAACAATAAAACATATTTCTAATTAAAAATCATTTCAACGTGATTGATAGTTAACTTGTGATATGGTAATATTTAATATACTTTTTACCATTTGATATATTATCCTTCAATAAATAATCGAAATACTCAAACGTGGTACCATTTGACCAAACGCTGCAATCAAGCCAATTAAACGTGGTACCATTTGAATTAAACGTGGTACCGCTTTAACACACAATTCCAAACGGATAAATTTACCATTTGAATGAAACGTGGTACCGCTTTCACACACTATTCACCATGCTAGCATCATTTTAGTATTAAATTGAGTTATAAATAAATGTTAAGAGGAACTTACTATCTAAGCATAAAATGAAGGGTTTAATACTTTATTTGATAGAATAATATATTGAATACTAAATAACTTAGATTTCGTATTATTTAATATATTTGATAGAATAATAAGTTTGATATTATTTGGATAGAATTTTATTACTTTATTTTATAGAATAATATATCATAATACTAAATAACTTAGATTTGGTATTATTTAATATATTTGATAGAATAATAAGTTTGGTATTATTTGATAGAATCTTATTACTTTATTTTATAGAATAATATATCATAATACTAAATAACTTAGATTTGTACTCTATATTATTTGCTTTTATTTATACGTATATTATTTGAAACTAAATAACTTTGATTTATAATTATACACATATTAACATGAATATTTCATGAATACAATATTACCATGAATATTTCTCTTTTAATAATTTAAATAGAATCATTTCAATTATTTCTTGAAGGATAATATATCAAATAAAGATAATATATTAACAATACCAAATTTAAGTTATCTATTAATATGTTGAAATAGTTTTTAATTAGAAATGTGTTGTATTATTTGAAGGATAATATATTATTGAGTAATATACTTTTATTTATATATTATTTGACACTAGATAACTTCATTTATTATTATACACATATTAATAAATTAGTCACTTCATTAACGGTTCAAAGCTTATTTTCCATCATAGTGTCTAAGGGCGCCAATCGGCCTCGGACGGCGGCCCACCATTATTAAAATAACCGGCCGGGGCATGGGCTCCACCTAGCTCCTGGCCCGTCCCATTTCTTAACGAATCCGCTGTTCGTGATTCTGCAGTCGGCCGAATACGAACCGAACTTGGTGATCGAGCCTCAAACGGCCCACGAGGCCCCGTTTCAGCCACCTCTAGTCGAATGGCGTAGGATCATTGAGGACCCCCAATTTGTTAACACTCACTTTCCGTTGGCAACTACTGCCCTCCTATTGCATTGTCCAAAGAGCAGTCTATATTATCTTTTGGACATTTTTCATTTTTCGGACCGGTTTCCAAGCCAAGGCCAAGATTCACGTCACGCTTCATTAATGGGGGATTACACTGCGCTAAATTTTTAGATTTATATCAAAGTGCCTCCTATTTAATTCTTTTTAGACCAATTAAAATTACTTGAATATATGAACCAATAATAAATCCAAATGCAATCCATTTAAGCACCAAACACAACAAATTGAACAAAACAAACAAAACACAAGTAGTACAGAACAAAGAAAATAGTAAAAATCACCAAAATCCAAAATAATAACAATAATAGAGTTCAAAACTCCAAATGTCAAAAAACAAGAAGAATAATAAGTTCAAATGTCCAAAAACAAAAATAATAATAATAAAAGCTCAAATGTCAAAATACAAGAAAATGATGAAACAAATCAATACATCTAAAGACAACTCTCAACAAGATTCCAATGTATAATTCACCTATACAAAAATAAAATGTATATATTAGCCATAAATATAAACAGAAAATAGATATATTAGTTATTTTTTTTAAAATATAAATGTTAAAACGGACTGACCGGGTTATAACCGTTTTGACGGAATCAATAAACTTCTATCCTCGTCCGCAATTTCAAACGACTTTTTTATCCAAAACCGCTGATTCTCGACCGAATCGACCGATTCGGTGATTTAATCCAAACCAACCAAACCCCTATACCTCAGCTATTTGGGTGTGTGTATAAAACAGTCAGACAAATTATCCCCTGCAAATACTCCTCTCTATTGAAAGTTGGTGTGATAGTTGTCTGCTGCCTCTCTCATAGTTCTTCTTCTTCAAACCTTAGTTGAAGAAATGGTTCTCTCAAATAAAAAGCATAAGCAAAAGCTAAGAGAAGCAAAATCTGAATTATTATTAGCATCAGAATCTCAAAACAATTCATCAAAAGCTCAAGAATCAGTTCAATCTTTGCTAATAACAACTGGCCACATACCTAGATTGTCCAAAAGAAAAAAAAGGAGAGAAAAAATTCAATCTTTAGGTGAAAAAAAAACTGAATTTTTCGGTCAAAAAAGTGAAAAAATTGAATCTTTAGGTGAAAAAAGTGAATCTTTGCTAAAAAGAAGTGCCCAAATTCCTAGATTGTCCAAAAGAGAAAAAAGGGGAGAAAAAATTGAATCTTTAGGTGAAAAGAGTGCTTCTTTTGGTAAAAAAAAGTGAATTTTTAGGTGAAAAGATTGAATATTTTGGTGAAAAAATTGAATCTGAAAAAAGTGATTCTTTTGGTGAAAAAAGTGAATATTTAGGTGAAAATGTTGATGTTTTGGGGGAAAATGAGGTGAAAAAGGGGGAGAGTGAAGGTGGCGTTGAGGGTATGGAAGTGGATGGGGAGATAAAGAAGGAGAAGAGGAAGAAAAGGAAGAGAGGGGATGTGGGTAATGGTGAGGTGAAGGAGGTGAAAAGAGATAATGTAACTAAAACGAAGAAGAAGAAGAAAAAGAAGTTGAGGAAGAAGAAGAAGAAGGTGGAGAATGGGGAGTTGGAGAAGATGGATGTGGTGAAGGGTATTGGAGGAAATGGTGAACATGTTGTAGTCGAAACAAGTCGAACAATGATTGGGTTTAATTATGAGAGGTATGATTAATTAAATGTCGTCGTTATGGTTTTGAGAGTGTTTGGATTGTTTTGTAGATGCATTGACCTTGATTCACATTGTTTTTGTTATATGTAGTGTTTAGTATGAGTTATTTTGTTCTTGCAAATTAGATGCATTTTATTGTTTAGGCGATTGAATTGGTTTCATCAAGCAGTGGATGTGGAAACTTATGTTATCTTTAATTTGTAGTATATCATATGGATGGTTTTGAGGTTTGTATCTTATTAGTTTGTGTTTCCTGATTTATATTTGTTATTGCAATGGCAAGTAATATATCAACTGGCTGGTTTCATTGCAGTAAAGAGAACCTGGAACCTGTACCAAAGTTTATGTTGAGGGATTCCATTTTATTCACTGAAGATGATATCAGAGTTACTTTGAAGGTTGTGGCTCAATAACAGAAATTGACTGTATGAAGTCTCTGAGAGCGGAAGTTCCCTTTAGGAGAGCGGAAGTGTCTAGAGGGATTGCCATCATAACTTTCAAGGTAAATTAGTTAGATTCCCCTTGTGTATAGCTGATATATTCAGAAAACATAATGCAACTGTAGAAGATTATTAGTACTTGACTGTCTTAAACTGTATTACCTGGAGAGACATCTTCATATTTTCCGTACTGATATGCAACATATAAGAGATCATGATTGTTTGTAGAGGATGTCAGATCCTTGTTTATGACTGAAGGAGGAAGGCTAACTTCATTCTTTGTAAAAACATAGAGGGAGAGCTAGGTGTGCTGATTGATAAAGCCGTTCGTATAACTAAAACTAGAAACGATGTTCATATTTATTACAAAAACATTGAGTTAGTAGCAATTCATGTTATGGATAGGAGCTCTCTCTTCAATATTACTAATTCCCAAAAAATATAAATTTGTATCAAATTAGAACTAGTAACTAATCCTAACATGGACGTACTGAAAAAACTCATATAAGCAAAAAATCTCAAATATCCTTGGTCATGAGACATATAATTATCACTATAAATAAGAACCATAATTCCAACAGTATATGAATAGGAGCGTTCCCTAGCAATTCATGTTAGTGATTGGGAAATGTTAATGTGTTAGTTGTCAGTTTCAATATGCAGGTTATGGATAGGAGCATTCTCTTCAATTTTTATTACAAAATCATTGAATTAGTAGCAATTCATGTTCATTGAAAACATAATGGTACTAATTGTACCAGCAGTGTATCTAAGTGCAAGTAACTAGATTCATAAGACCATGGTCGGGGTTTTAGAGCTTGATTATAAGGATACAATGGTATTGGATAATGCTGGTGGAGAAAGTATGACTTCATCTTTCTTGTAAAGCATGTAGTATGCTGAAATTGATAGTTTTTTATTTACTTAATGTAGACGGAAGCAGCATCCGAAAGAGCTTTGGCGCTTGATGGATCAGACATGTAAGCAGCACTGTGACATACTTTCTACTGTTGGTTTTCATTCTACTTTTCCTCGATTTATGTTTAATGGTTTCTCCTGCCATGGGTGGACTATACCTTAAAATTCAACCATACAAATCAGAGAGGGCTAACAAAGCATCACCATTTGCACCTGCAATTGTGGAAGCTTACAATAGAATCTTTGTTGGAAACTTGGCATGGGATATAACCGAAGATGATTTAAGGACCCTTTTCTCAAGTTGCAACATCGCATCTATTCGGTTCGGCCTGGACAAGGAAACAATGGAATTCAAAGGTTATGGCCATGTCGATTTTGCTGATAGCGAGTCAGTTAAGACAGCACTAAAACTAGATCAGAATGTTGTATGTGGAAGACCAATTAGAATAAGCTGTGCTGTGGCAAAGAAAGGAGCAGTTACAGGTTCAACACCCTTGCAACAAAAGACAGTTTCCAATCAACTTAAGAGCGAGGATAGCAAACCGCTTGAACAAAACACAAATACTGATCAGCCGAATGGCAGCTATATTAGTGAGGTAGCAATTGAACCTGTAAGTTCGAAGATAAGGCGAAGGACTTGCTACGAGTGTGGGAAGAAGGGTCACCTTTCCTCAGAATGCCCAAAAAAGCAATATACTGATCAAGAAAATCCAATTACAATGGGCCATGATGTAGCAAAGAATGGAGCAGTAACCGATTCAACACCCATGCAACAAAAGACAATTTCTAATCAACTCAAGAGTGAGGATAGCAAACCTCTTGAACAAAGCACATATGCTAATCACCCCTATGGCAATGATACTAGTGAGGTGGCTCCTGTACCTGTAAGTTCAAAGATAAAGCGAACATTATCTCCTGATTCTTAGAAATGTTCTGGTGATGGTGTTAACCAACAAACCACACACCTGTGACTATTCCTACCACAGATGTAAAAGCATTTGCTTTGTTTGTTCAGCAGCTATGTTCTTCAATTTCTGAACTGCATGGTAGTGGTAACTTGCTAACTTTTAATTTTGCTAAAATCTAAGATCTTTACCCTGCTTTTTGCAGCAGATGCAATTGAAAAGCTCTCATGGGAAAAACAGAGAAACAAGCATCCCAATCCTTCGGGAGGAAATCATATTCAATATTCTTATCTTGCTTCGTGCTGATGTACTTTATACTGTGATGAGGTATGTATGTCGTGAATGGCGTAGGATCATCGAGGACCCCCAATTTGTTAGCACTCACTTTCTGTTGTCAAGTAGTACCCTCCTAATGTATTGTCGGGAGAGGAGTCTCTATCATCTTTTGGATGTGAAGGAGTGTCATGCCAAGCGCACAGGTTTCGAATTTCGTTTACCTTCTGGAATTGTGGTGTCTACTTGCAATGGGTTGATGTTGATTCTCAAAGGTTCATCGCAGCGAGCTCATCGTGCATATTATGTTACAAATCCAATTACTCGTCGAACATTGGTGCTTCCTCGATTATCTTTACGAATAATTCCAACTTCTTGTGGTCTAGCTTTTGATGCTTCTTCCAAAGTTTATAAAGTGGTGATGGTATATGAGACTGAAAAATATTCTTATCATAAGGTTGACGTTGGATGTGCGATCTTGACAGTGGGTGTTGACAAGGCATGGAGAGTCGTAAATTGTGCACATTTAAGTAAAGAGGGTATGGGATTATTATATATATGTCCTCCGGGGACAAGCACGGACTTCGTATATTGGAGCTCAACTTTCGATCCTTACATTTTGGTTTTAGATGCCAAATCTGAAAGCATCAAGCTTATTTCACTTCCATATGCCAGTCGTATTTACCCAAAGGAACTCACTTCAATATGGTATCCCAATTCGGACTGTTCAATGGAGGTGTGGGTGCTGAAAGATTACATAAGTGAAGAATGGGTGAAAATTTACATCGAACGTGAACCTATAAGAAATGAAATGGATAAGTTTTTTTCGTCTAATGAGTTCAACAAGTCCTCCCGAGCCATGTTTCGGTACGATTGTATACGTCCAAGAAGTTGGTTAGGAAATGGTGAGAGAATCCTCTTTCATGCTCGCTTTGGTATGGCTCATACATTTGTCTATGATTTGAAGACCCGTGTTTGCTGTCGGTTTGCTGTGGAAGACGGTCAATGTTGCCTCTCAGTGCTTGTGCCCTTCGTCAACAGCTTAGCTTGGGTCTGTTAAATGTTATTGTTTAAAGACTTAAGTTGGTCTTTCTGCATTCTTCAGAATATCTATCTATTTAATACAGAGCAAGTAAGATATTTTAAGTTTGGGTCCTTAATTTGAAGAATGAAACTGTACACTAATTTGATATTCTCAATTTTATTTATTTTGAAAATGAAATATTTTATCAATTTATATATTATTATGATTTTTCTTTTTATATATGAAAATTTGGGTGATCGAATTGATGCATTTAGCTGCTCGTGGATTGACATTGACAATGTCCAGCTAATAATCCAGGTTTGTTACTTTTCTCTGTCTATTAAATCTCCCTCAAAAGATGAGAGTGCTAATGTAACTATGTAAGTGATTAATATTGGTGGTGTTGAAGATATATTCATCCATCTGACGATGGGGAGGTAGGTTATGAATGTTTGAAGTCGGTAGAGAAGCAATTTTGCTTTCTACATGCAATACTGGTGTGGCTATGATGCTTATGATCCTAAACGACCCAATGTTACTAAGATAGAAAGAGAATCGTGTGTGAAGTTTGAGCATTTATCTGATCCACAACCAGCTGATATTGCTAAAAATGCTGGCATCAATGCAGCTGAAATATTCATATCGGTTTGCATTAACCGTTTATGCTCTAAATTTTTAAGATAGGTTAGGATTTATAATGGGTTGCTGTAATTGGTTTTTGTTCTAAATCTAATATATTAATTGGTGGTAACTTTTAGTGTCATTCCGGATTTCAAAGCTGCTGCAGAGGAGCTACTGAATACCTCGCGAAGGCATTAGCTAAAGCAGCTGTACTTCTGCTTTGCGACCTTTTCATTATTTTTTTGTATTTGGTTCAAAATTAACACAATAGTCACTGTACAGGGTTACACTGAAATTAAACGCCTGTCACTTCTCAGTTCTTTGGAGAATCATGTCACAGTACTTCTGTAGTGTGGAAGACCCATTTATGCATAGTTAAAAGAAAATAATATGAAATCATATCATTATTCTATTTCATCGAGAATTAATTATGAATTCGCTAAAAGATAAATGTGAAGTTTAAGTTTTCATAATGATTTATATTTGTCAAAATATTAATCTTCTGAATTATGTCTTCAAATGTGAATTTTTTAATTTCACAATATTGTCCGGGTATTTCTTGATGTATTGTTTATGCTCTTGATAGTTTTGATTTGAGTAGTTGTCCCTTATTATTTTTAATTTAATTTATCTTGTTATATTTCTCTCATAATATTTAATATATGGATAAAACAAAAATAATGTAAACTAATGTGATATCTAGTGAAAATTCAATAATGTAAAAACTTGTAATACATATCTAACTTGTATGTACATTATTAACTGAGTATCCACATCATTATTTGAAATATAAAATTTAAAAAAAAGAGTTTTATCAAATTATACATATATAGCATAATATAATATGAAAACTTTATATGTAATAATTGATATTATCAGTATTATTTAATTTTAATAAAAATGAACAAACCTATCCCTAGTTTAGAAGGTAATACCTATTAATAGTTTTATAAAAGTATACAAGGTGAAATATATGTTAGAACTTACACTGAGGTATGAATCACACACTAAATAATACACAAGAAGAGGGTATCTACAGATTTCACTAACCAACCTAAAAGAATTATTTTCTCTTCAAGAAAAATTCACATTAATTACTTACCAAGTAGTAATTAATTATTCCCCAAGAAAAGTCTCAAATATGTAATAAAATTTTCCTTTTCTTGTTCCCCAATTAGTTCCTTAACTGATTAGACTTCTAGAATAATCCGGGCTTCTCTAGTAATTAGTCTTCACGCACCAACAATCTACCAGTTGAAGACTAATTTTGCATAACCGCTTTTCAAACTTCAATCATAGCAGCCTTTACCTCGAGTTCCCTTATTTCAACTCCCCATTGAAGTTGATCCCTAACTTCAATGCATTTTTCACCAATTCAAGAACAACCTTGAATGCCACCAACTTGACTATCGAAGAGACATAGTCAAATCCTTTGCATCTCATGGCATCCCAGAACTTACAAAGTATCTCAACGTACTTCAACCTAGAACTTTACCCACATCAAAACATTTCTAACACCGGTGAAACTCCATGTTGTCACGACAACCGTTTCTGCCACCATCCAACAAACTACCATGTCGATTTCACCATGTATTATGCCTAGACAAGAAAAAGAAAGTTCACGAGGTCGCTCGGGGAGAGTCGTGGTATGCCTGCACAAGATTAAATAAATTGCGACCACATGTAAAAATTGACAGTTCAGCTCTCAGCCAAAAGCCAAACATAAACTGCCAATCTCAATTGTATTTAGGGTCAGAACGAGCCGGCAGACCGAACCTCTCAAGGTTTGAGTTCGGCTAGTTTCCTATTTCACACCGAAGATTCGGTTTGCTGCACAAATTAATATCAAGTTGATATTCGGCTCGAGTTCGACGTCAATTATTACAAAAATATTCGGCTCGAATCTTCAAACGGTTCGAAAAAGCTCGATCCGAAATACAATTTAATAAAAAAAATGCATTGCAATTCCAACTGCATAATAAATTTATTATTAGCTTTATTTAAATTCATTATTCGGTAAAATTGAACTAAAAAGAATGTTGAACCTAATTGAATTAAAAAAACAATTGAAATCCTAACTAAAATCTCAAAAAATAAAAACCTAAGTAAACAATTTCAAAATCAAGACTAATTAAATACCTAATCAAATCCTAATTACACCAGTCACCTAATTGAATACATGCACCATCGATCTTCAATTTTGATTCAATCTTTAATTTTGTTTTGCTTTGTGGTTGAAATTCATTTTGATTCGCTTTTTGTTGTTGCTTCTTTTGGGGGTCATGATTTTCGGGATTCTGAATGGACTGCGAGGTTTGATTGGGGTGGTGAAGGATGGGTACCTGGTGTCCGATTTGGGAGTTTTGAAAGGGGGGAGAGAGAATGCGTGATGATCAATTTGGGAGGTGATAGAGGGCATAAATTGGCTCTGATTCACTATTAAGCTTAGGCCTGGGGAGTTTAATTAGAAACGGGCCCGGGGCCTCGGGGTGTTAATGGACCTGGCCCTAGCTTAATTCGAATTTCTACCAACGCCACGAAAGCTATCGAATTTGTTTTTCGAACCGTTCTACTAATCTAATGAATACTGGAGCTTAAGGTTTGAGTCTCGGTTTGATTTCCTGAACCGAGACTCGAGCCGAATTATTTCAAACCGAATACTTCAAACCGAATCGAGTTTCACAGTTCATTTAGAGGTCTAATTGTATTTGTATTGACATAGTTCAGGCTTCATATAGCCAATACATTTCAACTACTTTGCTAAATAGAACGAACTAAACTAGGCATGATCTACACACATGCTCCAACTATGCTACTTTGATGGAAATAACAACTACTTAATTGACTAATTCAAACATAACCTAAAATAGTGCATGTTGCATGGCAACTTCTTCACGTGCATGGCTGTTTCTTCATATTCTTAACAAGAGAATCGTGTGTGAAGTTTGACTGTCGGTTCAGTTTTGAGGGATAAATGAGGTGGATGGTTGTGTGTTTTTGTATGGAGTGTTTGCAACAGGGGAGAAAGGACATCAAGGTCGTAAGTCTAGTTCACTTTATTCTATCCTTCTTCTTTTTACATAATAATTTTAATTTGACAGGTTTTTTGAACAAGTAGGAAATGAGGGATGTTTTCTTGGTTGGGAAGGACATTATTAGCATGCTGGTAACCTTTGAGTGGATGAAACCAGAAGGAGCGATGAAGAAGACAGCTTGGAAGGCGAGAATGACACGCTTGTGTGGTCCAGAGACTTTGATAAGCATTCCTATGGAGAATTTTCATTTTGCTGCCAGCAGGCTAATGAGGTTATGGAGGATCAAAGCCAGGTTGAAACTGGCCAAAATGCCACTTTTGTTGGAGCTTATGATGGACATGGTGGCCCGGAAGTCTCCAAGTTTATCTGTGACCACCTCTTCATCACTTATCTACTTAGTGAGATTTCTTCTGTTTATTGCTGGTTTCTGTCGCTTCTGCTATTTGTTTCCTAATATTCACCAACATGTTATTTTTCATGAACATCGATTCATCTCTGATAAATTCAAACTAGCAGGATATCTGTAATAACATGTCTCTATTCATCTAATTTTTTACTAAAATTATGTGCATATAAATTTCATTACGGATACGTACTTTGTTCTTAGTTTGCGTTTATTTGTTTGCTTTCTTTATGTGTCTCTTTACTTACATATTGCTCGGCTTAGGATGATTTTCCTATATGTTTCTGGTTTCTTCATTTAACGATTAAATTCGGGGAGACTTATTTAAATACTAAAAGTGATAGAAGGTAATAAATTATCAAATAGTGGACCGATTCGTGGATCATGTGCATCTTTCACTTCTTTTGGTAGTTTAGTGATTTCTTTTCTTTTTTTAATTTTGCCGGCACGTTCATCCTGTAAGAAGAAGTCGCATAGAGGTTTTTCTGATGCACTGATTCTGGTGGCATTTATTTTTGTGATTGAATGAATTGAGTAGCTTCTCATATGCAATTTTTCGTGTTGTTTCTACTGAAACTTTCATCTTTATATTTTCAGTTTGAGCAGTGGTGCCTAACAAGTCAGTTGCATCGTTGTTGGCAAAATAAGTACATGCATCGTCTTGCACTACTAGAATATGTAATTTAAACACTATGCAGAAACCCGACTCAAATTTAGCTGTCATCAATAAAATTCCTCGGTCGGTCACTCTTCGGCCGGGATCGATAAGTGGAAGTCATAAAAAGATCTTTCTTCTATCTCGCATCAAGAGGAAGGGTCGCTTGTCAAGCCGGCTTATATATAATAACAAGATTCGCCGTCTTTTAACCGGCTCTTCTCTTGTCAACGCTATTAAGGACCTATAGGTTTGCCTACTTGACTTATGAAAGATAATGAGTAAATGGGTTTTTATGTAGTCGGCTTGGTTGGTTTGCTTTTACTTTCAAATTTAATAGTTCAAATTGGGCTATATATGGAGCTCGTTTGGTGACGGTATAGTCGATGGAAAATTTAAAAAGAAAATCAAAATATAAAATAAAATAAATCCCGACTCCATACCGTCTCCAATGTTTTATTATAGTTGACTTTTAGCTACGGTTTAGCCGCCGGGTCATTTAAATATATTAACCGAGCAAAAATAATTATAAATAAACAATACCCATCTCTTTCCTGCCTCCAATGTTTTATTATGGTTTACTTTAGCCAGCCGGTTTAGCGCCGGGTCATTTAAATATATTAACCGGAGCAAAAATAATTATAAATAAACAATACCCGCTCTTCCGCCTCCAATGTTTTATTATAGTTCACTTTAGCTTACGGATTAGCTGGGCTTTTAAAATATATTAAGTTTTAAAAATAATTATAAAATAATACCCCGTCTCCTTCCCCTGGCCGCCATTTTTAAATCGCTTATTCAATTCAAACGCATCGGTCACGAACCGGCAACCCCACCCTATCCCAAATTCCACCTCGCCAATTGCTACATTACCTAATACTAGAATATAACTATTCCTACAAGCCCATGTTACATTATATTTTTTTTTTTGCTAATAATTCATCAATTATATTTATATATGTTAAATAGTTAATTTGTATATTTATATTTTCATATGTTAAATAATTAATTTGTATAATTCATCAATTATATTTTCATATGTTAAATAGTTAATTTGTATAGTTAATTCATCAATTATATTTTCATATGTTAAATAGTTAATTTCATTAAAGTTGAATAGCTTATATTCGAGTTTATATTAGAGTTTAATTGAACAGTTGATCAAATAGTTTAATTGAATAATTTTTTCGAGTAGTTATATTCGAGGTTATATTCGAGTTTAATTGAATAGTTAAAGCTGAATAGTTGATAGTTGATAATTGATAGTTGAATAGTTTGGAATAGTGAAATAGTTGAATACTTTGAATAGTTGAATAGTTGTTTTGCTTCCTTCTGCTTTGAAAACGCTTAAATAGTTGGAATTGTTTTAGTTTGAATAGTTGAATAGTTTGAATATTATTGGAATTCGTTGAATAGTTGAATGGTTGATTAGTTTAATTGTTGAATAGTTGAATTGTTGAATAATTGAATTGTTGAATAGTTGAATTGTTGAATAGTTGTATAGTTGATTAGTTAAATGGTTGAATGGTTGATTAGTTGAATAGTTAAATTGTTGAATTGTTGTCGTTTGAATTGTTTTTAGTTGTTGTTTGAATAGTTGAATTGTTGTCGTTTGAATAGTTTGAATAGTTGTATATTTGAATAGTTGAATTGTTGTCGTTTGAATTATTTTTCGTTGTTGTTTGAATAGTTTGAATAGTTGAATAATTGTCGTTTTATTGGATAAAATATTTCTAATGTTTCAAATTTGATTGTGTAATGATGGTAATGGTGGTAATAATAAGAAGGGGAAGGAGAAGGTCAGAATGATAGGCGTAGGCCGACCTTCAAAAAGGCCAAGACTTCGTATTCGTATAGAGCGATGACTTCCGCCCTTCTCAGATAGGCGTACTCAATCCCTTCCTCCCCCCCCGCATTTACATTAGTTTGTTACACACGGGGCCGGGCAAATGGGGTTCATCCTCGAGACCGATTTAATTTCGAGATCGAAGTCGAAATTTCTACTACGCTCTTCCCGGGCGCTTCCAAAGACTCTGGGACGACGAATGAGCCATATCCGCTTCTCGAGACGATGATGAGCGACGGATCGGACCGGGACGACCCATCGAAGACGCTCATGAGACATCCGCACGCATGAGATGACCGCCCACTGGCGCGGTCCCCTGCGGCGTGTTGGAGTTGAGATCCGCTACAATTCGAATTTCCGTTAATATCCGCTTCAAATTGATTGAAATAGTTATATTTTTTTATTTATGTTGATAAACTTTTTACTTCTTATTTTAGGCTACGCGCTGCTCTAATGTCAAGAGGTTCTTTAGGAGACAGATGATGCTGCCGATCGCCTCGCCCGCATTAAATCGACGAGACTGGAAATCGCTCCAAGTAAGTATTTTGCAAAATTAAAGTTGTTTAAAACTCTGCCTCCTCCTAAAAACCCGCCTCCCTAGAATTTGAAGAGTTTTCCGTTCCAATTTTGTTCCTCACAACTCTAAGAAAGCTTCAAGCTTGGACTGGCCTCCCAGCGTAATCTAGACATCGCTTTAGCGTTGGACAAACAATTGGAGGCTTTTTCAAGGGGAGTCACTGGCTTCATCAAGCGAAGGAGTCGATTTCCATTTTGTCTTCCGCCGCTACGTAAGTACTCATATTCATATAGTCACATATGGTATTTAGATTAATTTATATCATTTTGAGGATCCTGGATGTATGAATTTAGTATTTAATCACAAACGAATTCATACTAGATTCTAACAAGGGCCTCGCAGCCTACCAAGCTCGATGTAGTTTATCTAATCTGACGCAGCGTTGGACGAGTTGTTAATTAATTAGATTGATTCATGATTTGTATATTCAATTGATGAATATATAATATGAAAAAATCAACCCATTTTGTATGTATATCACACGGCTGAAATCATCATTTCATTGTATTGATTTTGATGATTTGCTATTTGTTTAATTGTTTCATGAAATGAAAGGGATTAAAACTTGATTAATTTGCATTTTAATTTTAGGTAGAATCGTTTTCGATTTCACAGTAGGAAGAAAATTTCAAAAAAATTCGAAATTAAATTGCATGTTCATGACCGGTGTCCATCTCCATTTTTCCAGATTTTTTGAAATTTTAATTACTACAAAAAATTTTATTGAATTTATGGATTGTTTTGGATTTAATAAAAAGTAGAAGTGTTTTTGAGGAAATTCTAATTGGACGTTGCTCAATAATTTATATCATTGAGATTCAAGCTTCAATCCTTAATTTTTTGAATTTTTTAGAGCCTCCAAATCAAGTATAAAAGTTAAATTAATCTTAAACCGGGAACACTTACCAATATTCGCCGTCGGACCAGGGGACTGTGAAGGCCTGCCCGAATTGGGACGGTCCTACCACCCGTGAAAGCTCTTGGTCAGATTCGCACCACACCCGCACGTGTCGGCCGTGGGTGGTCAAGGCCGGCCGCTTATGTCCCGTCAGTTCGTTGTCCCGCTTTGTGCAACTTAAATGTATTTTAGCAATTATTTTTATTTTAAAATTATTGGTAATTATTAATTTTACTTTTAATGTTAAATCATAAATTTTGTCATTAAGATGATTTAATATATGTCTTGAATGACATTAAATTTGCTTTTATATTTGATTTTCATAATTATTTTCATTAATTGATACTATCAAAAATATCATTTCATGGTATCCTTTTCAAATTTTGAATTTGGAGTTAATTACTTGAAAGTAATTATTCCATGATTTAAGTGGTTGTAATTATTGTAATAATTAATACAACACAGGAATATATTTAAATTGAAAATTTTACATTAATTGATAATTAATTGTAAAAATAATGGATACTAATTAGTCAATTATGAACACATTTAATTTCATTTACTCCAATATATATGATTAAGTGCATTTATTTGTTTTAATGTTTAGCCTATATATATATATATTGTTGGAATGGTAAGTGAGGTATTTGGGATATTTACCTGCCATTTCATCATTATCATCGCATCATCAGCAAACAATCTCAAGGTGTGCTATGTTACTATTCTATTTAAGAATTATATACCCAGAGCTGAGGGATTTAGAAGTTTTGTGTATTTTTTGTTCCTTACTGGCCTCTTGTTGCCACGAAGTTGTGCCTACTGGTTTTTCGCCCTTCGTCAACTATTTAGCTCAAAGAGGTGTTAACTTTATTGATGGTTTGCCACTGTGTTTGTTACGGCTTGTTTGACGACCCACTTTTCTCCATCATGCGTGAATGGAGGTTAACGCATCAAGATCGCAATGCAGATGCTTAAAGCGTACTGAGTCGACAAAGTTCTATTCTGACGAATACACACAAATTCCCCAGCATTTTTTGCCTGAATCCGCATTTTTCTTTTCATAATAGAAATCGGAAATCAAGAACAGATTCACAGCATAATGAATCGAGTATGAGTGGTGAAAACAGATACTTCCGCAGCATGACCATTGTTCTGGCTCGCCGAATTCCTTGTCAAGTAACTTTTTCATTAAATACTTTGAATTTCGAATATTTTGAAATACGTTTATTACTTATTTTATTCGGAGTTTCAAAGAATTTATATATTAATAAAGATATTTTACTGATAAACCGAAGACAACTCAATTCTTTCACTTTGCTCGGTCATGTACTAGTATTTAATGCTTATATTTTTGTTGTCGCCTTATTATTACTTGAATACTGGACTCGAACTTAAATGAAACGTACTTGAAGGTTTCTAAGTTTTAAAGGAAGACCCTAAATTACTCGCTTTTCATCCGCATTACAGTTGAGGTGCCATATAATAGAAAATTCTTGGATACAGTCATAAATAGATTTTTTTTTGTTCATTTTATTTATATACAAATTCGCTTGTATTATTAAATTGATTTTAATGTAAATTTTGAAAAAAGTTTGAAACCATTTGCGATTGTTGATGGAAGCTGATGGTGGTAGCAACGCTATAGAACAAGCAAAAAATGTAGCTTTCATAAAGAAAGCGCCGAAAGAACACTTGATGGATGTACTGCTTTTTATCTGTTTTATATAACTGTTGCTACTTATATATTTTCAAATAATAAAAGTTTTTTATACGATATCCTACTCAACAATACTTAATCGACACAAGTGCCAGAGCTTACCAAACTCTCACAAAATGAGGGCGAATCGAGGCCAGATCTACCTTGAAAAACATGAATGACCGCGATAAGAATTCCGATCGATATGTTCAATGTTTTCCTTCATCTTGTATCTATTTCTTTTGGCGAGTTTAATCAGCATGGTTTTATACTATTTCTGATCATTTTAGATCAATATCTTCTTTTTATCTTGTATGAGTTATTGTTTTAGTTTATACTCAATATCACATATCTCTAATCCCCATTTTGTTGTCGAAGCCTTTTTAGAAATCCAATATCGATTTTCCATTGAGGTGTGAGTGGTAATATAGTTCAAATGCTTATTGGTCAGTTTATACAAAAGTGCAATGGCATTAAAATTCTGGGACGGACGGAGTATTATTTCATTAGATAATTGTTTTCCTTCTTTGTTTCTAGGAGGCTTCCAACTAACAAATTGGAGTACATAAAGATGCAAAAATCCATCGATCGCAATTTCTGTTAACGTAAGTAGTGTCGCAGACATGACCAACCGATAATATTAATTGTCGAGTTTTAGAGTTTCAAAGCGATCATTTCATCGCTCGATAACCATCGGAGCTTCAATGTCTTGTTTCCTTCACGATCGCAGTCATTGATCGAACTGAGACAGCAGTTATATTTACTCTTTATTCCCACAAATAGAAATGCTTCCGAGGGGTGCTGGCGTCATGGGTCACGCATTTCTATTTATTGGGAATAAAATTAAATATCTAACACTTGTCTCGGGTTCCAAATAGATCTGCTAATGATGACACGGTCAGCAACTGTAAGAGCAAGACCAACTAAAGTTCCAGTAGTTAACAGAACGATAGAAGAATGGCCCTTTTGAAAACTCTAAAACCATAAAACAATTAATATTATGGTTGGTCATAACTCATAAGGCAGGTATTCAAACATACTACAACCTTACTTACATTAACTTTAAACTGTCAATCCTTCGTTTTGCGATCAATCTTTATGTACTCCAATTTGTCGGATTTAAGAACATCCTAGAAACAGAAAAGAGAAAACAATTATCTAATGAAATAATACTCCCTCCATCCCAAATTTTAATGTCATTTTACTTTTGCATAGCTCTTAATAAGCATTTGAATTTCTCTCAATTTACCACTCACATAATCAAAATGGAAATCGATATTGGATTTCTAAAAAAGGAAAAACAGCCTTAGAAATGGGATTAGAATTTGTGATGAGGGAGTATAAACTAAAACATGCTCATACATAAGTTAAAAAGAGAAGATTGTTAGTCACAAAATGATTAAGAATTAAGCTCATAAAAGGAAAGTAGATACAAGATTGAAGAGAAAACTGTCAGACATATCAATCGAATTCCTAACCCAATACTGGTCATTCATGTTTTCAAAGGAGTATGGATCTAACCTCGATTATACCACTCATTTTGTGAGTTTGAGTAAACACAAGCACTTTGTGTCCCATTGGAACCAAGTTATTTTGCTGTAATCAGAAGTTATCGTATCACCAAAAACTTTTATTATTTGAAAATAATATAAGTAGCAACAAGTTACTAACCAATAAAGACAAGATAAAAGTAATTTTGCATCCAACATCAAAGCGCTCGTTTTTATGGCTTTCTTTAACAGCAGAAGCTACATTTTTTGCTTGTTCTATAGCATTGCTGCCACCATCAGCTTCCATCAACAATCGCGGATGGTTACAAACTTTTTTCAAAATCTACATTAAAATCCAATTTAATAATACAAGCGAATTTGTATATAAATGAAATGAACAAAAAAAATCTATTTATGACTGTATCCAAGAATTTTCTATTTATATGGCACCTCAACTGTAATGCGGATGAAAAGCGAGTAATTTAGGAGTCTCCCTTTAAAACTTAGAAACCTTCAAGTACGTTTCATTTTAGTTCCAGTTCCAGTATTCAAGTAATAATAAGGCGACGACAAAAAATATAAACAGCAAATACTAATTACCGCCAGCCGAGCAAATTGAAAGAATTCAGAGTTGTCTTCCAGTTTATCAATCTCTAATATCTTCTTGTATATACTTTGCTGAAATCGGATAAAATAAGTAATAAGCATTGTTTCCAAAATATTCAAGCATTCAAAGTGACTGAAATGAGAAAAAACGTTTACCTGACAAGGAGTCAACTTCAACCAGACAATGAATTCATCTTTTACGGGTAATTTGTTTTCACCACTCATATCGATTTCATTATGCTTGCGACGCAGAAGATACGGTTTACTGATTTCCCTCAGTTTCTATTATGAAAAGAAAAAGAGAAAACGATGCAGAGTTCAATTTTAAAAAAAATGCACAAATCTGTGAAAATGGCTATTTCCTCGTAGGAACAAATTAAAGCATCAGCTCAATTACCTTTAAAGCATCTACACTAGCTTTCTTCAGATGCATTCTTATACATTCCACGCATGATGGGCTTTTCAAAGTCGTCGTCAAACCTAAGCCATTAACAAACACAATTAGCTCTCACTTGATGTATTTAAGGAGAAAACCATGTCTGACTTAGTAACATCAAGTTAACACCTCTTAAAACCAAATAGCTGACGGGAGCAGAAACCGAGTAAACTCTTTAACTCATGTATGTAACAAAAATTCAGAAGGTAAAGACAAAAAAAAGAATAAATACACAAAAAACTTCTTCTAAAATTCCTCAACACCTAAAGGTATATAATTCTTAAATAAAGTAAATAAAGAGTGAAATAACATAGCACACCTTGAGGTTGTTTTGTACTCAATGATGCAAATGATAATGATCAGGCTGCATGTACTCCGATGTCTAGCAAATTTTGGGCCGTTTTAGTTTTAGGATTCTTTATGTGTTGACCCTGAGAAATAAGAAGCCATTAGACGATGTTTTAAAAAAGGAGACTTTCCTTTTGTATTGTAAATGAAAATATTTATAAATGATGTATTAATCTAATAAGTAGCATTGGAAATGTCGTCCTACCTCATCTAGTATGATGTAATCCCATTTCCAAGCACTTCAAAACAATAGAAAGTATGATCTTCGCTCTCACATAATCATACGCCGTTAAACAATACCTCATGAAACAAGACATATTAACAAATGTAACCTTATAAACTATTCTACTCTACAAATATATAAAGACTATACCTAAACTTAATACTGTCAAACAAGATGTAGTTCTTCCCTCCAATGGGAAATAACTTTGGCAGGAGCCACTATCAAAGCATTTTTTATTAATTTAGAACCAAAGAGGCCATCCACGAAAGTGAACAGATTCACAGATAAAGATATTTCAATTATCAAAAGCCATTGATAAAAAGAGGGCCGTGAGACAGGTCAGAGCACCAAGGGTTTTCCACCATGTCATCACAGCATGCACAACGGATAAATGGCAACGAATATACTTTGTTAATCCAAACCGGACCGCCATGCTGAGGAGTCTCGTATACACGAGTTTCCAACTTGAACTCTCCTCCAGTAGGGTGTGTCAAAGTATACACACCCGCTTCCGCAGAATCATCCATTTCCTTTGTCATGTCAAAGGAACCAAATTATTATGTATAGATTAACAGCACTACAAATCTGAACCTCAATTGAATTCGGAACTATTTATCCTGTAAAAATAATCTCAGTGAATGATCAATGATCAAAGAACAATTCACAACAAAAGAAAAGAATCGAATATCAGGGATTCGAGTAACATGTGACGGCTATAGTAAAAACAATCGATGCATATCAAAAAGATTGTCCAATTTGATTTTCAGTTATCAAAAATAATAAATTTGGAGTCTAGACCGGCTAATAGAGTCTGTGAGTTATATAAATATATAGATATATGAGATCCACCTAAGCACGTGTTTCTAAATCTCATCAAAGTAGGCACAAGTTACTGTGTGTCATCAAAGATTGCAAAATCATTTGAAAGATTACTCGGGACACACTATAGGGAGATCAAAAAAGGAAACCAGGAAACGTAGTTACTACCTCAAGGGTCAGGTCCACATCATCTACATCCTTCAGTTCTCAGATTCGACATATTCTACTTCTGAGATCCTTCCTCAACAATGTGACGAGCTGCCCATCTCCATTAGTAGGACATTTAATCAATGAGGAGGGAAGTTCTTTAAGCATCTCGCTTGTTTTGATCCATAATCCCTGCAATCGCGTTGCCACTCACTCGTAACCTTCAGCCTCTCACCTGCAAAGGCACACTGATTGCCACCTGTGGTCTCCATACCTGCCAGTGTGACTCCAGACAAGCATATATATTTAGTATATTATACATAACAAAAATACTGCAAGTAGAATAGAATTTGCTTTAAGAATAACAAAGATTTTAGCTATATCTCTTTCAAGGGATGGATGGGACATGAGAACCACTAATTATAAGGATTTCAGAATAGTATAAACGATAACATCAACAAAGGGTCAGGAAATTCGAAAAGCTAAAGTTTCTAACTAATAGAGCTAAGTAAGTTTTCCCTCCAAAAAATAACAATTATAGAAAGGGAATATCACCACGTATTTTCACCAATTTGAGATATTATGAAGCATGAAATGCTATGAAAACTTAAGTGAAACAGAAATGCCTCTCCTGCCGTGGAAACATAAGTGGGATACGTAATAGCGGCATACTGGGAGCACCTACGTAGGTACACCATTTTTGTGCTCTATTCATCACACCAGATCAAGTCCCCAGATGTTACTGAGCATATACTCTTAAGCACATAAATATCTTGATAACTTAAGTTTCCATATCCCATGGAGTAAAAAGTCATTATATTCTCCGCCCTCAGATATGTTCAATAAATCAAACGCCTCATTACACAACCTATGCTGCTTATTTATTGTTGTATATATTGATTACAAATTGTACATCTAGTTGATATAATGCTGGTCTACATTTCCTACAATCCCACACCCACTATAATGCTTAGTTATGAAAACCTCAAACCGACATTTAACTAATAATAAAGAAACCCTAACCAGCAATACGTAACTGAACGAAGTATACTGA